>VFFE01008376.1:196589-367194 GCA_008921705.1 Burhinus oedicnemus
AAAAAAAGACAAAAAAAAGACTCAGGCTGATATTAAACTGCCTATGTAAGAGCAGATTTAATACATTCCTGAAAGACAGAGAAGAAAGTACAAGGTCATCTGATTCTAGCCAGATAATTGATTAAGCCCTGATATTTCAAGTTGCTTATTGCAGCTGGGTCACTTTGTTTACACAAAGGAACCAGTGAATTCCACTGGGAATATCGCAGCATCAATAATACCCCCTCTAAGAAGCTCCCAGTTTATACCCTATTTAAAAAAAAAACCCCAAACAACCAAACAAATCAATCTCAGAGGATGCAGTCCTGTCAGAACTTCTGCCTATATTAATTTAAGGATACGAATAATCCCATTTGGACCTCAAATTGCTAATATTAAGAACGAGATTAACATCTGCAGCCTCCAATAGCGGCGCCTAAGTCACTGAATTCAATGGGAATGGCTAAAGACTGAAATTCATTTCACCACACTTTGTATATTTAACAATTATGCACCTAATCCAAACAAGTTGTATAGTTTCTCTCTTCTGGAGAGAGTTAACTGAGAGTCTTTTCTGGAGCATGATTCATTTGACTCCAGCAGAAATGTTTCAGGCTAAGTTTCACTGTCACTTGAGTTGAACCTAAGAACAAGCTGAAAGGGGTTCTGCCATCTCTTCCTACCTTTCCCTGTGGGTTCCTCGTTCTTGTGCCAGCAAATGGATTTAGGCAGCCAGTTTGACTGAGCAGCTTGGAAACTAATCACTGTTCCGCTGGGTTAGCTTTAAACTGAGCCTCTTCCTTGGAGCAGTGAGAATTGATTCTAGAGCCAAAAGTAGGGGTAAGACTGCCCACTTTTTGGCAGAAGCCCTCAGTCAGGCTGGATTAAAATTTTATGGCATAGCTCCTTTATGCATTGGTTGTGTTAACTGGGTTGATTTAAGACCAGGCTGTTTCTGACAGTGATTTTTTTCTTTCTCCTTCTGGCTTTTGCCATGTTTTCTCTCACTTCCTTAATACTGGCTGTAGTCTTGTGGAAGCAGGAAGGTGGCAGGGAGAAATACACATGTGCAATCAGATCATCAAATTGTTCGATTCACTCCACAAGTCAGTGAATGTTACATCCAGAATGCAGGAGAGAGAGAAAGAAAGAAAGAATGGCCAAAGGGTGGGGTGCAGAAGGTGCAGGATCATAACTGCCAGTGGAGATCTAGGTTGCTATCAGCTTCTACTGATAACAAAACCTTAGGGCAAAATATTTAGGAAAAATTGTCCTCCAGAGTTACCTTTCTCTTCAATGATTATAGAGAAAGAATGGAAAATCAGTTGGGATTATTCACCTGAGTTTTTTGTCATATGAATCCCTTCCTACGTGGCCAGAAAGGCTGTCATTTAGTGCTTTAACTTGCTTTTTATCACTATTTCTTAAAAAAAACCCCAATCATCACAAAAAACCCAACCAAACAAAAAATCTTCTTTTCAGGCAAAGTTTGAAAGACAAATCACCTATTTCTGTCCGTTATCCTTATTTCTTCAATACCTATAAAGAGGTAAAAAAAAGTATATTTCATTTCTTTTTTTAAAAAATGCTTAAGCACCTTACATTAAAATTGCAGTTATTAACAGACAGCGACTAGAGATCAATCATATCTTACTCTTTAATTACATAAGCAAAATGGGGATATCACGGATCTGATGTCAGGTAGAAGAAGTTTCCCTGTTTCCATGTGAATATCGCTTTGATTTGCTTACTTTACAGATGATCTTTGGTAGGGTAAAATTTTAAACATGTCCACAACTAAAGCTGCCTTAAAATTTCGGCAGATGTGTCAAATGGGGAATAACAGAACTAACACACTGAAAAGGATTTGGAGAGAAGAAGCTTATGAGCTGAAAAGTGGCTCACAGGGTTCTGTCCATGGGAGTGAAATGTAGTAATGAACTTAGGACTGATAATATTCACTGGCAGAGGCTACTGTCTAGAAAGAAATGCAGTGTATTACACGGGTTAAGAAAAAGGATTTTGTACTCATCTGTGAAATATGTGGATGCAAAACAGAGCAAGTAAGATCTTTGGCTGGATTTTCAGAAGGACGTTAAGAAGTGGTTTCTTAGCAGTTGGATTTTCTGAAGATAAATTGGGATGTTTTTAAACTAGAGGAATTCTTGTACTGAGGGTTCTCAGGAAATCTGGGTTTAACTATACCAGAAATGCTGTATGTGATCTAGGGTAAGTCATTTAGGTTAAAATTTTCAGAAAAATCTGTGTCTCAGTTATGAGCTCAGTTCCATTTCTGTTAGTTATAAAAAAATAATACTTCCTTTCTCCAATTCTTCTTCTCTATTTTAAACAGCCTTGTCCCCTGGCACTCTCTTTTAAGGGAGAGAATATTCTTTCTTATCTTTCTACAGAGCTTGAGTCTTTTGCTTCGTTTGAGGTCTTGCATCAACACATAGATCCAACACAGGAGATAAATCTCTTTTCTATCACCTAAACAAATAAATCTGCTTTGGATTTATCTGCACCACGGAAATAAAATAAAAACCGATAGTATTGACACTCTCAGATTACAGAGGGTTGATATTTCTTATTCTGTATAGTCAGAATTACCTCATACAGAAAAATAATAAACAGACTTACTTGAAAACCAAGAGATCGTGAACTGAGCTGCAGTGTATATTTCAGCAGAACTTCTTTCTACCTAAATTATACAAATATTAAAACTAAAACCTACACTTCATTAAGAAATCCTGAGATTCACTCACTATGGGACCTGTTGCACTAGAGTTTTAGTGCGTGTGTAGAGCGGATGTGCAGTGCAGTACTGGCTCCTCAGAAGGCCAGGCAAGCTGTACAAAACAGAGTATGTACTAACAAAAAGGAGGAAGACTAAGGTGGGCAGGAAATAAAAGTAAGAAAGATAGATTTTACCTGATCATAACATAAACGCAAGGTATTACCACATCAGAGCTAAAACTGTGCGGAACTTGATACTAGTTCCTAAGCAGAAAGCATCTTAAATTAGCAGTGGTGAAAAACCAAAGTATATAAACACAGACAGCTGCAGAATGGTAACCACTAGGTTACTGAACCTTCGTAAAAAACAAAGATAGCTGGAAAAACACCAAGCTATCTCAAATTAAAGATAATAATTATGCTGTGTCACTACAAACACTATTTGATTTCTTATATGTTTAGTTAAATTGCTATATTGCTAAACTTAATTTCCTTAAGGGTCTTAATATTGATATTTGAGAATTTATACATATAAATTATATATAACTATATAAATATAATGTCTGGAAAGGACAAAAAATAACAATAATACAGCATTAGAAGTAAATCAACATTAGAAGTAAAAATGAATGCATTTTTTTTTAATTGAAGGTAAATGAACGTATTTTTTTCTACTGTATTTCTTTATTTCATCATCAACTTCTTTAGCCACCTGTCCCCCAGTTCCAGTTCTTCCCTTCTTACAGATGTAAATCCATAGATGATACTCATCTTCGTCTGCTGCTGGTGCTCATTTGCCCTCGTGGTTAAGACCTGGCTCCAACTCCCTTCTAAAAACCTGTGAAAACACAATACAGGTAAGAGGCCCGTCAGTTCAGGCAGGAACAATTATTGCTTTGGCTTAAGGGTATGGCTGCCAGCCATAAGCACATCTGTCATATTGCTTTGAAGAAAGTGAAGCTTCATATAGGCCCAGAGATGCATTTGCATAATCTCTTTGACAATAAGTGACACAACTACAATAACTTCTATTTTGGACTATAAAAAATTGTGAACTGTGAGGTGAGAAGATGGGGTGGGAATAATAAGACAAACATTGAAGCAGAAATAAGAAAGAGCAGATGGGTTAGACTAGTCAGATATCTGCTTAGCTAGCAGAGAAGAATATTATATACAAATGCATTTCTGAAAATGAGTATGTTTCTATTGATGTAGGTATTTCTGAGCAAAGCAAGAGCACTCGAAAATTGAAGTAGTAGAGGAAGATCAAAAGATGAAGTATTTGGGACTATAAAGATAACTGTAAGACAGTGCATAGACTTCTGCTGAGGAAAACAAGAAACGTTCATTATATGGGAACTCTTAGCATGTGAGTATTAGGAACAGTGACACAAGGGACCTATAGCTAGTGTATGATCAGAGCTACTTTCTATTATATAATATTGTACAGATATGAATGATCCACACACAGCAAATCAATGTTTAAATTTTTTAAGAATTTTTTCATACAATACCCTTACAGTGAAAATAATTTGCAGAACTTTATGTTGTCAATATATTCACATTATGTATAGACTTTAAATATATTGCTTATAACACTGAAATGTAGGTTGTCATTATATTTAGATATGATTTAAATTTTCCTTATATTCACCAAACGCATAGTTGATGCTGATACTGTTTACACTTTGAATTACTGGCAAATGTTGCATTTTGAATTGTCTCGTATGTGACTGATCAGATAAATCAAATTCAGAACTTGATTATCAAATACATTCAGAACAGATTCTTTCACAAATACAAACAAAAAGATTCTGCAAAAATGTGTGTTAGTAAAATGAAATTGTCCATAGGAGATATAATGTGGTTGCATTTTTAACCATAAGTATATTGGTATGACAGGGAAATAAAAGCACAGCTAACATATCCAGTATGTCAGATCATATCTATCATCAGCTCTCAAGCCCTTTTAGTGATTTACACTGTGGTGCAGAAAACTTAGATGTTGGCCCGTCTCTTGAAAATCTGGCTAACTAGGGATGATCTCTCTAATATTACATGCCTTGTTCTTTGTGTCCTAGTCTTAGGAAAATAATACTGATACAATCTGCTTCCAGCATGCACTCTTGTGAATTATTTTCTGAGCATTTTATTGCAAATTGTTGTTCTGCAAAAAAAGCACCTGACCTTTACAACTATATTCTGTTTTCAATCTGATACTGAGTAATAATATGGTATGGTTCTTCATATTTTCCTTCGTGTCATTTATTTTTTATATAAGATTTGATGTTGTCTTAACTTCTAGAATAAGAGTAAGTTAACAAAGTACTTTATGGCCTCATTATCCTTGAAGGGATAGGCTCCTCATCCAGATGATGCCTTACCTCCTTGCAAGGTCAGCTTAGAGACTTTGTAGCAGTCAAAATAAATGACAATTGCCTCAGTCTTTAACAGTAAGATGAGTTATTCCCCAAATACCCAGACACCTGAGCTAGGAGGTAGGGGCAGAGAGCAGAATGAAGCCTCCATAATCCAAGGGGAAATTGTGAGGGACCTACTACAGCACTTAGACACACACAGTTCTATGGGACCAGATGGGATCCACACAAGGGTACTGAGGGAGCTGGCAGAAGTGCTCATCAAGCCACTTTCCATCATTTATCAGCAGTCTTGGCTAACCTGGGAGGTCCCAGTTGACTGGAGGTTAGCAAATAGGATCATAGAATTATAGAATCACAGAATTGCTTAGGTTGGAAGGGACCTTTAAGATCATCAAGTCCAACCATCAACCTAACACTGCCAAAACCACCACTAAACTATGTCCCTCAGCACCACATCTACCCATCTTTTAAATACCTCCAGGGACGATGATTCCACCACTTCCCACAAGAAGACTCATCCACAAGAAGGGCTGGAAGGAGGATCCGGGGAACTACAGGCCTGTCAGTCTGACCTCAGTGCCAGGGAAGGTCATGGAGCCGATGACCCTGAGTGCCATTATGTGGAACAAGTAGGACAACCAGTTGGTCAGGCTCAGTCAGCATCGGTTCTTGAAAGGCAGGTCCTGCTTGACTAACCTGATCTTCTTCTATGACAAGGTGACCCTCTTAGTGGATGAGGGAAAGGCTGTGCGTATTGTTTACCTGGCCTGTAGTACAGCCTTCAACACTGTTTCCCACAGCATTCTCCTGGAGAAACTGGCTGCTCTTGGCTTGGACGGGCATACGCTTTGCTGGGGAAAAAAACTGACTGGATGGCCAGTCCCAAAGAGTGGTGGTGAATGGAGCTAAATCCAGTTGGTGGCCCGTCACAAGTAGTGCTCCCCAGGGCTCATTATTGGGGCCGGTTCTCATTAATAGCTTTATCAACTACCTGGATGAGGGGATCGAGTGCACCCTCAGCAAGTTTGCAGATGACACCAAGTTAGGTAGGAGTGTTGACCTGCTTGAGGGTAGGATGGCCGTACTGAGGGATGCGGACAGGCTGGAACGATGTGCCAAGGCCAATGTTATGAGATTCAACTAGGTCAAGTGCCGAGTCATGCACTTGGGTCACAACAACCTCATGCAGCACTACAAGCTTGGGGAAGAGTAGCCCGGCAGAAAAGGACTTGGGGTTGTTGGTTGATAGCCAGCTGAATATGAGCCAGCAGTGTGCCCAGATGGTCAAGAAGGCCAACGACATCCTGGCTTATATCAGGAACAGTGTGGTGATAAGGAGGAGGGAAGTGATTGTCCCCCTGTACATAGCACTGGTGAGGTCCCACCTTGAGTACTGTGTTCAGTTTTGGGCCCCTCATTACAGGAAAGACATTGAGGTTCTGGAGCCTGTCCAGAGAAGGACAACAAAGCTGCTGAGGGGTCCAGAGCACAAGTCTTATGAGGAGTAGCTGAAGGAACTGGGGTTGTTTAGCCTGGAGAAAAGGAGGCTGAGGGGAGACTTTATTGCTCTCTACAACTACCTGAAAGGAGGTTGTAGAGAGGTGGGGGTCGGTCTCATCTCCCAAGTAACAAGCAATAGGATGAGAGGAAATGGCCTCAAGTTGTGCTAGGGGAGGTATAGATTGGATATTAGGAAAAATTTCTTCAACAAAAGGGTTATCAAGTATTGGAAGAGGCTGCTCAGGGAAGTGGTTGAGTCATCATCCCTGGAGGTATTTAAAAGACATGTAGACGTGGTGCTGAAGGACATGGTTTAGTGGTGGTTTTGACAGTGTTATGTTTATGGTTGGACTCGATGATCTTAAAGGTCCCTTCCAACCTAAGCAATTCTATGATTCTATGATTCTATGAATAGAAGCATAACACATTTATACTTAGCAGAGTAGTACCTGTCAGACTGTATTGCTATCGTCATTATATCACTGATATGAATTATATTTCTCTTGCTTGCAAATGTCTCCAAAGACACAATGCATGCATCAGAGTGGATGAAACTGACCTGTGCACAGAGGTTTTCATGGATATGACTGTTTTTCACAGAAAAATCCCACAAAAAATACCCCTGGCAAACAGCTAATCTTTGTTAAGCGTTACGTGATACCTGTATTGCTCAACATGAATGATTCATTAGAAAGTTTATTTCTGTAAGAGAGAGCACTCTTACCATCCATCACATGGCACATTGTAAATAACTACAAACAGTGCAGCCAAGGAGTTAATCAGATCTCCAGCTTCCCACCCTTTGTTGGAACAATATTCTTTAGTAACCTCAACAGGTTATCTACAAACCGTATTGACATTTTTTCAGATCCTCAAGCACTATTTGCTTCTTTCTCAAACCCTTGTCATATGCAGGAATGCTCTAGGCACTGAACAAGTCAAGAACCCCCCGTGGTATTTGCTCAAGAGTATTTTCATTGAGAGATTTTCCTTTAATCAAAATAAATAGGCTGTTTCACGCCAAAAGTGATCTTATTGACAGATCCTAAAAATGTTAAATGAGCAACCTGGTCTGTAAATGTTGCTTTTCTAATTTAAAATCATTACAGCACTGGAGCATTGACATGGTGTTATTTGTTATAATTTCTTGTTTGGTTAGTGTAAGTTATTCCCGTGATTTCTTCTTTGATTTTAGCTTTATTTAAAATCATTAGCACAGCATTTACATTTATATTTACAATCCTCACAGTGAACCAATACATGCAAGTGATGGAAACCAATACTGTTTTAATATTGGTTTTGCCATTTGCTAAATTAGATCTCATAACTTTTCAATATTAAACAGATTCAAGTTTCTAAGTTAGTTATTTAATAGATTTTACATTTCTCTTGGTATTCAGATATTTCTGTTTTTCTGTGTTAAGTCATAACATATATAATGAGAAATGAAGCAACTGTCAAAATATAGTGAACGAGGTGATATAATGAATGGAGAATTAGAACATAACATTTCAGTATAGAATCCTTGGATTTTAAACTTTGCTATGTTTCTAAGAGAAGTCAAAACTCATGGTTTTGCACTCAGATTTTTCAAAATATCTTTTTATATAAAATACATAGAAGCCATCCTATAGCAGGATACATAGTACTGAGCAGAGCAAGGTCATGATCTGTTTCAGAAAATGTAAAAAATAATGAGACAGATCTATAAAGAAAAGCCATTTCATAGATGTACTGTCCACTGCCCCTTATGCATACATTAAAGATTGTTCTCATGTGGAAAACTTCAAGAATTAGTTTTGGAGGGATATCTAAAACAGAACTTGAAGATCTTTAGGCTTATAATATTTTCGAGGCAGCTAAGAGCCTTCTGAAAACTTTCTTCAAGTTATGTTTAATTTCAACCTCAGAGAAATTGAGCAGTTGTAGTCTTTATGTGCAGGTAAATAGCGTTATCATTGTATTAGTTCAATTCTGATGTAATTCAGTTGCATTTATTTATATGTCATTATGTCACTGATAAATAATATTAATGAAGATAAGAGTCTATCACAGTCTCCTGTTATATAAGCAGCAGGTAAAACTGATCAAAACTTATTTTGGAAAATTTCAGAAATTTCATTCTCTTTTATAGTATTTGAATCAAAACTAAAAATAATTACAATACATACGTAGTTATTTTTAAGCAATTAACATTATAAAACTGATGTATTTATGATAACTGATGTGTATGTATCATCTCCACACAGCCTAGGGGAAAAAATTCTAAACATTAAAGTTATTTATTTTTAAAAACCCACAATCCCACAAAATTTTTTCCCCCAATATGGATTTTTCCTATTTTTATAAATTTCTAATGCAACCTTTATTCAACAAAGAAAGTTTTCATTTGCACATTTGTAATACTTCCAATAATGAGATTTAGCGTATAATCCTACAGGATGATTAATTTGCACTACCAAAAAACCCCAAACAACACAAAAACAAAACCCCCACAAACCAGAATCAATAATACAGCAGAAATAGGTTTTTATTTTTCTTAAGACAAAACAGAAATTATCCATTTTCATGAACATAGAAAGAATACCCTAAATAGTAATTACTATAGGCTTCCCCCATTAGTAATCTCCCAGTCCTGTTAAGGTCATGGTTGATCTCCATCAATTTTTCTTACTCTGTTTCACTGTTACAAATCTTCCTGGAAGCTTCCTATTTTTCATAGTTATTGGGATGAACCTTACAACTGTTTTTTTCCTTTCTTTATTCTTTTTTTTTTTTATGTCACAGTGCTGCGTGTATAACATGGTAACAAATGTCTGTTCCCTACCGTGAAATTAAAGGGACATCTTGTAAGCTTTTGCTGCTGAAGTGAGTACTGAGCAATCCAGGCTCCATCCCTCCCATTTCTAAGAATCGTTGCTTTCTCTTAATTTCTGCTGCTGCTGTTGTGCAAAAAGACAAGAGGGCTGGCAGGATCACACTTGTCCTGAGTAAAGTTGTGACCCATTCTTCTTCCACAGATATGGGAGGCACAGGGACATATCAAATTATACTATATGTTGTGGGTTAACCCCTGTAGCCAGCTCAGCCCCACACAGCTGCTTGCTCACTCCCCCCCATTGGGATGGGGGAGACAATTGGAAGGGTGAAAGTGAGAAGACTCACGGGTTGAGATAAAGACAGCTTAATAGGTAAAGTAAAAGCTGTGCGCGCAGGCAAAGCCAAATAAAGAAATTATTCACTACTGCACATCAGCAGGCAGGTGTTTAGGGCCATCTCCAGGAAAGCAGGGATCCATCATGCAGAATAGTTACTGGGGAAGACAAGAGCTGTAACTCTGAACTTCCCCCTTCCTCCTTCCTCCCTCAGCTTTTATTGCTGAGCATGACGTCTTCACAAATCCAAAAGATAGCCCCATACAGGCTACTGTGACGAAAATTAACCCTTTCCCAGCCAATACCAGTACACTGTGAGATCAGGGATATTTATGGTCTCTTTCAGTTGTTAATTTTGTTTTGTTCTGCTGTATTTCCACATGTATATTTTAGGGTTTTATAATTGTCCCTTCTCAGAGTGTATCAATGTGTAAATGTAACAAATGAGTATACGTAGGTACGTCTGTATCACTTGTCTGTGTACAGACACATACACACAAGAAAAAGAAAAACAAACAGAAATTAGTCTTTATACATTGTGGTGGGAGCCACTGAATGAAGCACTTCTCAAGTTTTCAGTATTTTCGTTGTTCTGCAAACATCAGAGGTTGAAAACTGAAAAGACATTATACTGTGCTTCACTTCAGTTAAACAACATTAAAAAAGAAAAGTCTCCATTTGACTTTCAAAGGCACAGAGCAAAGGAGCTTCTTTGCTCATTATTCAGTAAAGAAGAATTACGAGCAAGCAGTGCACAAGCAGGAAAGCACAGGAAAATCTTGGTTGTGTTTATGCTCATCTTAATTCTCTTGTTTTGTTCTTTCTCAAGACATTTCTAATTCTAACGCCCACTTCATCCTCTAGGAGTGTCCAGCAGATTTAAATTTCAGTCTTCAAAACTCATGTTTTAACAATAACCAAACAAGTTACAACAACTAGGGTGGCTCAAAGACACCAAGAGGTCTCTGCAAAAAGTTCTTCTCCAGTCTGGCATGAGCTTGTCTTGCTGTAGCAGGAAAGGCACTCAGCTTTTAGCCATCTTTATTCAAATTAGGCTAGACTGTCCGCTTACTGCCCAGCAGCCCTAGGGAGAACCCTTATGAGAGGTCTGGAGGATACATGGTTGGGGAAACTCCTGCTGAAACCTGGCTGTGATCATACCCCAGCGACTACAGTGAGGTTTCTTACCTTTACACTTTCACCAGGAAGCTATTTGTTTCAAAATTCTCAACCACCCCTCACTGAGATTCACAGAGAATGAAAATACATAGGTCACTTAGAAATTCAGTGGGAGGCAGACCCCCCCCTCCCCTCCCATCCTGTGTTAGAGACACGTTTCTGAGGGCCTGAGGGTGTTTACACACTGCCACCTGCTGCTTTTATCGCCTTGATCTGAGTCTGCTCTGCTTCCAGCAGGGCTGGTGATCTGCTCCTCTCTGCCTAATTCTGCTCGTCCTCCTGCAGTTTGATCCAGAGCCCAATGGAGTCAAAGACTCCTAAGACTTCCTTTGGCTTCAGTGGATTTTGGAGTCTGCCAGATACATAATTAATTTATTTCAATGGGCTATGAATCAGGCTTTTTGTACTGCCAGATGTATAATTAATATTTCAGGATGAATTCCAGGTATCTTGCTGTTTTGTAAGGTTCTTCCTACTGCCTCAGTTCTTGTCCCCCACGTAGCAAGGTCATAAATTAAATTCTTATATTCTAAGTCAACAAGCAAATCAATAGAATTAATAAAACTGCTATCTGATGCTTTTAAATATCTATCAGTTACACAAGAAAAATATCTCAAAGGACATTCCAGCCTCAAAAACAATAGCTTTTTCACCCTGAAGTTTCCAAATGAGGGTTATTTTTTCATTGTCTGATAAAATGCATCTTTGAATGCAGTTTTATCATTCTTTATAACTTGAGGGAGAATTTGAAGTTGTTTATGTATGAAAAAGCACAGGTGAATTTACTGAAATATTCTGGTATCACTAGGTTTATGCATTACTTCAAACATCTTTTTTAGGTTAATGATTAAAAGTGGACAAGTGAGGCAACTGGAGTATTTCATTCTTTTGTGAAGGCTTGTCTTGGAATTAAATACATTCCTTTTCTATTCCCACGCAAGCAGCTTTTGCTTCCTTTGAAGCCTTACATAGACTGCAACACAAGCCTGCCGTATTCTAGCCTGTTAATAGACCCTCACTCTTCAAAACACTATAGCCTGTAGTCTATCACCCCCACTGTTATTACTAATGCATCCTCTCACTTTTTCACTCTAAGGCAAACATCTATTTTCCCCGAGGATCAGTTTTACACCAGAATACAGTGTCTGCCTTATGAATTAGTTGACCTAAAATAAGCATACTGTTAAAGGATACAAAGGAATTTGGCTGTATACTAATTTGATTTCATACCATTGGTCCTGCTTTCTCAGCAAGCTGTGTGTAAAAATCAGTGGATATTTGAGATAGTGAAGAAGTATCAAAACTGTCTTGTGAACTCATCAAAACAGTATTTTTCTTTCACTGACCTGTTACATTCCTGTCTTTTGGTTGAATGACCCCGACTGTTTTTTTCAGTTTCAGATCAATCCAAAATATTTGCAAAGCTGTGCTTTGAAGTTTCAGCAAGTATTAAAAAAAGATATAGTTTTGCATTGTATTTCCATTGATGACTGGTCTTGATTCCCACATGATGGAAAATTGAATATAGAGAGTAACTTGGAAACCAATTCTGATAAGCCCTAATAGTGTGATCAACTTAAAAAGGAAATCTGAACAAAAGCTTTGAAATTCATTGCAGGAGTTTGTTTTCCAATAGTAACTTCTTTTGATTTCAGAAGAAAATCATGATCTTGGTAAATTAAATTCATTTCTACGAAAATAGGTCATTTTTATCTAATGAGGGCAGCTCCTAAGCAATGCATGATCATCTTAACGAAATTCAAGAACTGCTTCATGAATCACTATGTTTTGAAAAAGATGGAAGCAACAGTGGGAAAAAAAGTATTATTTCTTGGTAATATTATGATTTATGTTAACTGTATGAAGTATTACATGGTTACCCATCGAAAAAACTGGGAGGTCATTAAAAGATTGTCAGGTACTTAAGTTCTCAATTTTTTTTTCAAATCTTTTGACAGTTGCCATTAACGTGCTTTTCTGCTGCTCTGTGCTTTAAATAGACAGTATACAAAAAATCCAGAGCTGTTACTGGTGCTTGAGGATGAATCCTATCCACTATTGCATTTTCTCTAAGCTTTAAAGAAAAGTTGTTGACACAGTTTAGCAAAAACACTTAGTCTCTTAGATATCACTCTGCTTCTGAATAATCTTTTTGGTGTACAGATCAAAAGGAAAGCTTTCATCATAGATCTTGAATTGGACTCTAATCAGTGTAGGAGTTCCATAAGCTTCAGTGCAAGACCTTTTCATTTTCCTCATGTGAAGATCAATTAGATCATAAGCTCTTCAGAACAAACATCAAATTCTTTCAGTGTTTACTGTACTAAACAATGCAAAGCATCGCAGTTTTGCCTTCAAGAAAGCAAACTGTAATTGACATGTTTGTCTCAGAGTATGGAAAGATCAAAACCAGTGAACTACTTTCACTGCTCGACTATGCAAATTGCATCCAGACTAAACTAGCCATAGTCAATCCCACGGATCAAGATGAATGCACAGGTGTTAGATGCTCTTTTAAAATTTCACATTTTTATTTTCAGTGTTACGTAGGCAAAAATGGTTTGTCTTCTCTTTGATTTTAAAAAGACAGAGTATTTTTTTTCCTCTGCGGTAGCACAGCTTTCCTTTCTTTTTTCTTTTTTTTTTAGCATAAGTGGACAGGAAGGTGTAGGGAAAAACATGCTGTTTTGCTAAATGATATCTTTGAGAGGAAATATGACTACATCTTTTATCTTTTCCCCTAAAGCACAAAATTCTTATTAGCCATGTATGATGAGGCACTGGGTGGCTGGAATACTTGCTGTAAATAATATCAATTGCACATTTGGAGAACTTATCCAAAAGTTATTTGAAGCCGGTGGGGATCTTTCCATTGATTTTAAAGGGCTTTGAAATAGGCCTTTAGCCTTGTTTTTTGTTCATGAATCATTCAGAAGCCAATCCTGATGTCTAGTTATTTGTAAGTACTGGACAAATAGTTTGGACAAACAACTTCTGGTCTATAGGCTGTTTCCAAAATGTTAATTTAGACTATTCACTGTTCAATATTCATGATGTGTGATTAGTCATCTACATCATCATGATATTACTTCTTCTATCTAATTGAAGGACAGAAACTATTTAAGCTATAGCATCTATCCATTTACATTCTTATAATGGAGCAGCTCATCGCTTTAGTATATGAATGAATAATGAATAACAAATGTTGAATAGTGAATAATGAATAGTAAATAATTTATGCATTCTGGTAAGATTTTTAAAACAAATATTCACTCATGCTAATATCTGTGAAACTTTTGGAATTGAGAACATTTTCAGAAACGTTCAGCAGCTGCAACAGGAACATTAAATAAGAAGTAATAGCTCAAATAATACAGGATAACATTTATGATTATATTTTTAATGAAAAATAAACTTTTTTTTTAAAAACATCAGATTAGGTCTGCAGTATAAAAGGAGAGGAAGGAAACTATATTATTAATAAAAACACTGACCAAGGGCTTTTTTGGCTTCATTGCTTTCCTTCCACCCGGCAGCACTCTGAACCTAAGAGAATAATAATGTGCCATATTTTCTTACTGACATCTTTTGAGTTAAATGTGTCCTCTGATTCAGCATTCCAGTACCCAGGCTATTCCTCATTATCTTGGGAGAAACAACACAAATATTATGACAAAACAAAAGAAATCCTTTAAATTATATTTCTTTTGAGTCAATTGCACCATAAAATATAACCATCTCTCAAGATCTCTCAGTCTCTTACTTATTCAGCATCATCACTTTGCTGTTAATTTCTTTTACATTCAGAGTTGCTTTTAGTGTTTCCCTTCTTTCTCCAGTTATTCCATTCAGCATAGGGTTTTTTCTTCTTCTTTTTATCTTAGGTCTTTGGATCTTTTAATTATATTTTTATCTCCTCATTTTTCCACTCATTAATTTTCTTTTCTTTTTCTCTGTTCCTTTTTACTCTCTCATTGCATTTAGTCACCATTAGTCTTTTGCATTTTCTTTTATTTCCTTACCATATTCTTTAATATTTTCAGTTAGTGTTCACTTGTATTCAGCTCCCCTCTTTGCCTGTCAATCCTTTTCCTCATCACATTTTCTTCTTATTTATCAGCCAAGTTGCCTCTTGCAAAAAGCTGGCAAGTGATTCTGATGTAAACAGAACAGTTCTTGCAAACCTTGTAATGCGTAACATTATCAATTACATGTTTCTAATGCTCACAGATCTTTTTCTACCTTTTTTTGCTACAAATCTTGTATTTCTCATTTTGGTTAGCTATCTGATCTGATCCAGGACTCATTTCCAATAAATTCTGCCTGGCACCTTCTGACTCATAAGGGTATTATTTTTCTGAATACCTATATCACTCCTAACATAAACTCAGAAGCCTCCTCCACATATAACTTCAAAATTGTATTCTATCATAATGTGACAATTAAAACAAAGAAAGATAAATTAGAAGAGACTGACTCAGAAGTAATCCTTAAGTCCAATCAATGGCTGGCTTAGCGAGAAACCACTGCCGTGGATTTAGAGATATTTGATGTTAAATAACATCATACTTAAATCCCATCCATTAGACATAATTAAATCTCATTAGTAATATAGCAATACAAAATATCTTTTAATTCTCCAGTTCGTATGTGTCACAGTCCAATACTTTCTGACCAGATTTTTTTAGATTGTACTAGGTCTGGTTGGGATGGGGTTAACTTCCCTCATAGCAGCCCGTATAGTGCTGTACTTTGTACTTGTAGTTAGAACAGTGTTCATAACGTACCAGTGTTTTGGTTACTGCTGAGCAGTGGTCACACAGCATCACGGCTGTCTAGCCAACACTCAACATCCCCCCACACCCTCTCAAAGGTCAGTAGGCTGAGGATGGGCAAGGGGCAAGAGGCAAGAGGTTGGGAGGGAACACAGCCGGGACAGCTGATCCAAACAGACCAAAGGGATATGCCATACCAGATGATGTCATGCTGAGCAATAAAAGCTAAGAGGGAAAGGTGTGTGGGGGGAAGGCATTAATTATTAAGACATCTGTCTTCCAAAGCAACTGTTATGCAACTTGAGGCCCTGCTTCTCAGGAAGTGGTTGGACATTGCCTGCTGACTGGAAGTAGAGACTAAATCTTTTGGTGTTTGTTTTTTGGTTTTGTTCTTTCTTTGCTTCTGCATGCAACCTTTGGTTTTTTTCATTAAAAAGCCTTTATCTCAATTCACAAGTTTTTTTGTCTTATTTTGTCCCTCTGCCTTGCTGAGGAGGGGGAGCTTGAGAGCAGTTTGGTGGGCACCTGGCAACCAGTCAAGGTCAACCCCTCACATAGATATTCCACATGAGAAGATTTTAATATTTTAATACCAAATTTACTTATTTGAAGATATTTGATGTTACATGAGATTTTGATTTTACAGCAACGTACTGAAATCACAATGCAAGCATGATATAGTAATTGCAGTATACAGTTGGATCACAATGAAAATTTGATTCCCATTTCCAGTCTCTGTATACTTCCCATTACCACACTGGGTATCGTCCATTGCCTGGAAGGAATACACGGGTTGAAGCCAGCTCAGTCCTGTTGCCCTCTTCAAAGGTCATTTTGTTGGTTGCTCAGTTTTTATACTTTTTGTTGGGCTGAGACACAGAGGTACTTCCCTTATGTTGGCTGGTCAGACTAGGTCAGGAAGGTATTAACACTTTTTTAGATTGATTCAGCGATGGCCATTTACACAACCAGTTGATCCGTACAGCTGATACAACGGTTTAGCTGAAACAGACCACCCTTTCTTCCTCTTGTGTTGAGATGAGTTCAGCTTTCCTTACAATAGCTGTGGTCACTCCCGGTATTATTCCCTGAGCTTCACAAACACATCACCTTTGCCCATCTCCTCTGTGCCTGCTTCCATTGTAGGGATTCACTGATCAGTTGCACTTTGAAATGCCCAAGACTACCAAATACCCAAATCTCAGGTGCAGGAGATTTATTCAAAACTGCCAAAAAGCTTATGTACCATCCTCATCATAGCTACTGTTATTTTTAAGAGGGAAACATGATGACAGACTTCAAGTCCATAAAAGACTGTTACAAAGGGAAATTGAATGATCTGTTTTACAGGTCCAGGATAGACAATTAAAAAAAAAAAAAAAGTACTAGACTTCAGTGCAGCAAGAAAAACATTGTGAAAACCTTTTAAATGTAAAGATTGAGAAGCACTGGGAGAGATTGTGAGGAGTATCTGTCAATGGACATCTTGGACCTTTCAGAGCAGATTGATTGAACTTCTGTATATGATGCAGGTACTCTTACAGGAGAAGGACATTTTCACAGAACCATAGAATAGGTTTGGTAGGAAGGGATCTTCTAGTCCAGTCCCCTGCCACGGGCAAGGACATTCAGTTTAATGGTCATGATATTTTTTATTTAAACACTGACATTACAGCAGAACTTAGGAGTTATAATTCTGTGACCGTATCCTGGTATGCTGGGGACTATAGATCACTGAAAAAAGAAGAAATAAAACAAACAACAACAACAAAAGATAGAAGAGGAGCTTACCGTCCATCTGTTGGAATTCTTACTTTCAAACACTGACAGCTTCTAAGTAAAATAAAAAAATTGTGATTTTTTTTTTCTGTTAATTTTGCGTATAAAAAATGATTCCCAGTAGTTGTTGAAAATGGCAATAAGTCAAAGGTTTCTTCAAGATGATCTTTGATTTTTTTGTAGGAGCAGCACAGTTTTTCTACAAACTGTGTTTAAACTTACCCAAGACTGGCAGAAGGTGTACTCGGAACTTTTAAATAACTTCTTTTTCCCCTTCTATCTTAGGCAAGAAACTACTTCAAGAAGAGAGGAGAAATTTCACCAGATTGTTTTCCTGAAATACAGATCTTCAGTATATTTGTTATTCCAGGAAAAGGAGAGTTCAGAGATGAACTGTTTTGTATGTCTTTAGGAGAAATTTCTTTCCTCACGGGGGACAAGCCCTCTGGAAATTTCTTGTTGATTAAAAGTTTAAGAAACATCACCTACAAGAAAAGATTAAAAGTACTGGGACTAATCTTGAGAAAAATACTGAGAGGAGTCTTCAAACACATATGAAAGTTGTTGCAGGGAAGAAGAGGATAAACTGTTGTCCAGGTCCTATCCTTTATCCTTTAAGATTAGAGCCAAAAGCAAAGGGCTTAAAGTGTAGCAAGGCAAACATATTTCTATTGATAAGGACAGTAAAGTACAGGGACAACAGGCTTCTGGGGAAAATTGTGAAGCTTTCTCATGAATAGCCACAATAGAATAATTTTTAAAGCAGGCTAAATAAATATCTGTCAGAAATGTTTTAGGCATATTAAAGCTTCATTAGGCTAGAAGAAGTAGACTAAGATGCCATCTCACAAGTTCTTTCACAACCATTTTCTATGACTCTATACCAGACAACGCAGTTTCTTCAGGCTCATCTAGGCTGATCTTTGTCAGTTTTACAATATCAATTCAGAGCAGAAAGGTACTATAACAGTATGAGCATAGAATGACTGTTCAACTTGTTTCCCTTCTGAGGTAGGGTCTTTGCTGCCTTGGTTTAGGAAGAGTTCCCCTGGCACATCGCTACGTAATTCAGGTTTTAACTAGACAAGCATTTGTTATGCCAATATGGATATGTTGAATGGGATACATTCCCTTTTTAACCAGTACTAAATCTGAGGATTTAGATACAACAGAGGGAAATAGGCACACAGAGTGTATGATTCATCTGACCTACTTTAGATATCTATTTGAGGAAGTGAATTCTGTCCTTAAAGCACCTATTAATCTCCAAAAGAGCGACTGGAAATGCCATCTCAAGTGAAAATGCCTTAAATGAGATTCCCATCCACTTTTGCTAACCTTAGTTTGGTAAGGGTGATATGAGTACTATATAAAGAAGAATAAAACATATAGTTATAGATAGGACTTTTATCTCATTATAGTCCTGATAGACAAAGTAACTATTCTAACAGATGAGAGATTTTTTTCAGATGTGTAGTGCAGTTTGAGATGACCTCACAGCTACATCTTTCTGCTACTTCAGTACATTTTATATAAAGTTTTAGCACTTTGCTCATGTTTTTTATCTTTTCTTCTTGTACACACAAACTTTCACAGAGACAATGTGACCAATTCTCAGGCTGGATCCAGCTACAACCTTAAAAGGGTTGAGAGGCTCTTCCACTGTACAGCCATTGCAGCCTCATGACTGCAACGGAAGACCTCATGAATTGAAAGAATTAAAAAAAAACAAAAAAATGCAAACATCTTCGAACTGAATCACTAACTGTATAAACCTCATTGACTTTTGAGGAAGTTTTACTGGTCTATATTAATAGCTGATTAGATCTCCTACTGCCAAAATTGTTGTCCCTCTTCCTAACATGTACTTCTAAGGAAGGTGAGATTTTATCTTTCTTCTTCTTAAAAATAAACCAAATAATATTTTGCTTATTTACTTTCAGCATGGACATAACAATTTTTTTTAGACTGTTAGAAAGGCAAATAGTATATCTTAAATCAACTTCCCAATAAGAAACTTTTCCAGTTCTATGTGGTTACAGCTACCATGATTCTGGAGAAATGAAATACTAATTATAATTTTATCTTGTCCCCACAAAATAATAAATAAATAAATGTATACAAAATACTTGCTTAGAACAAGTAACAAGTAGAATTTTACAAAGCTGTTTCAGGCAATGTAGAAACTTCATGGTTCACTTACTAAAACCAGACCCCAAATCCAATTGTTTTAAAACCAAATAAATTGAAGAGGAGAACTTCTGGAGCTTTGTTTCAAAGGAAGGTTGAGAAAACACATAAGATTTCTAGATGTTAGAGGGTGATGATGATTATTTTGTATTTAGTACATATTATATTATGAAATATTAGTTAAAATATACCCTTCTCTCTCTCTTCTAAGCTTTATCTCTTCTGGGTCTCCAGGATTTAGTAAAATTGGATCCCTAATCTCCTTTAAAACTGTAATAGTACCTTGCATTGCCCATACAAAATTAATAGAATTACATCAGCAAATCCACTAATAAGAACACTAATGAGAATATGCAAAAAACAGATTATGAACATTACAAAAAATGTAAATTTTATGCCATCAGCAAAGAAAAGAAAAGGAGATCATTTCTGCTGCATTAAGTGTATTTAGAATGATACAGAGGTCACTGGAATCGAACTTCAGCACATGCTTAAAATTGACTGTGTTTAAAATTGAGCTTCAGGGCTACTTCAGAAGAGAGGTTGAAGAAGATAATTTGTATAAATGTACAGATGCTCGTTAAATATTACAAAGAAATTGACAACAGGCTCTACTGCCCATTTCAGTGGGCAACACACACCAACCGCATCCTGGGCTGCATCAAAAGAAGTGTGGCCAGCAGGTCAGGGGAGGTGATTCTGCCCCTCTACTCTGCTCTTGTGAGAGGCCACCTGGAGTACTGTGTCCAGCTCTGGAGCCCCCAGAATACGAAGGACATGGACCTGGTGGAGCGGGTCCAGAGGAGGGCCATGAAGATGACCAGAGGACTAAAGCACCTCTGCTACGAGGACAGGCTGAGAGAGCTGGGATTGTTCAGCCTGGAGAGAAGAAGGCTCTGGGGACACCTTATAGCAGCTTTCCAGTATCTGAAGGGGGCCTAAAAGAAAGCTGGAGAGGGACTTTTTACAAGAACATGTAGTGATAGAACGAGGGGTAACAGCTTCAAACTGGAAGACGGCAGATTTAGAATAGTTATTAGGAAGAAATTTTTCACTCTGAGAGTGGTGAGACACTGGAAGAGGTTGCCCAGGGAAGCTGTGGAGGCCCCATCCCTGGAAGTGTTCAAGGCCAGGTTGGATGGGGCTTTGAGCAATATGGTCTAGTGGGAGGTGTCCTTGCCCATGGCAAGGGGGTTGGAACTAGGTTATCTTTAAGGTTCCTTCCAACCTAAACCATTCTATGATTCTATGAACACAGAAAAATAAAATATGATTCCTACTAAGGTTATACATGTGAAATTATACCAGTGGCAGTATCCAACAGAATATACGTATCACCAACATTATACAGAGTAAGAGGTGCTGTGTCTTTCCATCCAAAAGAGTTTTGATGACAGGATCATGTTCAGCATCCATCATTCATTTCCTATGCTATTCTCATTTTCTCAGACCAAGTGGAACGCAAATTGACCTGGGGTAGATACTGAACACTGTTATTTTATACAGAACGTTGCTCATGGTTATGCATTTTTCTTTTACCTTTACAAAAATTTACGGTTGGATTTAGTTGATAATTAACCTTTTGAAATATATCCCATAACCACCAGGTGCTCCTTTCCTGTCATTCTACCTGTAAACAGATCAGTGGGCAGTTCTGTATATTGCAGGTACTGAAATTATTCAGTGTGGACCGGATCCTGATGCTGAAGTCATTTCAGCTCCTTCTTCACCAAACACAGAATGATTACAGGTATGGTTGCTTTGACCAGCTGAGGACTGAATAGAAACTGGTAAGGAATTTTATTGCCCTATATTAAATGATTTTTTCTCTATGCGTTTTTCATAAAGCCTTAGAGAATTTCCATGCCAGTAACTTAAAAATATTACTTATTTGATTAAAGTAAGTCCATTAAAGCCAAGTTAAACATTAATGTTGGAGCTGAATCTGGTGAGGAATATCAAGGGCAACAAGGTTTCTCTACTACATAAAGTACTTCTATAAGTATATAAACAGCAAAAGTATGACTAGGGAAAATGTGGGCCGGCTGTTGCGTGGGGCAAGGGTCCTGGTGACACAGTGCATGGAAAAGGCTGAGGTACTGACAGCCGACTTTGGCCCAACTTTCACCAGTAAGACTGTTCTTTGGAAATCCCAGGCCCCAGAGACAAGGAGGAAAGTCTGGAGCAAGGAAGACTTAGAGACTGGTCTAGATCCAATTTAATTACATGATCTAACCCAGGTGATAAATCTGGCCCTTATTCTATATCATATGTAACACAAAAAGTAGAGATATTTAAAGACAATGTACCAAAACCCAAACTTTAATAGTCAGTGATCCTAATATTTTAAATTATTTCTGTGCAGAAATCTTGTTATGATTGACACGATAAAGGTCCTAGGTTTTTAATTTAGCAGAGCAACTTTCTCACAACAAATATGCAAGTTGTAATTAATTAACTTGCTACTATCTTTATGTCAAAACATTGAAGCAAAACATATGTCTTCACTAAAACCTTTCAAGACTTACAGATAACATGGATTTTTGAAATAAACTTAACCCTATATTCTACAAAAAGTGGCAATAATGAAATCCTTGGTTATTTAGAACATATTTTTTAAAAAAAGATATTAATTCTAAACTAAAAATCAATATCTGCCTTGTACTGTCAATTTCTGGGGAAAAAAAAATGGTTTCCATGGCATCATAAAATGCAAACATCAGAGTTAAATCTCATTTTAAATTTTAATAGTTGGACATTCATTGAAGTAATTGATTACTAACATATAAATATTTTATAACTAATTGTTATAGATTTCAAAATTTTGTCCAAGTCACAGTTTAAAACAGATTTACCCAGTAGTCTGGGAATATTGATTGTACAGTAGTTACAATCCATCTCAGATCCACCTTGACTCCCATGAGCTAGAGCACTGGAGCCCAAAATATCCTTATTTTTTAACTGTTCTCCTATGCCTTTCCTCTGTTTTACATTGCCTCAGTTAGTTGTGTTAAAGACATACTTGCTACAGGATTAGCAACATGGACTGAACTCATCAATGCCACTTGATCTTGTGGCTCTCTGTGAGCCTGTGGTAGTTTTTTTTATTTAGCAGTAGTTAGTAGGCCTCTAATTGAGAAGAAATTGAGCTTCTGGTCGCTGCAGTTAATAGTATGTTGGAGGTAATTTGAGGTAGCACATGCCCATTTATGAGAGTTTATGATAATATTCAGAACTGTCTGGACCTAGGAACCCTAATCACTCTGCTGCCCTTCTGCCAGGACAGAGTTATCTTTCTAACCCGCATGAAATTTCAGAAATTTCAACACTCATTCTAGCCATACTTCCAACAGTTCTTCATTCCTTTTATTCTGAAAATCTTATAAATAACAGCAAACCTCTTTAGCTTGTGGCTTTATTATTTTACAAACTTGTCACTCTCTCAGTTTCCATTATTTCTCCAAGTTTATTCATCCATGCACTTAGACATGGCATCCTTGTTATTGATAAAGTATATCATACTAAAATGGCTGTATATGTGATTAATTTTATCTTTCTCTTACACATTCCAGTAACTGGCAAACCAGTAGCTGAGCACTCTGCAGTGAGTTTCTTTCAGGTGTGATCTGTACAATTGTTTTTAAAACTGCTTGAGTTTTGGACATTTCCACCAAATGGTCATGACTCACTTGTCATGCTGTGGCATCTGCAACAATTAACCAAGAACACTGCTTATAATTTTAATATTGACAACACAAAGTATATTTTCCTTAAGATCACTGGAGACTTGAAAGATACAGTTATTAAAAAGCCAATGTCTCTGCAATAACAAAAGTAAACAAATATATACATAGATGGAAAACAAGCTAATTCATCATTATGTTGGCTATTATCATTACTAATGAACAATCTCCTTAATAGTGACTTTTTTGCTTAGATGTTTTTTATTTATTCATCATGTTAGCCTTCTTCCTGAGAATAGCACTGTAATATGGGCTGAATGGTAAGTGGATATATATGCTCCAATTTCACTCTTAGAGAAACTGGAAAGAAAAACTTGAAAAAAATGGAGATGGATTTTGCTGATGAGGTTGTGAGAATTTTTTAAAAGATAAAAATAAAGACACAGCTCCGAAAAGTTGAAATGGAAGAACTTGACACAGTTTGTATGCGTATGTGTCAAATGAGAGGGAGGAGTAGCCCAAGGTGAGAGATTGCCTGGCAAGGAAGAATGTTGTGTGCTGGATCATATATATGGAAGAAGTAAAAATGTATTTGAAGCTCATTCATTGAACTTTGGTAGGGAAACAAAAGGAAAAAAAAAATCATTAAATGTCTGTCTTTGTGTAGTCATTATGAGCAACAGTAAGTACCTTGCTGGATGGATCCTGACAGAGATTAGGATCTACATATTCTTTGCATAGGTTGTAAACCTATGCTAGATATACAAACCTATTTACTTTATAGGTACTTACACAAAAAATTTTAGTTGCATAAACTTCTGCAGATTTATTAAACTATTTATATAAAACCTTTGCATGTGATCAAAAAGTAAAAATAACAACAAACAAATAAACAAACAAACAAACAAACAAATAAAACCTCCTTCCATGAACTTACTTTATTCATCTGTATGTATGTGTCCTGAGAAAAATGTTCAGTTAATTTATTGTGGCCACACAATTTGTTTTTTAAGATATTCGGATCACAAACTTTATGCCAGAAACATTAGGCAAAACTGTAAAAAAAAATAAACCCACCAAAACCAAAAAGGCGGTTCTACAGTGCCAGTGAAGCACCTTGTGTTCTGTGTGAGTTCTGTCAGCTAGAAAATCCAGCCTAAGCATGTTTGAGCCAACAAATATTGAACTATTCTATGGACAGCAATTACTTCTACTGGAAAAGTTCAGCGCAGTCAGCAGTGTAGCTCCCTCGAAACAGTGCACTTTTCTGGAAAATAAGGAGGAGGATTTGGAGCATCTCAAGAAAAAAAGGGAGCTGAACACAGGACATCCAGGCTCTCCACAGACAAGGAAAGCCTGGTGTCACAACACAAATGACTTGTCCCATGTCTCAAACAGAAAGACTAACCACTCTTGGAATTGTCTTTTGGTGTTTTTTTATTAAAGAGGTTTATTAATGCATCTAAGTCCAGGAGAGGACTTTGAAAGCCAAGTAAATGAAGGTGTCTCTGGACTAAAGAAAATGCAGTGAATAAATTTTGGCATTAGAATGAGCCTGATGGTATGTCCGGCTCCATAGCAGATTCATGTCCAGCTTTGAAATTGTTTACAGTTCCTGGCTCGTGGCCTTCACTTGTCTAAGTTTTTGACTATGAAGCTGTGGCATGAGGCTTCCTCTAGAACAGGGAGATTTGCTGTGATGCCAATGAGTAGAGGGGTTTTTTTTTCATTTTTTGTATTGTTTATCAGTTATGCCAAAGATTATTTTGGTGCTTCCTTTCCAATATGCGTAACAAAAATGACAAACAACATCTTGCATGACCTACCAACTATACAAGTTGATGCTTGAATGCCATCAAAAATTCAACCTTCTTTTACGTATTTATGACTCACAAAACTACCTCCCTATTACTATTGCAGACTAAAATGTTGGTCAGCCTGCGTGACATCCCTTTGTGATTATCTATCAAATCAAGATCATACCTAAAAGGCAGCCCTTATTTTCCCCTCCCAAAACGCTACCTTCTACTTCCTTTCCTGAATTTTCTGGACAACACTGCCTGTCACTCAAATCCATAACCTGGATGTGATTTCACTGCTCTTTGGATTCAGCAGATTATGTCTCTGATTTCCTGTATTAATATCTGCCTTTCCTATCCAACCAAACAGACACAATTCCTGACCAGATTTTTATCAACTCCTACCTAACTAGTTTTTTATACCACACTTTTGTCTTAACGGCTGATTCTTATTTATATCCATCCAGAATTATTCTTCCCGGTAATATTATTTTGGCAACGTCACCTCTTTTTCTATCCTTTTACTGCTCCTCGCTGATCCTTGTTACATCAAGCATGAAATATTTGTTGTTACTTTCAAAGTTCTGCTCCGTTTATCCTCACTTGATCATCATTTCTCATCCTCCTGCCATCAATCCATTATGTCAGCCTCTCTTCCCTACCAGTTTGATTTTCAAACACTGCCTTTCTGAATATTTGGGAGGAGCTTCATATAAACGTATTCAGGATTATTTCATTATGTTCCTATGATGCTCTTTATCTTTGTGACCTCTGTTTAAAAACCTGCTGATGAAGATGACCAAATGATCCCCTTTTCTTGCACTTCTCTACCTTCTTGTTTGTATTCCTTCTTCTGTATTTCATCTTTGAATTACTGTATGTATGTTTTGGGAGATGGATGGTTTGCCAATGCTGTTTTTGTAATATACTTATCACATCTGAGTCCTTATGCTCCCCAGGCAAGATCTGAACTGTCACCTAACTCCTAACATACAGCCAAAGTAAAACAAAAGAACAAACACAAATCTGTACTCTGCCTAATCTGTTTAGGGCCTTGGAGACCACAGACATTGTAGCTTTCCCTAGGAATCTTGTCGAAACCTCAGAAACTTTGCTGCTACATATGGACAGATCCGGTATCCTGGCTGAACTAAGGATTTAAATGGATATTTACACATGGGGACCACAAAATGGTACATCTGTGATTGAGAGGTCTGCGGTATTGTAGACTGCAGGAGGAAGTTTGTGTTATTTTCTCTAAACTGGAACCTAGACAATTCTTTGCCTAATGGGACTCAACCTTTACAAAAGTATTAAATTGTTAAGTAATTAGATTGAGAGTAACAGCACCCTTCACACCTGATAAAGAGAGGAATGTTAGCTGTTAAAAATGCCAGTTCCCAGAAGGACAGCTACCTCTTGAATGCTGTTGTTCCACAGTCTCTGCAGTCTTACATGACCTGTAGCAAAACTGAAATAGGAGTCCTATGTCTTGACAGCCATAGGAAGACATCCAAAGTGCACAGAGGGAACTATCTGCTCTGACAGTTTTCTAATCCAGAATCCTAAATGCATTAAGTGTTTTAAGAACCTGGGTTTATTTTCATATAGACCAACATGTTGCTTTCCTGGGCCTTATCTTAGGTTCTGATGTCGCCCACTCCTCTTACCCATCTGTAATCCCCATGTCCTAGCAAGTCTAGAAGTAATTCCCTTCTGAGGTAAGGATCTATGCCTTAATTTCTGTATCCTCTGAATAAATTCGTCCTCAATTATCTTGACTATTCTTATGTGGGCTTTTTGACTTTGTGTATGCTATTAAAGCATACTTATACTCCAATAAGCAATCTGTAAAAAATGTATAATTGGATTCTCTGTGTGTTGTCTCTCATTAACTCTGTCTTAAGTGTACTCTGTTGACAAGTTTTTAAAAAAAACAAAAACCTATTCTGACAGTCAACCTTGCAAATTCGTCCTGAGATCTGCAAGTCAAATTCTGACACTATTTAAATTCTACTAGTGAAGCTTTGTTAATAATTTCTTGATTATTTGTGAGTACAAAAAAAAAAAAAAAGAACTAATTCATATTCTCATAGCTTTATAGTCACTAGAGTGCGGTGCTAAGAAGAATAAAACAGTAAATATACAATCAGTATAATAAGCATATCTCTACATAAATGAGTAAGTGTAAATCATACTAACTACATGGAGGAATGTAACATTTAAATGCAAAAGAATTGTCATTTTAAACAAACTATTTCAGATAGAAAATTTAGGCATTTTTTTCATGTTCACTATGAAATTAACAATTTTTATTTGACTGCTTTGTAACACCATCTCACCTAAGTAATAAACTACGCCATGACATTAGAGAAAATATTAATTTTTTCAGTAACTTTTTGAAAGAAAATGTGTGCATGGGCAAAGGATTAATAGCAAAAAAAGTTACTTTATCATATATATTATATAAATTGTATATATAATGTCAGAAAAGAGAGAAGCAGAAGAAAAGAAAGACATTTTAACTCCAGTTTTGAACTTGTTTCTGTGTTTAAAGTGCCAGCTGCTGCTGTTAAACTCTAAGTAATCCCAGACCTCAGTACAGCTGGGTCTGAATCAACCCAAAACATGACTCAAAGCAGCACAAGGACTGTGCTGTTTTGGCTGTTTCTTCACAGGGCCTCCTCTGGCTGTTAATGACAGGATGGAGCTCTTGTGTATTCTAGTCCATCCTCCTTCCCATGTTTGATCTTGGCACATCCCTGACATGCCCCACACTGAGGAATGGGGTAACAGATTGGCTGTAAGGGCATTTGTCCTACAGAATTTTCTGTTGTTTAACAAGAATACCCCTGAGCTCTTTCTATACTGTTTTATTTCAGGTCTGTTCTACATTGTTAACAAATGCTATTTTTAATGAACATTTCCATTGATTTATTTATTTTTTAACTAAGATATGTATGGTTTCAGTATGTTTCTTTCTATACCCTATATACAGGTAGACAAATGAGCTAATGCACAGCATATCTGTTCTCAGTATCTCTGAGGTACTTGGAAATAGAATAAAATGTTATCATTCCACTTATCCATATAGTTTCCTCTGTCCTTTTGTTGTGATTTATAATACCATATGAACTATGAATTAGTACTTTAGTTCCTCCTGCATTTGTTACCATTCTTTCCACTGGGGTCAGTTGTCAGATGAGATTTTCATTAAGGTTTTGGTTGTACCAAACACTTCTATTGCAAGCACCAATAAAGTGCTTGGGGGGGAATCTTATACGTTAATCTAGTTTTTTTCCCCTATCAGCATTTGAGATTTTTAAGAAGTTATTTTTTGTATTACTATGTTACCTGTTGCACTGTCTGTTTATTAAATGTCCTTTTATTAATTTTTATACCATGAATAAACTTTTCTTGGAATTTAGATTTTTTTTCTAGTGGAGATGAACTGTAGTTATTTTAACTTTCCCCTTTAAATTGTACCCTCATTTAAGTGTTAAATGTAAGATGTTGATTGCAAATTTTTTTCCGCTTGCTGTTCAGAAAAGAGAGTTTAAATTATAGTTACTTACTATTTCATGGTTTAAAACCTGTATTTACTTAGTACCTGCTTTGATTTCATATGCTCTGCTAATGCCAAAATGAACTAGATTGGCAGTACTTTTTAGCAGCAGAAACCGCCATTTCTTCTCACTAACAACCTTTTCTCCTTTCCCTTAACATGAACCAAAGTAAAACAAAAACTCTTTTGGATGAAAAGTAGGCTGCATTGAAATCACTCACAAAACTATTGCTAACTTCACTGGAGTCAGAATTTTATTTTTGTTTCTTGTCATCCTATTTTATCTTATTATTCCAGAAGGACCTAATTCAAAGTCAGCAGAAATCAATGTAAAGATTCCTGCTGACACCATTTGGCTCAAAAAGTTCAATACTGTTTTGAGGATGTCGTTTAATATTTTCCTTAGATGTTAGCCTAGGAAATGTATGGAGGAGACAACCTATCTTCATGTATATGCACTGAAGTTTGCATCCCAGACCTTAGGTTATGGGATTATTTGATCTTAAAATACGAACTGGCTGCAAGCGAAATGCAATCATATTCATAAGAATCTGGTAGCTGCTGAACAACATACCCTATCTTGATTTTTAGGGGGAGAAAATAATTATACTGTACTCAACTGAAAGGACAATTGTGGGGTTTTTTTTTAATAAAATGAAAGTAAGTACCCATGCTAGATTTGGACAGACAATTGAAAACTAACACTCTGCTTCTTACAAAAGTATCATGGGGTTTTTAACAACCAAAAGTTGTCACAAGCTGGCTTTTATCTGTTCTCTGAAAACAAAGACAGTCTGGCTTTGATACCACTTTAATTTTGCATAGCACTGATCTTAACATTGGATGTTTATTTTAAAATATTTTCAACTGTAATATTCAGAGAACTGGGATTAAGAAGTGATTTTATCTCTTGCTGAGGGTTATTTGTGCTCCCAGGTACACCACTAAAATTAAATCTACATGAATATTTGAGCTACCTTTTAACTAGTATTACGAGATCAGACTGGTGTTACCAATACTCCAACTGATATGCATTTGCAGTTCTTTAGTTCTTTTCCAGGGTTTGGGGTTTTTTTTCCATAACCAATAAGTACAGTAATTTAATCCCCAAGTGGTTCACCCCCCTTGATCTTTAATATAAATGTCTCTCCTTCCACCTAGGAAAACAGTATTTTCTTAAGTAGACTTAGAAAAATTCCACCTCTTTCTGTCTTCAAGCCCCTGGGAGCTTTGATCGTACAGGGATTTCCTATGGAAGTTTAGTATATATTCAAGTATACTAAAGTTGTGAAACACTCCTCCATAACAGGAACCTCTTACATTTTTTCTCAAAAATTTCTCAAATGTGACGAAAGTGCTGTTATCTCTAGCATGAAATAGAAATGGATGTGACAAGGACTCCATTCAAACCATTAGGATGAATTCTGAAAAGTGTTTTTATTAATGGGGTCTGATAATTATACATCATTAAGGCAGCAGAGACATGCATAGTCAAAGAATAAATACAGCAGATGACATTTCAGCTGCACGGCTGACTCAAGCAAGTTGTTCACTTGTGTCCATTTTGTGATGTGGGAGCTTTAGCTCCACTTTGCAAGAGATAAGTGGCAGTGGGATTCCACAGTGGAGACAGAAAAAAAAATTAAAATTATTCAGCCATTAAATTTTACAGGTGCTTTATCAGCTGGAAACACAGAAACTGGGTAGCAGTTCAAAAAAGATGCCTGACAAGCACACATGCTCACTTGGAAATTCTTCACTAAGCTCACCCGAGAGGTTCCTTCGCAAAGAGGCACTTCTCTGAGTGCCTCAGTGCTGCCTCAGCAACTGCGTTTCAGTGCAAGTTTTCTCCATTTCCTTCTGCTTCTTTGTTCATTTGTTTCTGTTTCTTTCCTCTTGTTTTCCTAAAGTGGATAATCTGTCTTGCAATACTCCAAAGGGAGCTGCCAAGAATGTTATAACAGAAGCCCTTAGAAATACTCCCTCACAGTCATAGCTGGTGTTTTAATTGCAAACCCAAAATACTGAATTGGGCCTGCTCTGTTGATTTTCAGTTGAGGCTTATGAAGTGTTCATGGCCTTATACAGGAGAAGAAAGTTGATTGAATAGCCCAAGCAATATTGATAAATTAATTAGGAATCTGTGGGTGAGTTCCTTAAAGTTCCTAAATGTGGTTAATGCCTGTAATTTTATTCTTCAGTTTGCATTAATATACTCAAAGTGGATGCTGGCCATAAGTGTTATGTATGGGTGTGCACAAAAATTGAATAAAGGAATATGTTTTTCTTTATGATCTCTGTGTCTAGTAGAAAAAATTGAGACACTACCCATACTTAACAGACAAACACACAGAATTTCTCTTGAATGCCAAAAGATGTGCGTGCTTAATTAAGAATGGACAAAAATCCTGGTAAGATCAAAGCCTGGTGTACTGTCCCATCTTTTCTTTTATATTGTTATGAGCCGGTTTTAACATTATGTGCTATAAACTGACCAAGAATATTTTTTATGTTAGATATTCTGATACAATGTCAATGCTTCTTTTTTTTTTCTCCACCAGCTACAACTCTTCCTTTTCTTTTCTTTTTTTTTTTTTCTTTAGGGATAACAAGCTAGTAACACTATAGGGTTCAGATGGGCCACAAGGAGCCCGACTGTGTCCGTTTGGAAACAAAAAATTCTGGTTTGGAATCAATTTGAATTGGACAGCAACATCTGAATTGCTAATCTCATCTTCATACCAACTTCTTCTGGACTGTAACTAGACATGTCTTTCTCTTCACCAGTATCCTACTAGCAGGGTATGTTGGTATTTATGGGGGGTTTTATATTACTTTCTTTCTGAAGTTGTCTGACGTTTTCCATTGCCTTTACTTCTCCATTGCTTTATATTGCAATATTTAAATATTACAACTCCATTTCAGATTTTCTAGAATAATTATTTCATACTGCATTTGAAAAGTGTCTTGTTTGCTGAGCAACAGTAAAAAATTTAAACAGAAAGCTCTGTTGCTATTTATAATTTTTTCCTCTGTAACAAGGCTGATACCTTTCAGTTAATAGCTACTCCAAATGTGAATGCTAGTAAACAATCAATGATTTGTATCTTTTTACAGATTCCACAGTAAGGCTTACACTTTTTTTAACCAATCTTAATTCCTTTTTTTAAGTAATCACTCTAGTATTGCATATCACTCTTCAACTGAATATGTTGAAATATGTCACAGCCATTGGTGAAGATTAAAATCTGTCTAGTTATTATAATTCTTTATCAATTATATATGTTCTCAGTAATTGTATATAGCAGCTATTTCTTTTTTTTTTAAAAACAACAATCTATGAACATTGAGTATGGAGAAAAGCTGCATTACAGAGCTGTTAGGATGAGAAGGAAGAACATGCATTTCACAGACTTCAGGGTTAATTAAGGCAAGCAGAATGTAATTACCTGCTTCAAATTTGGCCAAGAGAACATTATGAGAAATACCATACAATTTTTAATGGCCAGTTATGTTCAGGACCTTGTTTTTACATTTTATCTGAAAGATGACATCTCTAGCAATAGGGTTCCATCTAGTATGATACCTGGGCAGTACTAATACAGAGAAAAAATGTCACCTACTCTATCACTCACTAATAATATCTCCTTAAATAGTTTAGAGGTCCACGGAGGTCTTCCTTCCATCTGTGTACAGACCAGACTGACCTCATTTAATTTAGGGGTTCTCATGTGATTACAATTTAAACTTGTTTTTCTGCAGCACTACAGATGATTGCATTATCTCTCCCAGCCAGCACTCTGAAATGGAGCAGCACTCTAGAAATAAACCCTTTTCAGGACAATCTATGGTTTGATTAGCATGGCATTTCAGGGGCAAAGGGGTGCCAGGAGTACCTTTTTAATAACCGTCTGCAGTAAACACAGATAGCAGAGCAGAAGAGGTAGTAGATTTGTCATTAGTGTTAAGGCTTTCCTCCCTCACATTGAAGGGAGAGGGTGACAAGGCTATAAAGTTACAGGGAATGAATGGAGTTTTGGCTCGGTACCCTAAATATTGGCAAGCATGCACGTTCTGTCTGCAAAGCAGCATACTCTGCACCACCTCTAAGCCCACTTGAATCTTTTCCAGTCTGTCTTCCTCTTGCTATCTGGCTGCTCGATGGACAGTGTATTTGACTCAAGTTTTACAGTTAAGCCAGAACTTTAGCTGTCTGCTTGCAGCTCTCTCTAAGTGCATATAGGCAAAAGCAAACAAATATACAAAATATTTTTCTCTAGAGCTGGTCAAGAATTTTCAGCTGAAATGATATTTCAATAGCAAGCATCCTTTTAAAGAAAAAGAAAAAAATGCTTTTGATTATTACTATGCCAATTTTCATGACATTTTCAATTGAAATGTTTTCTAATGTTTTTATTGAAAACATTAAACAAGTACTACCCAAATACTTATAGAAATGCTTCAACCTGTTCTTTCTCTAAAGGGAAAACAGTAATCATCCTCTGAATTGTGTCAATAATGTTTTTGTTATAAAAATTCCATGAAACATTTGAAGACTCGATTGAATGCTGTTTTGAGTACTGCCCGACACAGAGGTCAAAGTCTGCATAGTAAGATTTCTCTCCTGTCTTCCTATTCCTTCTTACCTGTTCTTTTGTTTATATCTAGGTCTGTCATTTTTCCTACTTTTCCTTATGAAACTTATTCTTCCTAAACCATCAACGGGGTTACTCTTGCAATAGTGCTATTTTACTTAAAGGTCTAGACATTGACACGACAAATCCTTGCTTGTATTGGTAGGTCTACTTATATAAGAATATCTACTGAAGCTGGTGCCAATTTTTTTCTGACAATAAATTTACATAGGCATTTGTATTTATAAAATGAATCCTCACTTTTAACAGTTACAGATAAATTAGCAACAGGCTTGCATTCTATAGCAATAGTGTTTTTCTGTCAAACTGTTTTATTGTCCTTTCAGTCCACAAAACTTTAGTGCCATTTCCCAGGAGAAAGCCTTCAGCAAAGTAGAGACACTTCAGAGCACAGCTAGGTACAGAATACAAGAATTATAAAACTGTCATAAATGTCAGAATGTATTGTAATCAGCAGCACAGTAGCTGTGCCTGGAAACCAGCCATTTATTCTAAGGAGTTCTTTATGGTCTGGTAAATTGCATTAAATTTAAACAAAATTGTAATGACATTTTCTACAAAATAATATTTTAATAATCCAGGACACTGCCAGTTTCATGGGATTTTTTTTTTTTCCTCTGCCTCCTGTGTCTTTCCATCCTTTACTTTATTCTCAGACTTTTATTTTACCATACATAGCCAGCACATCCTCTCTTCTTCTGTTATACATACACACTTACCTGCATACTTCTCTATAATACCAGCACTCTGAATTTAATCTCTCAGTTGCCAGTTTTGCACCAGTGTGACTTCATTGACCACAGTGGGGTTTCCACAAGCTTAGATAACTGTACAGACAATCAGAGCGAATCTCAGCAACTTTACAATTATTTAACTGGAGTTTTCTGTTGTATGAAAGCTAAAGCTCCTAAAATAAAGCAACCCTCTCCACACACAGTAAGGAAGCAAAGCCAAACAACAGAAGAAAATCAATGTGTTGGAAAAAAAAAAAAAAAGATTTCTGAAAGTGAGTAATTAAACAAACAGATGCTAAAACAATATAAAGAAATTCTATATTTCTCTACAGACAAATAAAAGAACACACAGAAGACAAAACTGTTAGAAAAAATATTTAATATTTAACCATTAATCAGTATGTAGTCTAATATACGTTACCTGTGCAGCTATAAATAGTTAGCCATGTTAACAGAATAATTGCCATTCTGTGGCTGGGTGTATTGTTCATCTCTCTCTGCCACCCTCTTTTCTTCTGTCTCCCTTACCCGTCCCTCCTTCAGTTCATTCTCCGTTACGTGCCTTAAACTTGCATCCATCTTTTCTGTTGCTTTTGACACTTTCTGTAGTCAAGTAATGGTGAGTACAGGTAATATATTATTTATTTATTGAGCATTGTGCACACTAGGAGGCAAATTAGTATTCTGTCCCTATCACTCACTGCTAGACACTGCACGCAGATGGAACACATTACCACATTAGACCAGTTAAGAGGCTTTAAATTAGATTTGTGACTTGAAAGTTTGAATAAGAAAACTAATAGAACACAAAATGAAGCAGAGGGAAAATTAGATTAATTATCTACAACATTTGGAGTGAACTGTTGCTGATGCACTGTGTTGTAGAAGGCTATTTTTGTACTACAAACATGCCTTGTTTTTGCCTACATTAAGCTACTTGAATGGTTGTGAAAACACACTTATTTACAGTTTTTAATATTCTAGAGTTATTTTTTTAAATTAAAAATAGATCTTTTAAACGTGCTGCATCATTTTCTCCTCAGTTGTTTTGCTTTACTATTCTGAGGAGACAGGATGAATTGTAAGCACCACAGGGGCTGTAGAAATTAATTGTGGAAATACAAATTTGAATCTTAATGCTGAATTAGAGGAAAATTAGGTAAGAATCTTTAATGTAAAGTTGTAAATTTTGTGTCATATTACAATATAAGACAAAATTCTGTATTCTGTGAATGCATCAATGCAGCTTTTGAACAGGGAACTGTACACACAATGCAAAAACAGATACATTTTTTTTTCCACCCTTCCCATTCTCCCTCTCACCTATATGAAAGACTCTCTCACATTCAGTCAGGGAAAAATAGCAAAGAATAACACAGGCAGTAGCCAAATTGCACATTTACAAGTCTACTTTACCATCACCTCAGCAAAGGCTGAGCTCTCGTTTCATTTCTAAAACTATTTCCCAGTGATTTAGGCAATTCAGGTAGACTGAGACAATTCACCTGCAAATAGTATGGAGTTCAGGGACCCTATGTTCTTAGATCACTAGTGTTTCTTTTACTTGTTCTTATCTTCTTTATTAAGTGAGAATGCTGATATTTAATAAAAGCAATTTAACTTGGAATATCAAAAAATGTTCAAACAAACCATAACCTCTCCCAAACGAATTTCACCAGTTTTGCTCTATATTATTCCCTCTTCCATATTTGTGTATTTTTTCTTTACATGAACAGTCTACGTCTATTGTAAACAATTATTTTTTACTGTTTTCCTATAATTTATTTCTTCTAGGTTATTAGATCATAAAAATATTTTCTACACTGCTTGGTCTTTTAGGAAGAAGGGTTAAATGAATAGTATCTAATTCCTGTGCTTCTGCAAAAATAATACATATTCAGAAGTACTATATAACACCGGTGGATTTTTAAAATGCAATATCCAAAAACTGGAAGAGAAGTTATGGATGAAGAAAAATGAGAGATGTGCATATTCATATACGCACAGTTACACTGTATACAACCACACATATATATGTATGATTGAAATGTGTTAAAGATGCTTTGTCAGGTGCCCCAAACATATATTTGCTCTTCACAAAATATTTGTTTTATTCAAAATATCTGATTTAAAAGGAAAGCTTGTTGCATCTTTGTGTTGCTGTATTTTTAAAGAACATATATATATATATTTTTTAAAGAATGAGGAAATAATGTGTATAATATGACAGCTAAGGAACGCAGGCAGTTGATAAGGGTAGCTAAACAAATATCAACGACGAAATATGGCTAAAAAAAATAGGTATGAAATATATGTACTTCTGATGTATACACATCAGAACCATATCTAGTGACTTTTACTGATAATGTTATGATTGATACTAAAGAGAGATGCCAAAATTATGTATCATGATGCAGAAGAGGCAGAAGTATTTAAAAAATATTCATGTTCTGCATCAGCAGAAAAACAATGACAACAAAAAAAACCCTTCAAAGCAAAACAAAAGGATAGGTATCAGATTTTATGTTGATAATTAGATTTATAAAAAAGTATTAAAAATGTAATGAAATTAAGCATTTATTATAATGCAGAACCAGAATACTCAAATCTAAGAAGACTCAAGGAGTTATCCAGAAATGTATGTGAGCTGTTTCAAATAGATGTTTTCATACAGGAACAATGAAAAACTCACAGAGGATTTGAAAACAACTGAAATGCTGCACTGGTGTTTTTAAAGGTTATATGAGGGGAAATTAAACGACATCTAGGTTGATATCAATCTCAGACAGTTATCAAGAAGCTGACTTGGATTCAATCAGCAGATAATTAAGAGTCAGTAACATTCAAAATTAATGTCAGCCAGTGAGGTTTAATGGAAAATAAGCCTTGTTTTACAAACTGTTTAGGATTTTATGAGATTACAAGCTTGGTTGATAAAGGTCAATTTGCTGAATAAAATAGCCAAACTTCTGTAGGGTATTTGGCTTCATGTCATGTGACTTTCTGGTCTTAAAAAGAATCTCTTATAAAAGGAAGATATCTATATTGAATGTACATACAATTGTCTCTAATACTAGGTTGTGATAAGAAACTGTTGATGAGAAATTATTAGTCACTATGGATGGATGTTCTTGTGATTTCATATATGAACTTATCTCAGCCCAAGGTTGTTCACTGTCTATATTGTTAGTTTGAAAGAGAATATAAATGAACAGTGAATAAAATTAATGAAAATACCAGAATTGGTAAAACAGCAATAAATAAATAAATAAATAGATAATTCAGCTGAACACATTAAGGTAAGACTTATCATTTAGTAGAATGAAGGACATTTTGACACTTTTTAAGATGAAAGGGTGAAAGATTGTGTCAGAATAAGCATCAGATCACAGTAGTAGGATTTGAGCTGATCCAACTGCTAGATGCTTATCCAAGTTGCAGTCTCCATGGACTTCAAAAAACAGCAGAGGTCTGCTCTCTCATTTACCTGTGCACTGGAAAGTGAGGTTGACTTCTTCCAAGAAGTAAAATGGAAGAAGAATATATGGTAGAAGGTACAGCTGCCAAGTCTGAGAGATGACCTTCACACTTTGTGGCATTTACCACCTACAACCTGGCCTTCCCTGCTATCACCGTCTACAACTAACATGACGCCCTCCAAGTTTTCACTCTAATCCTTATTTCCAGTTTGGCCTCTCCCTTTGTACCTCCCTCTTTCATCCTCATAGGGGTCAAAGAAAAATTGAGTCAGTATTGCTCCTGAAGTTTGATTACCCAGATGTGATTCAGAAATCAAACTTCATCACCGACTATGCAAGGAGAAAAGTAGGACTAGTTCTGCACTGCTATATGATATTAATGAACCTATTAGTTGACTGCTATGAAAAGTTCTGATGTTTGGACTTTAGAAAAGATGTTGACAATTTTAGAAGTGTTTGAAAATAATTATTGGAATTGGGAAGGCTGGGGAAAATGCCTCGTGCTGCAAAAGCTCCATGTATTGAATTTCTCCAAGGACATGTCTGCATCACAATCTACAAATGCCTAATTGAGAAACTTTGTGGCATTAGGCATAATGAGGTGCAGTGGTTTGAAGGCGAAGTTAGGAAAATTAGACTAGATATAAAGGTCATTCCAGAGAGATCTTAACAGAACAGCTTCACTGGGAAAGCAATGACTTCTCTATTGCTTTTAGTTTCAAAATTAAACTATAAGAAAAAAAAAACTCAAAGAGAAGTTATCAACACAGTCACTAAATGTGTTTCTCTGGTCTGTATTACATGAAATAACTCAGGTTAACTGATTGTAACAATCTCCTTGGTGTTAAAATCTTAGCAATTCTCTATACACAGCCTTTGCTCTCTTTTGTATGCCTGGCACTTTTTAGCTAATTGCTAAGAACATTGACACAGGCACTTGACAAAGTAGCTCCACACCTACAATGCATTTTCAATGGAATTTGAAACTCAGCTGAAGAATTTTTCCAGAAATATGCTGCTGAACTGACATGGGTATCTACTCAAGGTGAAGAAGTCTTCTAGTTGTGACATAGTGTCCTTGGCTGAGTTCAATGTTTACATGTGTACATCCTGCACAAGGCCAGGAGATACACAAAACAGCCACCTTTGACAAATGGCTGCTCCATATGTGCCATAACTCTAACACCCATAGTAAATCTGGCCAGCTGGCCACTCTAGACTACTTAATTATTCATGCTAATTTCAGAATATGAGCTTTCTTGGCTCTGGATTGCACCATATTGGGTAATTGTTTGGTGCAGTCTTGACGGTCTGTAATGCAGCATTTCATCCCAGAACCAGTTCCCAGAGCAAGACACATTTGTTCCTTGAACTTCTGGCTAGACACAGACCAGAGAAACACCACTACATTACAAAGGTGGGTTGGATTATTTTCATCATGAAGATGAAACTTCTGTTTTCTTATTTTGCATGATACTGTATAAAGTTCCTGTAGGGTTTCTCAAAAAAAAAATAAAAATTATGCAAATCAGAGACTATTTGAAAACTCTTATTCAAGGTGCATGTAGTTTCATTTATCCTCTGGGATAGGATTCATGATCTACTATTCCTGTGTTTTATCCATGGCTCCCATAGTAGTGCTTTCGGTTTCATTTGGGATTGACACATGTACGGGCCCAATTTATTCTCTAATTTAATGTATGTCTTTACTTAAGCTGCCCTGTCTATATAGTACATCTGCATGTCATCTATGAAGTGAGAAAAAAGTAATTTCTGGCATCACGCATAGATCTGGTTTGTATACAACACTTTTAGTTTTCAGAAATTATGTTGAGAAGTATGTAAGTATGTGAACTTCTAAACAGAATTTTGATCTGCTTTTCTCCATTTTAACAATCACAAACCTTTTTTATTGTTATTGATATGCTACCCTACACACACTTGAAATACATTTTGAGAAGGGTTTATTTCGTACTAAGAGATCTGTCAGAGCTCGTGCATACTCCTTTCTGTTTCCCAGGTCTACCTGTTTCAAGATACAAAAGGCCATTGCATCTATTCATTTTGACTCAGCCCATAATAGTCATCAGACACTAAATTTATACCTAGAATTTTTAATCTAAGATTAACCATAAGTATGCTTATTTTTTTACGTATAATTCTCAGTTTTTCAGAGAGATACGTTACTACAAAAATGAATGTTTATCTGCCACCAGAACTGCAAAATATGTATCCTGTTGAAGAAAAGAATCACACCTACAATTTTACTGAAAAGAACTTTTAAATAAATTATACAAGCAATAATGCACATAATGGTGGGGGAAATCTGCAATAAAAAAGGTAGGCCACACTTCTAACATTCAAGGGGTTTTTTATTGCCCATTTTTATCATTTCTTTAAATGTGAAATTAAAAAGAAAACTACATAGAACTCAATGTGCTATCATGATGACCGAAAAAACATTCTGATCTCAGTTTCTTATGAAACAATTATCGGCAAGCAGAGAAAATAAGGAGACAAAGAGGAGACAAGGGAGAAAGAACATGCCGTGTGGGGCTGTTGGTTAAAGGAAGCACCTTACTCTTACATATCACAAAGAGGACTAGAAGATTACAAGTAACATTATGCCAAGCTTTGGTGCTCACTCAAATTATTGAGACTCCAACTGGAGTAAGAGTCGTAACAAAGTGAGAAAGAAACTAAACTGTATGGTTTGCAAATGAAAGGAAAGTGTATGAGACCAAAAGGAAGTGGGACACGTTCACAATCAGTGAAAGGTGATTTTTAGGTGGGGTGTAAATGAATGGAGAGTGTTATAAACTGAAGGGAATGAAACAAACGTCAGTAAACAAAATTGATAACTATAACATTGTTATAGTTACATAGGTGTTAATGTGTTAATCACAAATAGTTATAAAGGTATTATAAATATTTATAATGCTATATTATTGTTATGCAACTTGACAGAGACACTGAAAAGCCTTAAACTAAAGTAAGAATGCATGTGTGACCAAGAATGTATTAAGACTGTCTTGAATAACATTTGGAAAAACATCAGTGAGATATCATTTCTTAAAATAATGCTAATCTGCCTCTGAAGAAAAACATACCCTGACAGGTCATCCACAGAATAACAGGTTTCCTGAGAAAATATGTTTCAAAGATGTCCAGTTTATCTGAGAGTAGGTGGTCACATGATGAGCAGATTATTCAAGAAAATATCCATTGATGTGTTATCAAATTAAAGAAAATAGAAAGCTATTCATTCTGGTCAGGATCACATAATTTAACCTTGTGGAAAATAACTAAAATTGGCCATAACTGATTGCGTACATGAGGTTACTGCTACACTGGGCATGTCAGACTGTAACAAACCTCACTCAGTTGTGAAAGCACCACTCTTCTTCAGAATCGGGTATGAAGAGTTGGTCGTGCTGGTGATACCGTGAACTGTATTGCTACTTCTGTAAGGGTTGTCTTATTGTCGTCAAAGGGAACGAAATCATAGTATCTGATCTGAAGTTCTGCTGGCTGTGCTTGATTGGTCTGCTTACCCACCCTTGAGACAGTCTGGCTGCTAAACTTGGTGCAAAATTTACTGGAGAATGAAACCTATCCAGCTTGCAATTTAAATGCAAAAAAAGCTAGAATTCTTCACTAATTTTTATCACCAATTCAGACGGAAAAAGAAAAGAAAAGAAAAGAGAAAGAGAAGGGGGAAAAAAGAAAGAGACAAACAAAATCTTAAAATATTAAAAAATATTAATAGCTCAAGAACAATACATTCAAATTTTTCAGTCACAAATAAACTTAGATCATTCTGTAATTATTTTTCTCTGGGATTGTTTAATTTGCTCTTGATAAAGTCGTTTCACCTGACACACATATTTTAGATGTGAGTGAGTGAAAAAGAGAATGATTCAATAACCTGGTGATTAAGCACCTTCACAGACTTGGAAGAAACATATAGCATCCATGTTCTACTTTTCTGAACATACAGTAATGTAAATCAAAGGACCCTATTTAAGAGAGAAGTTAAGCTTCAGTCCGGTCTGTGTTTCAGGTTAGATAAAAGCGAGGTTTGTAGTTCTGTCCTCCCAGGAGAATAAGTGAATTAATGAGCTAGAGAGTAAAAAAGAGGTTTGTCCATCTCCGTTTTGGTTTTTTTTTGGTCTGTCCTCTAATGACTTTTATTCTTTCTTTATAAATTCAATTCTTGGGCTTGTTTTCTGTTTTACTTTGGTTTGATTTAGTTGCTTAATAAAAATTGGGGTTTTTTAATTATCCAAAAGGCATAAGACTTGGCATGTAGGCCCGTCCAATTTCCCAGTACTTTCCTAATCCAGCTGAGCTCCTGAATGTGTATATACACAAACACACATATATATGCATATATGTACATATGTTAATATCAAAGGACTAAGAAAGCTTGTAGATTAACTGCAAATTTGTGATTAAAGAGCATCCATACTATGGTTCAGATTATTTTAATTCCTTGTTTATTCACATTCCCAAAGATATGCCCAACAGCTCCTTTTCTCTTCTTCCAAACGAGCAGCAAAAATAGCGAGAAGGCCCTAGGAAGAGCTTATGTGTGTACATTGCAGAAGAACCTTTTGCGTTTTAAGTATAATGATTCAAACCATAAGCATGAAAGGCAGCCAGGAAGGCCTAAAACTGACAATAATGATGAAAAGAAGGACTCGTTTAACAGGAAATGTAGTATGATACGGTGAAGAAGAAAAAGGTTATCACTGGTATTTAGATATTGGATATGTAAACAGAGACATTTGGAGACATAAAACCAGAGAACTGACAGTCATGGAACCATAAATATTGAAAACAACCAGGAGGATCAGAAAGAAACAGTGAGTTTAAACTGTTCATTAAAGATAGGATAACAGTATGCAAAATACTATTTCAAAGAGTAGAATAAAAGGGAGTGGTGCAAGGAGTATTAAGGAAAAAGAATAAAACTGCATTTTCTGAAAACTGTACTCAGTTATAAAGTTGTGCCAAATGTATAACAGGGCAGCTCTTATTGCTTAAATCATTTAAAACAAGACTGAATAACATATTTTGAAATAATATTGTACCAGGAGGATGAACTAGTAGACCTTACCCTTTTAAGATCTCTCTGTCACTTCTGTACTCTATCCTAATCCATTTAATTAGTTATGAAATCATTAATCAATAGACTCTTTTCTGCCAGCTCAAAAATGGAAGCTTCTGAAACAGTTATTACAAAAATGCTATATATATAACATTCATAAAATTTTTATTTCTGTTTTAATAGATGGTGTTACACTCTTTTCTTAAGTCTTTCCCCAGATTTGTGTTCTGAACTAAAAAAGTTCTTAACATTGTTTGGGGAATAGTGTCAGGTCAGTGTTACAACTATGGGAGTCTCTATTGGATTTTTTGTGGATTGTGGCCTTTGGCATTATTTCTTTTTTTTTTTTTCCTTTTTTTTTAATGCAGCAAAATATTAATTTTGAAATAAGGATCAGAGGTTCTGCTGTTCCTAAGACAACCAGCTACAGCTGGTTACTGTAGGCAACCTCGTAGTTGTTTTTCTTTAAGAAAGACTGGCAGTAGAAAGGGTATGATAGGATATATTCAGATGGCTGAACTTGTCTGTAAATGACAATATGAGAAACGACAAAATGTCTTTGAGAACATGAAGCGGCAGTGCATGTATGGGGGTTAATTTTATACAGAAATCATTTGCATTGCAAATACTGGTTGTGGGCAAGAAAAAGGAAGATTATTAAAGATGTGCTATAGACAGAAGGACATATACTAGTGTTACTGAAACAGCTGATGCTAAGAAGAGAAAAAATGGTGCGAGTTATTTAATATTGTTGGTCTTTGAGAGGAACATCTGAATTTCAATGAAAGTAATATCGTCTTTGTTGTGTTATAAACAGACAATTTTAATGGTAAAGCACCATTAGTCCTGCACAACCTTGATTTTAAGCTTTACATTGTGTGCTTTTGCATAACAATAGGTACAAAATTAGCTTTTCAAAATTTTTAAGAGCAATCATTTCCAGCAATGACAATGACAACCACTACTAAGTAACCATTTCATCCCACTGACCTAATCATGAAGACAATTTAGCAGAACACAGTTAAAGAGCTAGTCTATATGATTCTGATTTAACAAATACTGACATTTATGCTAAACCTATTCTTATTTTTATATACTAAAGGAAGTCTTTAGCTTAACAGAATAGGTTAAATTTCAATTAATCATGTAGATAAAAACAGGTGCTCTGCTGAATATCAACTCTAAACAAATGTCCTCTTGAAAAGACAACAAATGTTTTTTATATCACTGGTATGAATTTATGCATAATTGGCGTAACAAAATTAAAAAAACCAAACTTTTTTATGCTTCGTTTTAATCAGAATTTTGTATTGTCATAGACTTCAAGCAGCATAACAATTGAGAAATGTATTAAACCAAGAATCTTAAGGCATTAGTCTTTTTTTTTTCATTTTGAGAGTGATGTCAAATCATCTGTTCACACTCCAAGAAGGTCCTTAGCCTGTTCTGAAAGTTATTAATGACTTTTGTTGTGTTCAAAGATCTTTTGATGTGTCCTGCATAGGGATTTGATATTCACCCGTTAAATTAAAAAGGATTTGAAAACTGAGGTTTGGATTGGGAAATTGTGAAGATATTGCCAAGTGATACGTTAATCAGCTTTACAGTTACTGTTTATATAAGAAAGTTTTTGTGGAGTTCTGCAGATAAAGAGTAAACTTCCTGAAATATTCCTGAGAAACAACCAATTCCTGTGCAATATTGATATGAACAGGTATAAGAGAAAAGGTTGCACATTTCTTCATAGCACTCACTGTCTTTGCACTGCTTTAACTGACAGTGATGTCAATTCAGCAACAGTGTGTTTTTCTGTAGAGAAGACTCTGTCTTCAGCAGACTTTGCCAATAAAGTCAAAAGTTAGAAGCTTTGAATCAGGGACAGAGCCAGGATTAAAATCTTGGTTCTTCAGCTACAAAGAAAATACCGCATAGCAGTTTCAAATTGACTTTCTTATAAAATGGTGATATTAGAATTATAGTGGACCATCAGCTGTGTAAATCAGACTTTCTAGAGTCAAAACGTCAGTTTACTCTTCATGAATCAATTTTAATCCTGAAATAAGCAGGCACCTTTCCAGCTGAATTTACCGAGAGTGACAGCCCTGGTCTATGATTAGGCACGTTGGTCAACATTCATTGTAGCAAATATACCTGAGATGCCTAAAACAGGTGAAGTCCAGTCGCTGTGCACTTTCTTGAACGCTGATAGCAAGAGAGATGGGTCCCTTCAACAGGCATTTTGTGAGGCACCCACACCCTTGGCAGATAGCCTGGATAACATATAAGTAAGAATGTGAGTGCACATGGTGTGTATGGAGATCGAACACGGACAAAACTGTCTGGAGGGTGTTTGCACTAAAAATGGTCACATTAAGGACCTGACCCCAGCCCAGAGAGCACAGCGCAGCCTCACGATGGGGTGCTGGGAAGAGCCTGTACCCAGCAGTGGGGTGCCAGCATAGGGCTAGCACCCAGGGCCACCTCACTGCTGGGTGCAGGGGACCTTGTGGGGGGCTTCCTCACACAGAGCTGGAGGGCTCACATCTCCTGCAAGGGAACCTGCAGTGCTGGGAAGGGGTGCTAGTGACCTCTGGCTAGGGTGCAGGACAACGGTAGGAATATCTTAAAATTTTCCAAGGTTTAGTAATGGAAGGGTGTTTAGAAACTTGTAGGTGCTTATTAACATTTTGTAAGTGTCTAGCATTGTGGTTTAACTGTTGTTTTACTGATATTGATCCTGAATGTATAGCTCACTGATTGCTGGTTAATTACGTGTCATTAATAAATCACTAAACTGCTTTGATCCTAATTTAGTTTAAACTATTTGAACTGAGCAGTTTTTCCCTGCAACAAAATTCAGTGCATCTAAGACTTGAATTATCTCCTGGAGTTGTTGGTGTTCCTCCCCATTAACAATAGCGTTTGACTGTTGTAACTTAGGAGCCTGAGAAAAAGGGCTGAACCATACCTGAGTTACTGCGACCAGCAACAAAGAATCTGAATAGATATTAGCATTGCAGAGAATGAAGTTGCAAGGCTTCATCCACATAATAAAGAAATTATCACAACGGTAACAGCAATCCCTGGGGCAGGGACACGTAAATGAGAGAAACCGTGTTTTTAAAGTCTTGCTCTGGAGCAGCGTACTGTTTCCTGACAGTAAAAGATGGCTGTTAACAGCTCTCAAGCTTTATTGGAGTTGCTAAGCAATGATCAAAAAAAAATGTTACAGCTTTCTGCCAATGCTGTTGAAGTGTTTGGGTTTTTTTGTTTTGTTTTTGTTTCTGTTTTTTCCCCCAGGGGTGAAGAGGGCTGCGTGATCACGAAGAAGTGCTAACTGATGGGCTTTTTATTGCAAAGCAAGGGCTGCAAACAAGCGTCAATACATCATGAAAGTGCTTCTATTTTACATGGATCAAAAAAAGAAACAGAAGAATTAGGTGGGGCATTCTATAAAGGGACCCAGTAAACAAATTATTTCAATTATCCCATACAAATTAAGTAGGTCTGGTCTCAGTTAGGGCATGTAGCCAGGGAGCAAAGAGGTGCAAGGGCCCTACGCAGAGAAAAAGGTCTGTTAATTATGAAGTCTGGCAAAGGATCTTTTCTTTTAGATCATAGCAAGCAAATAGCTTTTAGTGTTTCCCCTACTGATTTTTATTTTACACTTTCATGGTGCCACGCAGCCATTTGGATGAAATTAGGCTACAAAACTATTTTGTGCAGCGGTCTCTTTTTTTTTCCTTTAGTCTGGCTATCAACATCTCCTGCAGAAAAACAACGGACATGTTGCCCCAAGCTCTACCTGCTGTGTGCACAGCCAGCCCTCCTCCCCCTCCGCTGTCACTCCCGCTGAGGCTAACAGCAACCATGTGTCATCCCAGCTCCTCTTAAACTCGTTGATCCTCCTGAGAAGATCCGCCTGTCTCTGCAAATCTGTTAGCTGATTGTCTCCTACCATAACTAACTGACAACACTTAATACATTTTCTTACCTGTTCCTTCTTAATATTCATGTACACTGCGTATACAATATGCGCTAAGTGCAACTGGTGGCATAGCAGATGGATAGAACAAAAAGCGTATATATTACAGGGGAAAAAAAGTCATGGGGTTTTTTGTCCTTTTTTTTCCCCTTCTAAATAAGCAATACACTTTTTCCATTTTGTTTCCATTCAAAGCCCCTTGGTACCTAAACAAGATAGCACAGTTTTAGACATAGATTTCTTTGTATTTATTAAATTTTAAATAAGAACTGTAGCTTTTTATTGCTCACATTTTTCAATAACTATTACATTTCAATTCTGCCAGAAAGACTCACTTCTGTCTGCCAATCAGTGTCAACAGCCAATCTCATCAATTTAACTGGACATTTATTTCAGAAAATTAACTTATGTTGTGGTAAACATTATTGATTATGACAAGTGATACTGTATGATTACCAACTGAGTAACTTCAAACATATGGAAAATCTCATTTCTGATTTCTTTATAATGTGATTATCCAGGAGAGTAAGTCATAGCAGAACATGGTGTAGCGTATAATAGTCATTGAAACATAAAATAATAATTGCTGCTCTAGTGGTACCTTGATATGTAATTACACAATACATATTTTAAGAAGTCTCAGATTGCATATCCCCATGGCAGGCAGCTACTTCCATGGGGAGCGTTTCGTAAATGGAGGAAATTAACGGGCTAAAAGCCAAATTATGACAGAAACTGACAAAAGCAAGGAGAAAATCAGTGTGAAGGATAATACTCCAGGCTTGACTTGTTCCATTATACTTAGCCATTACAGGGAGGCTCTCAGGTCACTGAATGATTTGTTCTGCAATACCTGTAACTGTGCACAATAGGCTAAGTGAAAGGCAGTATCCATCATAACTTTGAATTGCCTTGCTTTTGTCAGTTTGTGCTGTGCCTTTAACATTATTTAAGTATACTATGGGGAGTATTATTATTAAAGCCAGATTGGTACTGAATTACCCAACCTCCCTGCAGACCCAAAAGAACAAAAAATGCCAGGTGTGTGGTATCTATGCTTATTATCCAAAACTGAGTGCCTAATCCTGCACTTAATTTTGCTGTGTCAATTAATTTGTTTCACAGACATCAACTGCAATATTAACAGAAGGAACCTGGTCAAAGAGGTATAACAAAAAAATTGAGCAGCAAAGCATGTTTTTTTTGTGAATTATTTCATCTCTGTCCCTCTTTTGCTCTAATTCAAATAATGATTATACAGATAAAATGGGTTTGTGCTTCAGGACTTTGATGAATGATGGTGAAAGGACTGGTGGATAAATGTATACTATGCAAGTGTCATCTTTAGAGCGTGGGGGATGACCCTATGACTTCAACAGCAAAAATGCAAAAAATCTTGAACTAATATGAAGTTATCATGGAGTCAGAAACTCTAAAATTGGATAAATTAATTGTTTAAAAAAATTAATGTCTAAATCCGGCAAAGATAATGAATGTTGGAGTACCTTTCTGACAATGGTTTCCCAGTGGGTTTCATAGATGCATGGAGAGTGCTTCCAAATACCATTTCAGGAAAGCTGGAGACTTAAGATGGGGCTTAAACAGCATAAAAAATGAGTAGATATGAAAGTAGTGCTGCTGTCTCCCAGGCGAATGTTGTAACCACTGAACTACATGGTACATATAAGCTGTCTCATTTCCATTACCCCTAGTCCATTCCAATACAGAGAAGAATTTGGATTTAAAATCCTGCTGGTGTTAAGGTTTTAAGTAGCACATCATTGAGACTCAAGGTGTTGTACAAATGCCAACAGGCAGGAGCTTTTGGTGTCTGCAGGGCTAGATAGCCAGCTTAGTGGGAATTTTGAAGACCTAACTGATACTTTAATATGCACAGAATCACAGAATGGTTGAGGTTGGAAAGGACCTCTGGAGGTCATCTGGTCCAGCCTACCTGCTCAAGCAGGGACACCTAGATCAGGCTGCTCAGGACCATGTCCAGACAGTTTCTGAATATCTCTAAAGATGGAGACTCCACAACCTCCCTGGGAACCTGTGCCAGTGATTGGTCACCCTCACAGTAAAAAAGTGTTTCCTGATTTTCAGGAGGAACCTACTGTGTTTCAGTTTGTGCCCATTGCCCCAGTCCTGTCACTGGGCGCTGATGAAATGAGCCTTGCTTCATCTTCTTTCCGCCAGCACGTACCTGTACTTTGGGGTAAATCCTCCCTAGGTGCAGGACTTGCCATTTCCTTTTGGTAAGCTGCATGAGATTTCCATATTAAATGAAAGTAGTTAAATCTTGCTTTGTCATACCTAACTTTGTGAAGCTGACTAACTTCAGGCAACTTAAATAAAAGTTTAGAAGGAAATAACCACAGTTCCCTACATAATCAATGGCAGTACCTACTTGCCTCCAGCATGTATAGAGAAAGTTTACCATGATCTGACGTATAAACATAGTTCATAGGTTTCTAAATGAGGGACAGTTTAGGAGGTGCTTTACATGCAGCTTAGATTGTCATTATTCCAGAGCGCAGCAGTCTTCAGAAGGCAGAATAAAATCAGTCAGAGATGTTAATGTTGCAGCCATATCTTTCTTCTAAGTTTTATTTGCTGTGGTTTTGTGTCAATATCCCAGTATCTCTGGTAAAGGTCACTTTAGATCCCCAAACCTTGCTGGATTTAGTCTTGAACCCTTGTGATACAAAAAAAAAAAAAAAAAAAAACATTATATTTCATGGCTTTGAGTCTGGTACTAAGTCTCCTGAGCTTAAAAGCTTATTTCACACTGGTTTACATAGGACAATTGTCCTGGGTACAGAAAATTGAGCAAATAAACAATTGAGAAACCAATCATGTATTTTTATTTTCTTTTTCCCTAAGAGGGAGTATAGTTTCCAAACTAGATACTGCAGTAATTGTTGCTGGGAACAAATTAGTACTTGTAGCCTTGTTCATCAGTTCAATTCATTATCTGCAAAAGCGTGTAAGCCACACGTGAAAAGCACATGAGTAGTTAATGCAACAGTGTTGGATCTGAGTAACAGCAATGACTGCTGAGAATTAACAGAACAGTGTGATGATATGTTTTGGGACTTATAAAACAAAGCACGACCATTTGATAGGATTGAGAACACTAGGAAAAGGTGTGGAAGGTGGAGAGGATTAGATCTCAGAGAACATGTCTACCTGATGCAGCACAGCAATGTGGCAAAGGTGCCAGAAGCACTACTGGTATGAGGTATGGCACGCTTCCAGGCTAATATACTCGTTCCTCAGTTGTTCTGCATCAATATGGCTCTCTCTACACGACACTGTATTGTGTCACATAAACATATCTTTACATTTAAGCCAGAGAAGATACTAGAAAAGAGGCTGTGGGAGAAAATGCTTCAGCAACAGGAAGGCAGCTTTCGGTGTCCTGTTATGTTTTGTTTTCACAGAAGTCAACCTCATGTTTCCCACTGACTTTGGTGGTGCACAGTCAGATTGCTGGTGTGCAGGTGATTCATAGGAAAAGTACCAATATTAGTAAAACATGTGGCTACATGGATTATAAACGTTGTTTCATCCATCAAAGTCAATTTTGGTTGATAAACTAAATAAAGCTGAAAAGCCTGTAAAAGGAGAACTCCTACGAGTAAATATATGAAGAGTAGATTAGCTACTTGTCATTCCTGCTTCTGTGACCACTTATTATATACGCAAGTCCTCCTTCAACAATTGCCTTCTTATAACTTCACCTAGGGAACATGCATGAAAAATATAAACTACAAGCTTGTAGCAGTGGAAATGCAGTTTATTTCTTTGCTGAAGTATGGAAGTGTAGATAGCTTGTTTTGATACCGCAAAATCAATTCAGCTCTTTTGCTGTGAAAAACTACCAGTTTTTGCTTAGCAAGTACTTGTGAATTTGATTTATTGTGAAATTTTTCTATTTTACAGCAAAATGGCTTTCCAGGTTTTTTTGGTTGGTTGGTTGGGTTTTTTTTTTTCTTTATATGAAGTGGCAAGTTTCCAAGTCTAAAAACTGCCTTTCATTTGTATGGAAACTAAGAAAACACTTGAGGTGAAACCAAAAATATAGATCTATTAATCCATAATATAACTGAGTTTCTTTTTTACACAGATTTCACTCAGATACCTTCATTGCCTCCTTTAAAGTTTGTTGGGTTTTTTTTTTCCTTCTTAATTTCTAATGAGATTTTCCTCACTTTTTTTTTTTTATGCACACTTTTGGAAATGGAAACTGTCTTTTAAATTAAATTCCTTTAATTTTTCCTTATTATTTTTATATTTCTTACAGATGTGTTAATGGCAGATTCTTACTCTTTGTGCAGTCAGTCATTAAAAACATCCATGTATTGCACAACAGGGGTAAGGGAAGGCATAAACAATTTTATAAAGAGTTATAATTCATAGATAAGCATCGTACCCCCATGTAACTTCAATGACAGGAGATCTGCCCAGGGACAATACATGGAAAGACATGATTTGAGTGTTGATAAGATAATGCTTGATATCTGTGGTTAACATAAAACACCATAATAATCTTGAAATTAATGGGATGACTTCCATTTAGGCAACATTGGCTAGTTTATTAGCAATATATTGCCAGAATTGACTTAGTAGGCACAGTAAGTGGCAAAACTGCAAAAACTGAGAATAAGTACCCCCAGATGCATCACTAAGACTCAAGAAATAATGGCTTAATTTTAATGGAATACAGCCCATAACATATAAGACGGTAAACAAATCACATATAAAGCATAAAAATATACTTATCTGTTCCTATCAGGTATAGTTTAACTTTTGACACTGTTATCGTTCTTCAATCAGTATAAAATGGTTTGGGAGCAAGACAAATATTAACTTAAGAAAAAAACGTTTCCTTTTCAAATGTATTTTTTTAGTAAGGTTTTTACATGTTAAGTTTACCTTATCGTCAGTTTTACACTGCTATCATTTTTCATTGCCAGTTTTGGATATTTTCATTATTCACTGGGTGTCTTACAAACATTGATCGGCTATTATCAAGTCATAATACATGTCTATGTTTGTGGTTTTATAATTCTACCAAAGTCTTGCAAGTATAACTTTCAGGTTATGCAGTTTTCATGACCTGGTTCAGAAAAATGTGTAAAATATCTGCATAGATCCTTCTGCTTAAATATTTATATGATGATTTATAACAAATAGTTATCTAAAATCCTGTGATATTAACTGATGGTAAAAGAAAATTGTATTTTTAACTATGTATAAATTCTAAGTGCAAATGTATTTGTTATGAGTTATACGTGTAAGGTAATATTCATTATTACTTTCTGAGTTAACTCTAACTATTCTGTAACAAAATGTGACTTCCAGTGCAACTAAGATCTATATGCTTTGGTATGAAATGTAAGAAAAATAAGTAGAAACAAATTCTGTTCTGCTTTAGAATGATTTTTTTGAGGGAAGAAACAAGTCACCATATATTATAAAATTTTTTGGTATGCCTAATTTTATGCCTGTCTAAAAACTGCATTACAAGGAGACATATACCTTGATGAACTACCTTCATGGGCTTTTTCAAATCTTGTAGTCCACCTCTATGTTCTGTTCATAAAATGTTGTTTTGTTTTGTTTTGTTTTAATTAATAAACAGCATTCTTACTGGCATTTAAGTCTCAAGTGATTTTTGTTCCTGTTTACTGAAAGCAGGCAAAACAAATAGAACATTATATGCTTATTGTTTGCTTCCCTCTTTCTATACCTTAGTTTGTATCTTCAATAACAAGTGTATAAAAAGGTGCAGGGAGTAGAAGAGGGTGCAGGGTGATGTGGAAAAGAGAGACCTCAAAAACCACAGAACAGGGCAGCAGAGTGTCCACCCCAAGTGTATGCACATAAATACGTAAGTATTCATGGTTAATTATGGGAAGTGGATTCCCTTGGGGATTCCCTTGTCGAATTCCCTTATAGGAACAGCATTATGGGGAAAGCACTGCTATCTTTTTCTCTCAGCAAGGGAAGGTGCAATGCTGGACCTCACAGTTACAAACAGGAAAGATCTGGTCTGAGATGTAAAGACCAGGGGCAGCTTTGGTTGCAGTGCTCATGAGATGGTGGAATTCAGGACTCTAAAAGGAAGAAAGCAGGCAAAAAGAATGACCACAACCCAGGAGAGAAAACTTTGGTGTTCTCAGGGACTTTTTCAGACGAATCCCATGGGAGACCACCCTGCAGAGAAGAGTTGACTAGAAGAGCTGGCTAATTTTCAAGGTTCACCTCCTCCAAGCTCAAGAATTGTCAATCCTGATGAGCACAAAAAATTAAACAAATGCAACAGGAGACCTGTATGGATGAAAAAGGAGCTCCTGAATAAACCCAGACATAAAAAGGAAGCCTACAAGAGGTGGAAGCAAAATCAGTTGATTTAGAAGGAATGTAGATACACCATCTAAGCAATGTAAGAAAGAGATAAGGAAAGCCAATGCCCACCTAGAAACAAGTAAGGGGCATGAAGGGCAACAAGAAGGGCTTGTACAAGTACATCAACAACAAAAGGACGACAAGGGAAAATGTGGGTCCGTTGCTGAATGGGGCAGGGGTCCTGGTGACAAAATACACAGAAAAGGCCAAAGTACTCAGTGTCTTTTTTGCCTCAGTCTTTGCTATTAACACTGACCTTTGGGAATACCATACCCACAAGACTGGTGGGAAAGTGTAGCACACTTCCTTGGAGGAAGAGGATGCAGTTAGAGAAAAATGTTTTCCAACTTTAGCCAACCTGTGATTCTGTGATTCTGACAAATATATACATTCCTTTTTTTATTATGTACTGTTAAAACTTGAGTAAATGATTTCGTTGTTATACTATGCAGAGGGAGAAGAAAAAACTTCATTTCCTAAAGCCTTTAACAGTTTCAGCCGTCAGTTTCTATGCCATACATGTTAAAGCATACATATATGTACAACAAGTTCTTCTCTCATTAAGTTTTTAAAAGTTACTGGTTTTGTTGAGTTGCAGCAACCATTTATAAATGATGTATAGAAGAAAATATCTTTTCCTATGTGCGGTGCACATTGAGAATGCAGTGTTTTGCACTCATTTGTGATGTGCTATTTGCCATAATTTTAAGTGGATTAGGAGACACCTATTAAGAGGTCTTGTCAACCCAAAAGATATAACACAATTTATTATTATTATTATTATTATTATTATTATTATTATTATTATTATTATTATTATTAATTATTTACTTTTAGGAAGTAGATTATCTTTAATTGGTTAAGTTGATATTTTTTCTTCCTTTGCTGTTATCACTATCACTGTTTTTTTTTTAAATTAACTACAACTTTGACAAAGGTAAAGACTTACCAGTGAGACGACTATAGTAAGGACTAAATCTTGACAGGATTCAAAACTGGGGTGCTTTTACCATCTAATTTTCAGGCCAAATTTCCCAAGGTACAGAAGAAAGGATAATACAAATAAAACACAAGGGGAGAAGGAAAGTTTTCATTTTTACTGCATTCAATCAAATAAACCATGATCCTATGAGAATTCTGTTTTCCTTTTCTGATTGAAGATGTTCATCTATGAGTTAATAGTTACCAACTTCTAAGTTATGCAGATGCAGATCAGGTGTAATTCATCCCACCTAAACATAGAAATCCACAGTGAAAATATCTTTGCAGACCCCCTTTATCACAAATGGAGGGCAATTTCTTTAAGCCTTGAGTCATCTCACTGATTTTGGGATGTCTAATTTAGGATGAAATTAATTTCACCCTAAAAGTGCCTACTAAGTAATCTTAACTACTTGTTAACTGCCTTTGTCAACTAAAAATTTACTGACCATAAGTTACTAGTGTGTAGACAACTACAATACAAACACTGAAAGTTAAAAAGTTGTATTCCAATCCCACTTGCTCATTCAGCAAAAAATGAAAGTACAGTACTGATTTGTTGGAGTTGAATCTAGAAACAGATATGGTCCTCTGTGCACCAAAGTAAATGCTGCAGCTTCTAAATGACTTTTTAGGTGTGGATATGTTTTTCCAGGGACCTTGAGAGAAACAAGGTTTAAGTGTTGTTTCTCTAGTCAATAAGGTTTATTGTTTAACCCTGGGTTTTTCTTGCTTAGATTGCCAGTTTTAGATTGTTTCTAGCGAGAAGCCATGCACTCTTTGATGCTTTGTTTTACCTGCCACGTTCTAAGGGAAAGGGAGGATCCTCACAAAGGGTTCTGAGTTCAGCTGCAGAATAGAGTTTTCTCTGAGTGACTATTATTTTATCTAAAGACTAGTTAAAATCTGAACAGTGCAAGTTATGTCCTTTTGTGTACATAACGTCTAAGAAACTTACCTGGGAACTACAGAGGAAAATACAGTATAGATCAAACTGCAAAACACAATTGATAGACCAAATCAAACAGGTTACCTGCCTGGATTTCTGTGCTTCTTTTTTTTTGGGGGAGGGGGGAAGTTTTAGATACAATATAGAATGTCTTAAAACTGAGATAGACATGCATATGGGATTTGGAGCAAGCCTGAAAAAAAGGTACATGTAAATTTCAAGACAGAAAGATGCTGGCAGAAAGTAAATTATGTGGTCCTGATACAATGGAAATTCATAAGTTTTTCCTCTTCATCTTTGGTAAGAGCGAGCCAATGCTTTGAGAATGGCTGAGGCTGGATTACAAAGAGGTACGATATTGAAAGACTACAAACAATCTTTTTAATTACAGAGAAGCATCAAGCCAGGCTGTCTGTGCTTTCAGGAGAAAAAAAAAATGTTTTAAAAGTTGATCCAAACTCTCTTCTTTGTTGGCAACTTTGCAACAGTAGTAGTTCATGCCCTTGTGACCAGAAAGGTTAACTGTTTTCATCCCTGCATTGTTGGTCCCCCTGTACGACAGCCTGTTCACTTGTGATTTGTTCAGTGTGACTGTGTGAGCTCTCAGTGCTTTGATCCACCATGCTGCTATAACAAAACACGTTGACACTGGCTGAACTCCAGATGGCATGTTCATTTCAACTGGCATTGCTGCTCTTTAAAGGCTTTGGAAACATTAGCTTTAACCTTATATTTCGTATCCCCTTTCTAAGTCTTGTACTGATGTGTGCCTCCATTTAATACATCCTCTGTTCAAGGTTGCCCTCATCCTACATGTATTCATTAGCATGTTTCCTCAGTATTTCAGATCTTAGAAAGAGAAGCTTTCTAATGCAATATTTTTTTATTTTGGTGTGGGGGGGTTGCTTTCAAAAGTCAGTGTAAGCTAATGATATCCTGTATTTGGTATAAATGGCAAGGTTTTGGTAGCGGGGGCACTGCAGAGGTAGCCTCTGTGAGAAGAGGCCAGCAGCTGCCCTGTGCTGGACATAGCCAGTTCCAGACGGTTCCAGCCAGCTCTGCAACGGACCCACCATTGAGCACAACTGAACTCATCAGCAAACCTGGTGATGTCTCACAGAACGCATGGTTAAGAAAGGGCAAAACCCTGAGAAAAAAAGGAACAAAAAAGCTGAAGTAGTAGGAGATGATCCATGGCAGAACAGGTATCACCCCCAAAGACCCTGTGGCCTATGGGTGACCTACACCAGAGCAGGTACTTCCCCGGAATGACTGCAGCCTGATGGAGGTCCCACACCAGAGCAGAGTAAGTAAGAAGGAAGGAGCAGCAGAAGAAAAGAGAAATGAACAAGGACAAGGAGCGGCAGAAATAAACCACCGTGCCCTGATCCCAAACTCCTGTACTGCTGGTCACCTCACCAAAGAGACTCAGCATAGCCCGTGCAATAACACGGAGAGTGGAGAGTAGGAATCGGGAGGAGAGGTGCCAGGAGTGAAGCTGAGCATGGGAAAGGGAGGAGGAAAGTTGTTTTGCGTGTTTGTTTCATCATTTGTCTTCTTTGGTTTTTAATGCCTGAATCTTTTTATTTTTTGGTGGTTGTGGTGTTTGCTTTTTGGTGGGCTTTTTTATTAATTGGCAATAAATTAAAGTAAATTCCCCAAGTCAGGACTGTTTTACCTGTGACACATCCAAATCTGTGTGACAAGTCCTCTAGAACTTGTTCTTGTTTCTTTTTACATGCATCAAAACACTCCAGACATGTAGAGGACTCCACATTGGACTATCAGGAAAAACGATAAAATGAATGTTCTATCCCAGAATCATGGTTACTGTTGTTAGCGTTGTTACCACCCATATCAGAGTAGGTATTCAGAGTGGGGAAATCATAAAAAAACATTAGCAATCTTAATAGATAATCCCTGTGCTGATGTTTTGTTTGTTTTAGATTGTTTTTCCTCAATTAAGAAAATAATGAAATATTCAAAATTTTGCTGGGAAAAAAAACCCTCAGAAATTGAAATAATTATTACATTTGAGGCAATAAAACTTACTTGGTAAACATTTCAAGAGTGAATCCACTGTCTCTACCTTAGATACTTTTGGAAAACTGAAAGTATATCAAAGTGATACGTGAGGAATCAATTCTAATTTCATTTCCTCTTTCTTGAGCAAGACTGAAAAATCTGGAGATATGCATTAAAGATTGTGCCATTTATACAACACTTCCCTTTGGTTCTGAGGCAGCTTTTAGCTGTCTATGTGGGCATCTCTATTTGCGATCTAACGCCAATATAGGTGCCCTAGAGTATGCAACAGATCGGTATGGCCGAAGATGATAAGGGACCTTCCACATCTGGGAGGCCAACATCGTTCAGAGGCAGCAGCTGGCATCCAGGCAGCTAAAATAGACACCTGTGTTCAGGCAACTGAATCTTAGCCTGATGTCTCCTCTGTATGTAAATGACATGCTAGCCTGGGGAAAGGAGCTTAACCAGCACAGTATTGTAATACTAATGTGCCACAATATAATGACAAGTGAACTCCTAACCAGAGCTGCACAGGAGATAGTTCTCTGCTCACTGAAAGGGATTGAAACAAGAAACAAAAAAATTGTGACAACAAAAAATAGTATCTTGCCCTAAAATGAGATGAAATGTCAAAAAAAATTAAATGTAAAAAACCCCAAAAGTACAAACAAAACCCTGTGTCTGAATCTTGAAACATTCTGGTTTTGAGGGGTCTGAATCTTTTTTTATGTTTTACCTCTTCTATGAGACAGAATGAAAAAAAAAAAAAGGAACTTATCATTTTAAAGGTCATAATAAGGTGCAAAAATTTTGAAGCTGAAGAGACATATCATTTTTCACTGTTCCAAAATCCTGTAATGAGCGGTATTCTTTTAGAATCATAGATTAACATTAATATTTTCATTTGAATTATGGATTAATTCCTGAAGTGAAGCACTAATGTTGTGTTCAGGATGAAGTTTGGTTCACATATTCAAGCAATCTTATAGAACATGATAAAATTGATATAAAAAATAATAAAATTGAATAAAATAATAAAATATGATAAAATTAAACCAGGAGATATGCTTACCTAATGTGCTCTTTGGTTCATGGGATCGAACTATAGTCAGTCTGAAGAAGATCTCCTGGAATGGATACGGTATGGATGTTGGGAGCTCAACACCAAATGCTTCCACTGTAAAGAGAGCCAAATATAATTGAGTCAAAATAATTGCTGATGTAGATGTAACCATAGGCAATGTGGACTGTTTCTCCCTGTGTCCTTTTTGGTTAGGTGCATTCCTCTCTGGGTTGAATGAAGAGTAAAATACCAAGGTAGTTATGAAGAAGCAGCCTCAAACTTCAGAGATTTCTGCTGTTCTTATTCCCTAACTCTTCCCTTGGGGGAAGGTAAAAAAAAAAAAAAATGTAGTTCATAAAATCCTTCAAATCTTTCAACTCCTCAGTTGTTGTTAATGTTTTTGCCTGATGCTGTTAGGTGGGAGGAAGAGAGCTAGTTCAGGTTTACAGAGGTTAAAAGGCCTAGGGCCAAGCTTAACATCATCTCTCTGTCTGTGGACCGCTTCTCTCCCTTGGGAATGAACCATCAGTGACAATTAGATTGTCACAGATCACAAGCTAATAACATGCTGACAGTTTTTTGGATTCCCCAGTACCATCATATTTAGGTCCCATGCCTCCTCGTGTTATGTTTTAGGGGGGTCTAGGTCATAGTGTTATTTTTGCTACAAATCAGGCTTTTAGTCTGTAGTCCTTGCAAGACTATTTTATGCATACTGTAAAATCCTTTGCAATCCAGAGTGTAGTTTGGTGTCTGGCTCTGCAGACAGCAGTCTCCCATGGAGTAGCCAGCCATTGCAAAGCACAAATATCTTTATTTAAAACTTAAGTATGACAGAAGGAAGCATATTATAAAAACTAAACAGCATAAATACATGACTACTAGTTAATACCCATCTAACTGCAGAGTTTATCAGAATCTTAAAGTGAGTATGTGACTCCAATCCAGATTAGGACAGTACGTCTCTATATTCCTGTTTCTGACACATTTTGCTGTCAGGCTTCCTAAGCCAGCAAAGCTGTTCCCTTCAGGAAGTAAAAATTTAAAAAGAGCTCAGAATTTATACAAACAGTGTTGTGAACAGGCTTGTGATTTTTGTTCCTGAACCCTCAGGAATACTATAATACTTGGCAATCATTAGAAATCCTGTAGAAAATGCAGATCATATAAAAATATTGAAACTTCAGCTGTCATATGCCCTGTGCTGTGCATTTACAGTGTTTAACTTGAAACATCTATTGCCGATCCCTAAATCAGGAATACAGTTTCTTTCACAGTGCAATTCACAACACCTAGAAAGAACCTGCGTCTCTCTATTGACTGAATAAGAGTTTAGGCACTGAACTGAGAGGCTTAATGTTAGACATTGTGAATACCTACTCTCCCCTTTGTCAACAGCATTTATAATAATTTAATACAATAAGTGTGAAAGTGTTCTTTTTTCTAAAGGAGCAAATTTGTGACGTAGTGTCATAAGTTGGTTTTTTTTAAAAAAGTCTTCAAAAAAAATTCATTGCGAATATATTCATCTATTTGCTTTTTTGCTTAGTACGGATGTTAAGTTTTGAATCATAATGAAAAGGATTTTGAAAGTCAAAGGGCATTATGGCATTATCAACATCAAGGTCTTCTTTTAGAAAACTGCTTTCATACTTTGCTCAGCTTTTTCCTCTTTAAATGAAAGGAAAATATATTGTTTAGTGAGGAAAAGGAAAAAGGAAGGGGTACAACGAAACTCTCTACTGTTGATTCTGTTAGTCATCGGTGAAGAGATGGTGTTTACCCCAAATGTGATTGTCAAGCAAAAATGGAGAAAGGAGAAACAATAACAAAAGTGATATAAACTTACTCATTCAAGGCCAAAATAATGATCTCCACCCCCACCAAAAATGTTGTGCCCATACCATCTCCTGATATTTCACTTCTATCTTTCAGGGAATAGGTGGGCTTCTGAAATATGAATTCCTGTAATGACCAGTATCTTGGAGGAGTTAATGAAGACTGTTTAGAAATGCCAAGTATTAGTATTGTTATTACTGCGAGAAAGAAGACTAAATATATGCTGTTAGAAAGGGAACGTGAAATACTCCTCTGTTTATCCAGTCCAGAAAAGTGCTGGTTTTGGTTTGGTTTGGTTTGGGTTGGTTTGGTTTTGTTTGGTTTTTTTTTTTGTTGGTTGGTTGGTTGTTTGATTTGGTTTCATTTTTTTTAAATTCCCTTAGAGTTTAATCCCATTAGTTCTACGCTAGAATTTAGTGGGGTTTACAACCCTAAAGTTTTTATACTTTGTATTTGTCAATATTACATCTAATACCCTCTGTGACAACCTATTTATAAATCAAATCTAAATCCCTTTTAAGTTTAGCTGTATGGCTTTAATTCATCACCTTTTATTTTTCTGTCCTCAGAAAATGCAACTAGACTGCAGTTGTTCTTTGTGTTTGTAGATCATCTTTCTAAATCAAAGTACATATATGCACAGCAGACTTTAAAGCACTAGCCCCTGTAGACTTGAAATAACACTTTCTCTGGTTTGACATAGCTTCTTTCACAGGAACTATCTATAGCCGCTCCTTTGCTATTTTTCAACCTGTTCTGTATCTCTGCCCATGTCCTGCCCTGAATCTGTGCTTCATCTTGGAGATTAAGCAGGAACTTGTCATGTGGAATGTTACAAAAAGCTTTCTGAAAAATCCAAATATATTATGTCATCTGCTGTGTCCTTAGCAACCCTGTCAGTACACCTTTGTGTAAATTCTTCTCCCCAAAAATTCAACAAACAAAAACACTGAGAAAATTGTTAAAGACACAATTAATAGCTCTTTATTTACAGACAACTGATTATTTAGGGCACACACTCTGCCAGAAAGTTGCCTTGCAAACACTCCACTCTGCATTTACCCTAACTATCCCCCCAATAGTTATGATGACAATAATAGTAATAATAATAACAATAATAATAATTCAGTGCTTCTTATCTACTGCCTTACAGTGTCTAATCTGTTTGATAACTCCAGAAAAGCCCTATTGGCAAAGGTAGTCCAATTAAATACATATAAATGTATTCAAATGTTTAATTGGTTGGAAACTTAGTAAGTGTCCATAAAACATGGCTGCTCCTTAATCCGAAGACAAGAATGAGCTGTCATATGTTGTTATCCACTCGCTGTTTGAAAACTAAAGCTCCCAAGCAAAGAGGATGCCTTTCTTTTATTACCATGCCCCAACTCAGAATGAGCAAAGAAGAGAGACAGAGCAGATAACGGACCCCATTCATGAATGCAAAAGGCTATTTCTGAGCAGTAATTGCATTGTTTATGCCAGCAAAAATTGCATAACTCCCATTCTCTATACAAATTACATGTTTTCTATGCTTCACTGGACATTTTACATAGAACATAAATGGAGCTTTTGCAATAGGTGGTACAAAGACTGCTATCAGAGCCGGCCTAAGCCTCATTATTAAGGCTGGATGAGGCATTTGGCTTTCTTCAGGTTTTCAGCAAAGTCAACAGAATCCAAAATTCCCTTTATGGTTTTTCTTTTTATTTCTTTTCTGCTCCTCGTTTCCTGAGTTTTTTTAATGAAATGAAAATGGAGTTTTTCCAACCAAAGCTGTTCTAATTGCTTTAAGACACAGATCAGAGCTTAATGCGATCCATTAAATGTTGCCAGCCTGGGACAGGCAGAGGGCTTCACGTGCTGACTGCACAGCAGGCCTGCCTGGCCAAGGAAAAGGTCAAGCAGTTGCACAAAGCCAAAACGCAGCACAACAAAACTTGTCAGCTGTATTGCTGCTGTGAACATGGGGAGGTCATGTGAAAGGAACTTCCATTTCTCAATCCAAGTACTGCTAAAGTGGTATCCATTCACCTCCACATGATGCTATAGATTAACCTTTCGAAAGCAGCTTTGGACGGGTTTTTTGGATGCCTGATTTGACCCTGAAGTTCAAAAGAGCTGGTTACCCTGTTCTTGTACAACTGAATTTGAAGATAGGAGTGAGTTCTGCTCTTGGAAATCGTGTTCACTGCATGTACGAGGCTCAACTGAGGCTACATTTGAATGAAAGGGCATGTACTTCGTACATATTATTATGGCAATAGAGCTGGATTAATCCTGACTGTGCTGCTTCTGTTAGAAGAGAGGAATTTACAGCACTATTGCTACCTCTTAGTATAATTACTACATAGAAGTAATTATTTATGTACAGAGAAGCTTCTATATATAGAAACATTTCTACCTGTGAGATTGCCCACATGCATAAACAGATTAATTTTGCTGTATTCCATTGTTTATTTGTCTTGCAAGCAGACTACATAACATTTATGCCAAACTTTTTTTCCAACATTTGATTCAAAGTGGATGCATATTTGTCAGTTTGATGAGCCTCTCTCTTTTCCCTTGTTGATAGTTAGACAGGAAAATATTGCTGTTAGGTCCCATGGCTCTTTTTACAATTATTCCCTGAATAACTAATACTTAAAAACTCTTACAACTGAAGCAGTTTGTAAAGGAGGAGATTTGTCAAAGTAGCTGCAGAAGTCAAGGCGGATGCCATAAATTGTGTCTATCACATCTAAATCCTCCTCTTCACCTACTAATCAGAGACAGTACTGCCCAACCAGGACCAAGACTTGAATTCTGTCTCAAGTCAAAAAGCATCTCTTCTCTCTTTTTCTAGTATTCAACTCAAGGAAACTTCATTCTAAAGCACAGAAATTACCCATTAAAGTTATTTTTATTATTAGTTTTTGCTTGCTTGGGTGGGGTGTGTGCCATGTTATTAGCTACTGTGAATCAGCCTCAGCCCCTTTCGTGCTTTCTCCAGAAATATTACTTTGGAATCACTACATTTCATTCACTGATGAGGTAAAAAGAACCTAATTATTCTGACAATTTTATCTAAGGCTTGCAGATTTTATGTACTGAGTGTATAAAAAATAACTTCTTGATGAATAATGCTCCAGGAGTACATTTTTGTAACCATCATCTGGAAGGGTCTTTTTTACACGCAGGTATGCAACTCTTCCAGTGGATGATAAATGCTAAATTTGAAATTTGCTTTACTTTGGGTATCGCTGTCCCAATATACCTATATATAGATAAATATACATATATATATATAATTTTTAATTGAGATATAACAACTTCTCTAGAGAACTGTGAATGCTAATGAGACAACTACCAAGGTTTTTTAACTTTCTCTTATTAGCCACGTGGTTCCTGTCTTATGATTCTCTGTCCTTCAGTTAAAATTGTGGGTAGCTTTTACTGTCGACATTTAAGAACTAAGAACTAATGCAAAATAAGAACCAAAAATGCTTTATTAATGGGTTAATATAAAATATCCATTCAAACAATGCATAAAAATAAAAATAACTTTAAAAAACGATGAGTTTTCAAAATCAAACTTTTAAAGAGGGGAAGTGCTCGTGAACACTGTTAAAGTTTTTTTGAATCTAGTAGCACGATGGAGGGGAGGCTGCTACAGCTCTGTATTCCCAGGCTCAGCCAGTAGCGAGGCTGAGCATGCACTCCCCAAAAGCACACACACGAGCATGGCAATTCACACAGCAAGGCACACAGAACAACACAGACAGAAACATGCAAACGCAAACAGCACAAACAATTGCCTCATCTTGTCCTCCTGTTTGGCAGTTCAGGATACAGACCTGTTCATGCGAAATAGTGTGCAGATCTACAAAGTAGAACTTTCCAGTAGTGTGGACTTAGGCACCAAGGGCAGGAACTGGCTCTAGAACCTTGCTTTTCCCCGTTTCTGGCACCCCCAAAGCCTGCAGTGCCCCTCCAGCTCCTGGTAGCTCAGAATCGCTCACACACACATTTGTGTGCATGCACACACGCACGAGCAGACACATATTGTTGATCTCTTCAGTAAATGTCCTTTAACGCTCAATCTAACCAACAGCTGATCCCTCGGATCCTCTCATCTCCAGTACAGCCACACATATGTAAACAGGTCACAAAGTCAACCCCCAGACCTTGTGGTATCTGCAGTAGTTGGTTTGGACCCCTCTGGTCTCTCCAGGTGCCAATTTCCAGGCTTTCTGGTCTCTCCAGTAACCAGCCCAGGCTTCTGGCTGCTTTGATACCTGACTCCCCAGCCTTTTATCCTACTCATAGGCTGGTCTGACTTGGTATTTGTAAGCAATCACACTGATGTAGCCACACAATATGCACACACTCCAGGTGCTGGTAGTTAGACACGTAGGCCTCTATGACCTGTGGTCCCATACCAGTTACCGGCACTTAGACATCCATCCATACATGCGCCCACAGAATAAGGAGCTCCTCACCCAGGAAAATAGTTGGAAATGCAAGTTGGTAAGAAGACAGAACAGACTGCACTGATCACTCACAAGGCATGGCCAGACAACATGGCAATCTTTCTCTTTGCACTAAACATCCCACAAGTCTTATAATAAGTCCTATATAATCCCAAGATGATCTCCCCTGGCATCCTATAAGTTCCATACCCTTGGGCAGTGACCCCCTCCAGCCTGTGAGGTGAGGCAAAGAGCATCTCCTATTGACCCATCTTGATGTGTCTCACCCAATGCCCACGGAGCTGATGCTGCTCCATGGCAGCGTGGGAGGATTTGGGGTCAAGGCTTGTTGCTCTGATCAGTTTATTGGGATTCCTCTGCTAGTCATGGTTTCCCTGCGTTCCTTTGTGTTTGTGATCATGATCCTTTAATCAAGTAACCTAAGAAGTATAATCAACCATATTCTTCTTTTATTCCAAAGGATAGAAAACCAGGATAGAATTTTGTTCAAAGGCAGGGGATTTCAGTTCTTTGAATCCAAGAGACCATTCTGGAGGGGTTTCACAGAATTTTGGTTGAGGTTCGTTGCTGTCCTTCAGCTCCCTCAGTTTCCCTGTGTTAAATGGAGAGTGGTAGAGTCCCCCAAGGGATAAGGATCATCTAAATGAGACTCCCGTTTGGAATTATTCTCCTAGGAAGATTAATCTCAAAGGCTAAGGTTAGCCTCCCCTCTCCCTTTTACTGCCTCCAAAACATCCTTTCTATTTTCTTGTTGCCTCCTGCCTAATTAGCTGTATGTCTTGTATTAATGACACAAAGTCTGTTTCAGGCATTAAATACACAAGGGTCAAGCAGCAAGCCTGAACGTGGGACTCCTGCACCTCCATTCCACTTAACTGATACCCAGCTCCCGGCTCCTTTCTGGGCCCTTCTCTTCAGGTCAGCCCAGGACAATACTGCTTTAGAAGAGTTTAGCCCTAAATAGATGGTGTCAGTGGCCTTGATACTAGGATTTAGTGCCTGGCTTCCTTTTGTTTATCAGGATAGAATACAGTTAGTGAACAAGAGGTATGAGACCATGACATGATGGGAAGTATCTGTTTAATTTTTTTATTCCTATGTTGTGCTGTTTTAAAAAAGGAATTACTAGGTGACATGAAAACCTTTAACAATGAAAATTCTCCTTCCCTTTAGAGCTGCTGAGTGTGCTTGGAAGGGAAAAGCTTCAAGGATATTAGGAGGATTGTATGAGGGAAGGATGAGAAGCAAGGGTAGAGCACAGCAATGAGACTCGGACAACATTGACAGGGGCTGCAAGATGATAGGCAAGTCTCCGCTGTAACAGAAAGTCCTCCTAACATTAGAAAGGCTTGTACTGAGTTTGCTGCAACTCCTGTATTCATAAGGTTAACTGAAAACAAGTGTGAAAACAAGGAACCATCTTCTAAGAATGCATGGGAATGGAGAGGAGTTGTCATAAACATTTCTTATTTTTCTTCTGTCATTCTCTATTTGAAAGGTAATTATTATGATTTATAGTCTAATAAAAATTAGCTTTCTATTGTGAAAGTCTTTCTAGTCTTTTTTTTTCTTTTTTAAGAAAATACTGTATAAGAAAAGTACATCAACAATTTTATGCTTAGTTTCAAACACAGAATACAAGACTGAATTCCTTGCCGAGGACCAAAGTGAGGATGTGCAGGTGGCAACAACATGGGTATCTATGTGACTGTTAAAGACAGAGAATAGAAGGGATAGATGCAGAAGAAAGGATCATAAATTAAACATTAAGCCATTATAAAATTACCAGAGATAAAGAGGACACAATGGGAAGCTGAACTGACCAGGTGGTCTGAAGATCAAACATGATTTTAGAGTTTTGTTTTCGTTTTTGCGATTCATGGAAGCAGAGAAAAGGAGTACCATGGGTACCATGGGTACCATGGGTACAGTCTCAAGAAATCAGTAACTGCAGCAAACTTCACTAAAATGTAAATATTTGGGTTTTTTTACAATGAAGACAACAAAACAAAATTCACAAAAGCTGAACTTTATTTTAATGACATTATGTGGGTTGTTTGTTAGAAACTGTTAAATCATTTAGTATTTTAATAGCTTTATTTTTTACTTTAGTTTATGTATCCTGTATGGAAGCCATACTCCCTTGAAAAAGTCTTGACAAACATGGATGATACATTATATTTATTGTGACATATCCACTTATTACTAGAGACATACAATTATATTAGTCCAAATGTTTACAAATAGATTAAAAATAATGCTCCATTTGTTTGTACTCATATTTTTTTACAGTTTGTGAATAAAGTGGGTTACAAAACAGAAATACTGGAGTGGAGCTGGGGAAAGAAGAGCACCAAATGGAAATACATCCTGATTTGAGCTACTGCCACCAGAAATAGCATTAAGTTCACTTCAACATTAATTTAAATACAATTAAATAAAAGTGGATTAAAAGAAAGACAAAATAAGGAAATGTGAAAAAAATATATACCTTGGCCTCATCATCTTGCTGCCTTCAAACTTTAACTATTAATAAAGAAGCAGTAGAGGTAACGAGTGAAGTTTTCCCCTCATTATCTACATGTGAACTAGATGTCTATGCTCCTGTTATAATCAACAGAGACTTAGGGCAGGATTCAACTACATAACCGTGGGTATATACTGCCATCTCAGATGCCAATACACCTAAATGGAGCTGGCAGGTTAGAGGCAAAACTTATGGAAGATCTGCAGCCTTTTGGAGATCAGCAGGTAGAGACTGAGTGTGATGCCTTGTCTGTCCTACGTTTTGGTACCTGAAACCTGCAGAAGTGACTGCTGTAGTTACAGCTGCAGAGATACTCAGCAAATCCTGATCCCAGAACCTGGCATGCTAGTTGCCAAAAAACAGGTGTCTATTGTGATTTGAGGTACTATAACATATTAAACACAGCTGGGTTAACATCCAAGATACAGGACTTACATGAGGTGTGTTCCCTTGGCAAGTGACAGTTAGAGGACAGGCAAGCATCTCAAATAGGTAAATATATTTAGGGAGACTTAGTAAGGCAAAAATATCTTATTTTTGTTTTAGTGTGATATGTAAGAAATACTCAGTGATAAGTAAATGAAATGGTGCTAAGGATAATGGAATTTGTATAGTGTGTGAATGTGCATATGCACATGTGCATGTGGATGTGCATATAGTGTATACATTTATGTTATATAATTATTTTTCTCAACAGATAATTCTTTTCTTGCAACCTTTATTCTTAGCTATTTCAGGGCTACTTCCTTTACTGAGCACTCAAAGGGAAATTAGTTTCTCTGTTACCAGTGTGGGTATAAGCTGTTCCGTCTCTCTGAATGTACTTTCCTTTGATACCCTGAAATCGGTGTACCTCAGTGCCCTTTTCTTGGTAGGTCTATAACACAGTTTTAATGCAATCTTTCCTCTGCTTTCTATTAAGTTTATGAATACTAGTAGGTTTATGAATTTTCTCCTGGACAAAATAAATTTGTTTCATTTCCAAATTATATTAGCATTTTAATCCAGGAAACTCAGGGTTCTGTAATTACTTGGCAAAAATTTGTAGGACATGAACATTTGTAAGTAAGATTCAGAATCTCTGAATTCCAAGTTCAGAGTTGTGGTAATTCGAGATCCTTCTCTCAGACAAAGATTAATTTGGCTGGTCCCTGGGCTCTGGATTATTGCTGAAGAAGCCTAAAATTGATTTATACTGCCATTCTGGATCACAGAGTTCCTGAGATGCCTAAACAGGAGTGCTCAGACTTCTTTAGAGCAATCTTTAGCTAAGCAGTTAGATGCCTGATGTTTTATATAATCTCCACCGTGATTCAAAGACAGGCTGAGGAAGCACGTGAATTCTAATCCCCTGGTGAGAACCCCTCTATTGACAACTTTTGAATCACCTTGTGGACATATTCCTTTGTCTGAGCTGTTTCAACACGCCAAGTAGGTACCTAAATATACCCTGAATCTTAGCATTTGATTTAATTGCTCAATGAAGTTTTAATAAATCCTACAAATCTCTTTTAAAAATCAGATCCCACTTCTCCCTCTCATCTCTGATAGTCTTCAGAGTGCATGTGTTCTCCTCATCCTCTCTGAATATGGTTTGTTAGGGAAACCTGTGGGCTTTTTTGCGTTTTTTGTCTTTTTACTTTCCTCCATTATCTTTACCCATCTCACGCTTTCAAGGTTGTGAGTTTTAAGGGCAACAATCTGTTCTATATTTATATTTTTAAAGGCAAGACAGGATACTGAGTACCAGAAGCAACTCATGAAAGCAGAGCTAATTTGCACTTGTCCAAAATGTTCATGTCTGCACGTAAATGTAATAACTCTCAAATAACAGTTACCAAGCAGGTACAGGTAAACCGCCTGAGGACTGGATTTTTTTAACCAAATTGTCAATACTCCTACAAGCATATGTCAGAGTCTTTTGTTAAAAAAGGTTTTTTGTCCACATGTGTGTTATCAGAATTTGGGTTTGTTCACTGAAATATGAATTCCATGTTTCTGTGTTCTTTATGGATATAATTTTGAAGCCATTGTTAGAAAACATAGAACCCATAGGCCTGAAAATGCATCCATTTAGTCTGAGTGGCAAGTATCTTAACCTCTGTACACTTATTTTCTGCCAAAATAATGGATTAATATCTGAATTGTATGGAACTGGATATTTTTCACCAGCTGGACATCTCTCTTACAAACAGAATATGTCTGGATACATAATTTACACACTGCAAGATGAAACTAGCATCCCAACGCTCTGAGAATAGGTTAAATCCATACAAATTTTAATTCTCATTAAAATCATTGTGCTAGAGATGGAGAAATGTTGTGCTGTTTCTGTTTTCCAGTTTTTGATATTGGTTTGTTGTGTTTTGTTGTTGGTTTTTTTTTCCCCATTACATTCTTGTGCACTTAAAAAATAATTCAGGCTATTTCCATGCAAATTATACTTTTCCTGGATTCATTAAATGCTCTTTGCTGAGACCATAACTGGACTGTCTTCTCTCAAATTACCTATGCAGAATATTGAAAGGGTCAAAACAGTGCAGCATGCTACTGTATTTCACAGAATAGAAAAGCATGCAGATTGCTCTTGTTTCTCATTCTTGTAAGAAGGGATAGTAACAAGAAAAGAAAATGGCTGAAAATGGTTTTGTTCCCATGCCTCAAATACCATAATTAGAATAAGAAATGCTACAAATTAACCCATTCTCATTACAGTCACTATATTATAATTTCATGGTCCTCTTCTGATGCTGTACTCTTGCTAAGCACATTTACATCTCATCAGTGAACACAAGCAGCAGATCTGCTGGCGGTGAATGCGTGATTCACTCCAATTTATGTCTTCTTTTCAGCTGGGGAATCCATTGTGTGAGCTAATAGCTGGTTTCCCATTCAAAATGACTGCAGATCTCTTCACATTTGGATACAGTGTAAGCATTGTCTTTTTTTTTTTTTTTTTTAATGTGTCACATAATTGTTGCATTACACTATATGCAAGCAGAAGAAAGGGTATTTTCAACATTAAATGAAACACAAATGGCAATACTATGCTTTGCTCCCAGTGATGTGGGGGGGGAAGACAGGAATCCTTTTCTCTTAAGACAAGTAGGGAGTACAGCTGCAATCTTTGTGATCATCTGCGTAAAAGACTGAACAATGATTTCACCATCATCTACCCTACTTCTGCAAGGCTGGTTGTCAAAAAAGAGGATATTATTAAAGCAATGAAGTGGACAAATGTATCCTTTTATAGGATGTTTAAATTGTCATGTCCTTATTACCTGACTGATTTGGGGACATTCCTGAAGCATAATTTCCATGAACTTCTCACAAAACTTTCATAGTATTGCTATTGTTAATACAGTGCTGTACAAACAAAAATTGAACTTGAGTGCTCGTCTTATCTAACAATATTAGGTTGTTTTCCCGATTCAAGGTGTGTAGAGAAGAAAAGCTGTATTTGAGGTGTTTTGCTTGTTCACTTGTGCCTGGTCTGACAGATAGAGAAAGAACAACCTACTGAAATCTAAGGAAGGTTTGCTGTTGATGCTAATGGGATAGGATTTCATCGAAAAGATTTTGTCCTACTAGACAGGAGTGCTACATGCATTACCTTTGTAAGACCTTGGAGACTGACATAGGAGATGCATGATCAGTGACTCAAAACATGGGGTTATTTCACCTGTCCTTAATCATTAGTGCTTGGATTCACTTAATCTAACTTTAGACATTTCCAATACGAATGTTGACATCTGGGGCAGGATTCAGTTGCCTAAACATAGAAATTCAGTGCCAGTTGAGGTTTTCAAGGATATTGAAGGCATACACAGGCCACCTAGGTAGGGTACAGAATTTACGGAGACCCATGTACTCTGGTACCGAAACTGAGCATCAGGTCTGATAGAATACAATACACAAAAATGTCACTATATGCTTACATTTAGATCACTGAATATCACCCCTAACCTATCTGTTTGGATGTTTTAGGGTCAATTCTGTTGTCTATACATTAGTGTATTTGAATTGCTCTGGTGTATCCTACCTATATCCTCATGCCAACCTTCATCACTCATGCCTTTTGGCATGAGTATTCTGCATGTATTGTATCATATGTGTTTACCTTCATGAAAATGCCCTGGACACCTTAAAGCCCTCAGTGGAACCATTTCTTGCTTTGCTAGTTAAATCTAGCTAATATTATAATCAACGAGAAAAATACTTCCAGGTCATGATATGATTCTTCTCGTCAGTTTTAGATGTTTACCTTTAGATGAGATGAATAATACCCTGAAAATGGTTTGGAGGTCTTTTTTTCCTTTTCTTTTTTCCTCTTTTTCTAGAGCCAGTTTTAGAAGATGCAAGATTCTCAGTAATGAAGATTGATGTATCTCCTTGCCTTGTTTTTCTTTTTCTTGCATTTCCTTGTCTTTGTTTTCATATAACTGAGAGCTCGGTAATTCAGTAATTCCATAGTAATGTGCAAGACAGGTTAACCATAGACATGAAAGGAAGATTAGAGGTGAGAATCTGTCCTCAATTATGCCAACACAATTACAAGAATGTATTAGTCACTAAACTGAAGGTTTTTCTATTCCATGATCCTATCTTTCAAAAGGCTAGTAGTGGATAGGCTTCTGACATTAAGCTGTTTTGGATATACAGAGACTGTAGCTGCATTTGGATTACTGTGGGTTTAATCCCTTGATCAGTTAATTTGAATTTGTCTGTTTCCTTTTGGAGCCTTTGTACTTTCAACCTGCTTTGTCTTCAAGTTCCATGACTTTAACTACTAATTATAGGAAAAAGAATGTTATCATTCACTTTATGATTTATAGAGCTCTACCATACCTGTTTTGGTTGTGTTTTCTAATAGTGAAAGTAATTTTTCATCCCTTCTCATACAGAAGAAGTCCCATACTTCTTACCATCTTTGTCATCTTTCAATATACCTTCTCTCATTTTACTTGTTTTTAAAGGTAAAAAACTCCATGATATGAAGTAATGTAACAACTAAAACAAATACAGTAAAGACTTTGTGGAATTTCACCAGGATACTTGAGAAGACCACTGGACCTATGACTATATTTGTACTTGTTCGGTGAAGTCAGCAAATTAGTGTCAACATCAGTAGTGTGTGTCCAGCTGCAATATGAACTGTTGGAACCTGAAGTAAGGATCTAATTCTGTAATCACTGAAGTAATTTTCAGCACTTCCATTAACTGCAATGCTTCAGACTTGGGTTTTTTTGAGACGTTAAGCCCCTTTTAAGCACATCACTGAACAGCAATTTTCAGTTACCACTGACCCGAGTTAGATTTCAGTGGGTAACCTCCAAGTGAAAGGCTCTCTGCTGCATTTCAATACCCTGAGCTGTCTAACCCCTTCTTGTTTTTATTTTTAATGTTAATATAAAAAAAAGCCAAAAAAAGAACAATCTGTCATGGATGTGTATGATAATTGACATAATAGACCCTAACAGCTACTTTGGAGCATAATAGACCATGACAGCTCCATTGGAGCTTACTCAAAGATCGAGATAAAAAGTTTTATTACCATAATATGCATTCACACTTACCATATTTTACTATATTTTAATTAAAAATAAAATCTAGGAAAAAATATCATTCATTTATATACAGTGTTCTTTTTCATTTAAATATCAGGTTGCTGCACGCACACACACACACAAACATGCATACATAAAATCAGTATCTTTAAGGAAATGGCAATCAAAGATTTAACAGAAAGCCTTTCCAGAATTTACGTGTTCAGAATGAGAGTACTTGGTGGTCTTCTCACTTGTCTAACCTTGCTAGGTGAAAAAGATATGGCATTGTGATAATGGCAAGTTAAAATCAAAATTTTTGTGTATGATAGCCATAGGAGAAGAGAATGCAGAACCTCCAAAGTTTATCTTAGCACTTTGGTGAGCTGACCAAAGTGGTAGCAAAATTTGGTTTCCCAGAGTAACAAAGAGAGAAGTGAAAACTAAGAGTAAATTATGCAGAGAGGGGATAATTTTTCAATGGTTCTAAAAGCTGTTTTGGGGAATTGTCAGAAATGACAGGAATGTGAGAAACTGGAAGTATTATTCAATCTCCCACCAGGACAAGAGAAAAATTCCCCATCATTATTAAAAGGATGCCTTTCTATAGGTTATTCATTTCCTAAACGGTGAAAAAAGATGCAGGTTTACTAGTCTGGGAGGTGGCTGCAGTTGGTAGGCGAGTGCAACAAATATTTGTGATTTTCTTTTTTTTTTTTCTCTTTTTTTGTCAATGCATTATCTTTTGGAGACAATTAACCTTGTGGCAATGTCATGTTTTGCACCATAATGCCTCAAAGCTCTGGGAGGGGAAAAAAAAAGAAACCCAGACCAAAACACCCATACCTTTGAATATTTGCTTACATACTGAATCCAATTTTTTATTTAATTTTTTGTCTCATTTTTTGAGGGTTCTAAGTCACTATTTTAAGTACTTAGAAATGGCATACAGTAAGGAAACATGGCTGAGTGAAGGAGTGCAAGGGAGAAAGTTTGGTCATCAGACATTTGCTTAGCAGCGTTTACTGCCATCTCACGTTTGACTTGAGCCACGAGGTCTGCAATGATGTTCCCTTACACTCTAGGGGCCCATAGACTCCATTCCATGGACCTTGAACTAAGAACCCAGCTCTGGCACAGCTGTACCCCTTCTTGCAATGGAGATTGCTAGGTTAGAGCTTCGTTACCATGTGTTGTTCCTTGTGAATGTACACCAAGTACACAAAACGTATTTTAAGAAAGCAGAAACTTCAGATCTAGGAGATACTGATGGAGATCCTGCAGCTGGGCAAATCTTTTAACAGAGCAGGATACATCTCTAAGTTAACATAGAAGATTTTAGTATCCCATCTCAGTACTTTGGAATCTCTCTGGAGTCAAAAGAAAGTGATCAGAATCTACAAAGACATCTCACTTATTGCAGACCCCTCCTTTGGCTTGGGAATGCAGTCTTTCTCCATCAAGTAAAGAGGAACTCTTAATTGCCGTCTTCCACTTGGTGACTGAAATTTATCTCCTCACTGACTAAAGAGGAAGCATGGTTGACAAGATTAGACTAGTTGCAGAGTTCTTAGGAAACTTCAGAGAGATTATTCCCTTTATGGAGACAGACATTCTGAATTGCCTTCCCAGGACTCCTGATAGTTTTTGATATAGCCTGTAGGAAGCCATTTTCAGCAGGAAATATCTTGCCTCCTTCGCATGTAAGGAAAACACAACTCAACAGGAGGGCTCACGTCCAGGCTGCGAATACCAAGCTGCATGTTAGCTACCGCTGAGCTCCAGAGTGGGACTGAAGTTCAGACATACCTCTCTGATTAACTTTTCCTTCTTGTTTGTTCCATAAACAATTCAGAGGCTTAAAGTTCACTTAAGTAAATTTAGAAATAAGCTGTGTATTTCATACAGCATTCTGAATCAACCAGCTGCAGCCAAGTAAACTCAGAGAAACATGAATTACATTCTTAAAAATGAGCAGTCTCCCAACGAGCTACCTGCATTTGTCAGCATATAAAAATACTATTACTTGTCTACGTAGTAGTTATTTATTATTAGCCTTTGTGAAGGGGTTTTATATACTAAAAATATATTTTTATATACTAAAGTTTTTTATATACTACAAGTTTTTATATACTAAAATACCTTATATACTAAAAAAGTATGATAGTAATGGTAGACATGCTACTGTGAATTACCACTGCAATCATTTGCAAAGAAGGAGAACATTTTCTTATATTACTTTTCTCTGGTTAATTTGAGATCAAACAATTCTAACACTGTCAGTAGGAAAGCCAAGAGTCATGGAAAAATGTCTGACAGAACTAATGTTTCAGGCAACTGAATTGTTTAAGAAAATTTCATAGAGATCACTTTTTTTGGAAGACAGAGGAAGTGAAAAAATAAATATAGCTAAGAACCTCATAGAGACATCAGGATAGGTTTGTCAGCCAGTGTCCAAGTAGTTTACTACTTATCTCTCTCAGTGAAATATGAAAAAATCCAGTCTCTGTTCAGTTCCATAGAAAGTTCATTTAAACAACTTTCTAGTCAGTGAAAGTTTTTAGAAAGGTATGAAGTTGCAGCTCTCCTTCTGTAGAATAGGTGGATGCTGTAAAATATTTTCCAATCTAATTCTAGCTATTGAATCCAAAAATATTTGTTTCATACAGTTCTTTGAACAACTGTCAGTAATGTTACAGTATTTGTACTAATTGTGACATTTGCAATTACATTTATGTCCTTCCCCTGTGTGCCATATAAAAGGGCACATGTAGATGCTAACTATATTTAGGGACTGGTCTAAACTCAGCTGACATCGTTCCATGGACTTCAAAAAAAACTTTGAATAAGACCTGCCAGAGGAAAACTGCAAATCATCCCAATATTTCATGAAATAAGGCCAAAGACTAGGGCTAACCAAAGAACAGGATGGAAACCTCCCATATGTCCTGAAAAAACTTGATGTTATGTGTAAACTATGTACTTTAGCCAAGAATGCCAAATATGGACTTTGTTAAATTGTTAATTATATCAGGTTGTTGGGTGATTTTTTTTTTTCTCTCTTATGTTATGAATTTAAATAATTTAGGAAAAAAAATGCAGTGTAGAGATCGCATAAATATTTTACTTGCTCATTTGAAGGACATTCTGTTATTGGAATACCTATGACAGTAAATGTAAATGTAGAATTTGGACTTGTATCATCATTGTACTTGCACAAAGTTGTCTTGGAAGTTATATAATTTAGGATAATGGACTGATGCGGTAATATTTCATCACAGTAATAACATTTTAAAGTGTAATAATTTTTCAACAATGCTTTCAGAGCATCTAAGTAAAATAAAAAAGCTTTTTATACTGATTTTCTTTTTCAGAACCAGGCTGTGTCCTATTTTTGACCAACGCTAAGGAGCATAGTTACTTGCTAACTAACTTGAGGGGATTGTCAGTCAAACTTAAACACTGAAATGTTTGTGTCTAGTAAGTTTAGTTCTGGTCACAGCTTTGAGATGCTCTGGTGAAGACTGTAAATGAACCTGTCTCTTTGCTCAGAGACAGGGTTAGTCCGTGTTAATGGGAAAGGTCTCTTATCAGGGGCTGATTGAGACAATTAATTAAGTACTTCTGATGGAGAACTTCAGCAATTATGTTCTGAACCTATTTTATGGTTGCTTAGATCTTTCACAGTGCAGTGATATAATTTTGTACCTTGGTCTTCTATTGGTACTGTGCAGAATAGCTAGTATATGTAATGCCATTTTTCAGGGTTTTTCTAAGACATTGTGTTCTTTGATGTCTATAAGTAAGAGTAATCTAATTTCCCAGTTGTCGTTTGAAAGATTGTCAAAAAAATTAAAAAATATCAATATTCAGGTTTCTCCTTTTCATTTCCATTTCTGTGAATAGTTTCAATATCATGCAAAGTATGTTTTTATTATTCAGAACAGTCCTTTTTAAGGAAAAGCCTCAAAAAGACTGATTTGAAAAAGTTCTTTATTTCTATTATGATAGTCATCAGTTTTGTTTTGAAATGTGGTGTTAAGGTTTGTTCTGATTTTGACACAAGAAGTGTATCTAAAATAAGTCACAATCAGTTAAATTTTGTACCACAAAATAAAACTGGGGTGAAACTGATTTTTTTTCCCCCAATTTCCTTTTAAAAATGGTATTTTTTTTCCTCCATATTTAGGCTTTAGATATTCTGATCTGGGAATTGCAAAGACACAATGAAAGGAATACCTTACCCCCAAGTATCCTTTTCTTACAAGCTCTTTCCTCTCATCAGTTTTTAACACACTTGCTGCTACATCAAAATCTGACTACTGTTTTAAGCTGCAACTTAGACTTCTATAAATCAGCACCTGAGCACTCTATAGATCCCTCTGGCCATGTAATTTGAACATGTGGTTTACATTTCAATGAAATAGGACTGTGCAAGAAACTATTTGCAGCAGCCTAAGCAAAGACACAGCTCTTAAGAATGTCCAGGTCTACCTGTGCATTTTTCTCCCTACTCATTTTTTTTTTTAGTGCATTTAGTGCTGTCAAAGTGTTACCCTTTTGGTAAATTATTTGGTGCAAATTTCTGGTGGTTTACTGTGTTCTGAATCAATAGACTTATATGCTGGGAAGATATCCTAGTGATAGTAAAATTATGCATCCATAAATGTCTCTGCTGCACACACCTGTAATGTCACCAGAAGAACTACCAGATGGAAATCCCTGCTTATTAAAAGCTGAGCTTTGTGTTTTTATCACCTTCTGTTTAGATTTATGAATGTCATTTGATTTCTGTGGGCCTTGTGGACATTTATCAAATAAATAGCAATTCTCAGAGTACAGCAGTGTGAATATACCAAGCTTTCAGGTGACACCATGCTCCATGACCTGAATTAATTACCTGAAAAATTTCATAGGGCAGAAATTTCCTGTCATAAGCACATCCTGGCCTCTGGGTCTTCCCACTCAGATCCCTCTCCTTGGCTGTTTATTTTTTACTGTGAAAGTTTCAGGGTTTTCACAGCATACGCAGCTACCACTCGCCCTATTTTTGAATGCAGTAATAGTTCTGTGTATGCAAGGGGTAAAATAAGAAGACTGCTACTGACATCAGCGAGGTTTGAATTTTGAGTTCAAGGTAAGTTGGACAAAGGAACAAGTCTTGGACAGGAGTATTTTACTCATGCTAGACTTGTCAGACTGTAGATTGGACTAGTTAAGAGGTCTACCTAGCAGGTTGGATTTCTCACATGGAAAACAGTAGTTAAGTGATTGCTTTTAGCAATAGTACCTCCTGAATTCATTGTTTTTGCTGCTACATGACAAAACCCAGACGCTTTCTTTAAAAACACCACCAAAAAAAGGGCCTCCCTTAGGCTGTTCTCACTGGTGCTTCAGCTGCCCCTTGTGTTGGTGCCACTCTAGACAGCACAAACTTTCTTCTTTTTTTTTAGATCTCAGAATTATTAGCGCTCTGATAATAACTGTAGTTTAATAAAAGATATTCTTCTATAATTTCCATTGGACCTCAGGCTGCTGAAAGAGGACATCCAGGTCATAGATTAGAGTACAGGTGAGCAAGTCCTATTCCTTGTGGTAAATTAAATCCAACACTGCCCTCTTCCTTAGGAATCAGAAATGGAGGATCAGCTCTGGCTTTCCCATTGGTAATAAATGTGTTTTATTCCCTTTTCAGGGTGGTGATAGCTCATGATGTTTTAATTTTAATAGTTTAGTCTGATGAGTTCACAGCTCCTGGTATTAATCAGTTTTCTAGCAGCACGTTGGATTGATGGAACTTAACACCCCCCTCCTCAGGGCTTAATATCAATTAATGTAGAAAAAGACTGAAAAAGAGACTGGAGAAGGATAAAATTTGTACTTGTATACTCTTTCCTCCCTCCTTCCCTTTGCGTTTTATTTTACTGCAGGAATTACATACAATTGAGTTGCATGACTCAATGGTTGCAATAATAGTAATAATAAAACCCTCATACAAAGTACAGATTAAGAGAAATGAGCACATACCTGAATTATGCCTAATAAACGGATTTGGTGTCTGCAGTGAATGTGTGATGACTACAAGCTATGAAAATCTACAGGATCACAGATCTTGTAATAATAACATTTCCCCTTGTTTTCTGATCATTCTCATGAAGAGCAGAACAAAGTGAAAAGTTAATTTCAAAAGCAAAAATTCCCTTTTATTCCTGGTACTTCTTTTTCTGCTGCCATCCCAAACTGGCTGTAGTATCATTTGACAAAAACTTCGAGTAATTTCTGATATTCCCTGGTTATCTGAACAGAAGCTATAAAACAAGGTTTTATCACAATTGGTTCTAGACTTCTATAACACAAAGACCTATACATGAACTGCATGTTTAGACTTTTTTTCGAATCTTTTTTAAGAAACAGACCCTCTGAAGGTACCTTTCAGTTCATGCTACAATGGCTGCCTAAAATAAGTCTGCTGAATTGGACTTTTAGAGTATTTATTATTACTTAATGATTCAAGTATTTTGGAACAAGACAGTAAGCAAACCTAAGGGTGAACAGAAAAATCATGGTTCCAGTCACAGCTCCAAAAAAATCTTTTTATTATTGTCCATCATATAGCAACAAACTAATCTTATTGCTAGTCTGATCAGCTCATCAAGCTGTTAAGTTTATAAAGGTTGGTATGTTACTCATTATAGAGCTGGGAATGTTTCTTCTGCAATGACTTTCCTTTTGATTAGCAATTTCTTGCCTCAGAGCATAATCAAGATAAATCCAAGAGCAAGTGCCAGATTCTGCACCTGGGATGGGATAATCCTGGTTATACATACAAAGTGGGGAAAGAGAGGCTGAAAAGCAGCCCCATGGAAAGAGATCTGGGGGGTTGGGTTGATGTAAAATTGAATATGAGTCAACAGTATGCCCTGGCAGCCAAAAGGGCCAACCATGTCCTAGGCTGCATCAAGCACAGCATAGCTAGCTGGTCAAGGGAGTTGATTGTCCCACTCTACACTGCACTGGTGTGGCCCCACCTTGAGTATTGTGTGCAGTTTTGGGTACCTCAACATAAGAAGGACATCAAACTACTAGAGTGTGTCCAGAGCAGGTTGACCAAGATGGGGAAAAGGTCTTGAGGGCAAGAGGAATGGCTGAGGTCACTTGATTTGTTCAGCTTGGAGGAGAGAAGGTTGAAGGGTGACCTCATTGCAGTTGACAACTTCCTCAAGAGGGGCAGCAGAGGGGAAGGTGCTGATCTCCTCTCTCTGGTGACCAGTGATAAGACATGAGGAAATGGAATGAAGCTGCACCAGGGAAAGTTCAGATTGGACATTAGTAAAAGGTTCACTGAGAGGGTGGCTGGTCATCAGAACAGTGGGAAGTGGTCACAGCACCAAGCCTTTCAGAGTTTTCAGGGTGCCTTCCAACTTGAGATATTCTATGATTCTTTTTAATTGTCTGGACATATTGTTTTGAGTATTCAGGAATCTAAATTGAAATCTGTGTTTGATAAATATCTTGGTTTGCCATGATTCTGTTCTCTTCAGAAATTGACCAAGAATCTGTTTGATTCCACAGGGAAAAATTAGTTCTGTTTGTAGTTCAGGTCTTAAGGAATAATGATTTAATCTATATTACAGCTAGTCCTAGTCTTTGGTCAACTATTTCACCTCTTGTGTATCACTCCTAGAGTGTGTGTGCATTTCTAAGTACTCCTGTAAGATGTCAACTTTTATATTTACTTTTACTTGACCTGTAGATGCTCGTAAGAGCAATGAGTTCTTCAGGGTTCAGAGGAGAATGCATTTTAAATACTACTTGTATATCATAAAGGTGATAGGTTTCTGAAATACATCTATTATTTCTTGTGCTATTAGTTCAGGCACAACCAAAAGGATGTGATTTGCCAGCTGCGTGTAAGTAAGCACAGGTCTGTAAGAAAGTATGTTTTTAGTTTCTATAGATGTTGCCATATTGATGTTAATTCTAGAACTAAGAAATTGATGGTACTATGCCTGTTCATACTGATTAGGATGCTACTTCATGTGTTTGCTCAACAGTTCTGATAGGAAAAATTGTATGGTACTGCTCAATATTTGTAAATGACAGTGGGATTAAATATACACACACATGCACATCTACACTCTGCAGGCTTAATTTTATGAATTTAGCAGATAACAATATTTTTTTTATGTCAGGTTTGTTAAGATGATATTTTGATTCACTGTTGTACATGTATGATTTTTATAAATTGTTTGCTAAGTTTATATGTTTTACTGGATTAGATGCAATGTTTCCAATGAGTAAACATATTTTTAAGGTCTTCAAAACCAGAATTTGGAACTCTAACATTCAAACTCCTCTTTAAAGAGATTTTTTATCAAACAGAATGAGACTTTTTAAAGAGCTTAGTTGTCATTGAAAAGACACGGATGCAAACTAGTTGAATAACTAGGACATTTTTGCCAATCAACTTTTTAACAATATTTTTTATTTTTAATCTCCTGACTGCAAAGTATAGCTGATAGGCTTTTGTCATGTTTTATGTATAAAGTTGATATACATCAATTATTTCAACAGCAAATGTATCCTATGCTAAGCTGATTGCCAAGTATTGCTTGCCTTGCTAAAAGAAAAAAAAAAAAAAAGACCAAAAAAAAGACCCCAAAACACAGAAAAAAAACCGCTTTAAGGTGGGTGACTCTTTAAGAAGTTATCAAGAGCCTACAAGGGAAAATATCTGTTCAAGAATATGGGAATTAGTTCAGTTTCATCTTGGGAAAAAGATATAAATTAACTTCAGATCCCAGAAATCTAAACTTCCAATATTGAAGTGTAAAAAATGATTAGTAAGCAAGAGAACTGGCTGTGTGTTATGCACACCACCACCTAATCGTGCAAACCATGTAACAGGGCTCTTTACAGGGTAAAACTAAGACGTTGTGTCACACACCTGTTTGTGTTTCCACTGTTAGAACTACAATTCAGAATCGCCTGAACTTATGGACGTAGTGGGGAGGAATGGCAGCTAGCTGAACCTGTAGGAGGTGGAAGTTACACATGGGAAAGCATAGTGCGGAGATGGAAAGTTAATAGCTGTTATTGATACCCAAAGCTTGATGCAGTGCATCTTCCACTGGAAAATTATGTTTTGAAGAAACTAAAGATTTAAAGACTCCCTGTCATGAGAAGGCATGAAAAATACCCATGAGCATGGCCACAGGGAAGGAAAGGGGACTTCTGGAAATGGTCACTTGAGCCTACTGCTTCAGAAGGCCCTAAATATTCAGTTGGAGGAAAGACAGAGTTGGGACTACAACTCACCCTCTCTCAAATTAGGATCTTCTGGAGGAACAGATTTGCTCTGTGCCAATGGGATGCCAAATACATGTCAGGGAAAAGGAAAGAGGAAAGCAAGTGCTAATGTGGGGTTAAAAAGGTGGTTTCCAAGGGGCTGTGCTTCCAAAGATCAATGTAACTTTAGCAGGCTTAGATTTTAGGGACCTGAACGCACAGACTGTGAATCCAGCATGAAACGACAAACCAAGGGAACTTGAGGTTGAGGGAGACATTTCCTCATCAGCAGTTTTAGCGTTTGATGCTGACACAGTTATCTCACTGTTAAGGTAATGCTGAAGCCATTGCTGCAATGGAGAACTTCAGATGTAGTAGAAGCTAACCTCAAGTCGCATACTTCTCCCTAAATTTTCTTTTCAATTAATATTTAAACAGACCTGGGGGCTGACCTCTAATTAACATGGATCAATGCAATATGCCAACTGAAATTAGACAAGCTCTCCAAATGACCCAGAAAACACATATAAAATAGGTATATAAAAGCAATTCCATGAATGTGGGTTTGTGGTAAGTGAAAGGACAATTTGAATCATCTAGATATAGGTGTCTGTGTAAATAGGCTACTCACCTAACCAACCCTCATACAGTCAATGGAGAAAGGCAGACCCTTCCAAATAATGGTTCAGACTACAGGTGTGCTGAACTGGACTCCAGAGGTCCTTCTCCCTCTGTGATGTCTATATATATAAAATACAAACCTGTCTGATTATACACATATAATTCAGACATAATTCATACCAGCATCTTAGTCTATATTATATAGTCCATATTAAATATATAGCTACTGCAGGTAAGTAACACAATTGCTATTTTTTCAATATTCATTAACAGAGTAGTCACAAGCCTTGCTACACCAGCCAGCTTCAACACCATTTCCAATTGCTGAAAAGCAGGAAGAAATACAGGTGTTTTATTATTTTATAGCATCTTTAACTCTTCTGTGCTGATAGTAAAGAGTCAGATTGTTTTTTTTAAGATGAAATCTGGTCTGGAATAGTGGTATGTTTTCTTTAGTATATAGTGAAACTGTCAAAGGAAGGACAGTTGATGTCAGAAAGGTTCATATTTATTCATGTTTAAATTGAAGTTGGCTGTGTTTGCTCTCATTACTGCTGTCATAAATGGTCAAGGACATCTAGGTATGTGTTTTCATAAATGATGTGATCATTCCAATACAACAATTCTGAATATTGAGTCCTATAGCTCCATTATAGCTTCTAAAACACTCCTGATGCAGCACTATTTAGGAATCTGAAACCTGCTTATCTCTTTTAGAAATGCAATTGCTATGACAATTCAAAGCAGCTCAATATCTCTTCTTGAAACTTAGATTTGAAAATCAGAATTATATGGTCAGCCAATCCGTTGTGAAGGTGGACAGTGTAGTGGAGGTGAATGAGAATTGCTTACGCCTTGGGGATATTGATACTGAAATAGTTTCATTTTAAATGGCAAGAACAGAGAGAAACAAAAGTTAAAAATCCTTTATGTAATATTTATCAATTTTAGACAGACATCTAAGACCACACAAGAATCGACTCATTCATTACAGTGAACTTTCTCTTTGCTGCACGCAGTATCTGTGCATTTCATTTCAATTAAAATGTAAAAGCACACATCAAATCATTCCTGCTTACAAAGACAAGACCACCTAGCGGTTTCTGTATGCTTAATTCACTCTCTTCTGCCACAACTGCTTGAGGCTTTGATTAGCTTTATCTTACTTGCAAGAGGCACCCCATGTAGAAGGAGACAGAATGATAAGCTTTCCTGTTGTCTCTGCAGTTCTGAGGGAAGCTTGCTCCATTCTCATCACTAAGCTACCTGGAAAATACACTTCAGAAATCAAACAGGCTCTTATTCTTACCTAGCCTATTTCAAACACCAAAGCAAAACTTGATGAATCTTCGGATGACTGACATGCTGAACTACACATACTTCCTAAGGCAAGGACTGCAATGTCCTTCTTTTAATCCTTTAAACAAAGAGTCATCTTCTTTCCTAATACTTTTCTGCTTCTTTTTGTGTTATTTGTGTGTGTGTGTGCCAATATGTGTGTCTGCTTGATTCTTTTTAGTTTATTTAGCAGACTTTCATAAAATTGATAAGCTCATATATTTTTTTTTTTTTTCCCCACAGGCATTTAAAGATGGAAGGGGAAAGGGTTGAGCCTGAAAAGGAGAAGGAATGTTGCAGGAAGAAGTAAATTTATATTTTTGAGAAGCCTTGGGTTAGGAGTAATATTTAGACCGAACTGTATGAATACACTTTGCCAGGGCTAGGTATCAGCTGTGCTGCAATTTATGGTTATGTCAACATTGTCTGCAGCATGTGGATCAACTCTCTTTTTTAAAGTATATATACACGTTTAAAGAAAAAAGGTTCCTCTCAAATTACAGCTATAGTGTGGGTTTAAATAAAATACTGATGATCACTAGCCATTTACAAAGCACCTTTAACTCAGGAATGAAGCCTATTATGAAAATAAAATGTTTCAGTGTTCACAAAAAAAAAAAAGGAAAACAAAAAATGGTGTGTTATGAGTACTCATTTTTCCTGGTTTTGCTTGTTTCTTAGGTAGTTAAGTATACGTACGATGTACAGGTATCGAGATTTTATATTTGCTGTAAATATATATATACATGGCACTGGATATGATGGTAATAAATAATTTTAAATTGTATGATTAGAACTAATCTTTTATACTGATATCAATGTTATCATATATTAAATTGGCTGAGGAAACTGTATCCATAACCTGTAATTTCTCTTCTTCACAACCTATTTGCAGATTTCTTGCCTTGAAAAGAAAGTTTCTTTTTTTTTTCTTGGGTTTTTAATTACAGTTGAAGTTTGGTCCCTCTTTTTTTTTTTTCTTTTTTAATTTATTTTTTTTTTGCTTCTGTGTTACATAATAATAAAGTAAACACATACAGATTTGCCCTTGGAAACTGTTTTTGAATAGGTAAATCTTGTGTTTTCCATAGTTACAGGCATGGCCATTGCTAACTTTCCAGAGCAGTCTCAAAGGAAAAAAACTCTGTTACACACAGATGCTTGCACCATTATTACTGATTAAATTATTAAAACATTTTACCATTAAAACAGCAATAATGTGCCATGTGTCTTCTAAATTGGCTTTATTTAGTTCAGGAAATTATTATGAAAACAAGATAGATAAGCATTTTTCCTCACTCTCATTTGGTTACACCATAAAACCGGTAAATAAGTTAAACTTAAAGGTCACAGATCAGAAAAAACAGATTCCAGTGAACTGAAAACTGAAGCCATCAGAATTAAAATATAGAAAATTACCAAACTTGTCTAACACAAAATATTCTATCCTAGAACATAGAATACTGAAACCGTTCAACACATGCTGTATTGCCAAGTGGAAAGTCTTAACCTTTTATAAAGGACATTTGAGGAATGAAAAGAGAGCCTATATAAACAAACTTGCCTGGTCCATGGGAATCTGAGAGTTCAAAACAGCTTCAGATGTCAGGTTTTAATTTGCAGCGTATCTAACTCCTAATTAACCTAACTATGAAGCTCAGGTAGAAAGTGTATTGGGGGGGGGGGAAAACCCAAAACAAAAAAAGCATGTTTCCACTACAGCAGATAAATAGGTAGCTATTACCTAGGTGTTGTTTCTGGATAGTTTACCTCCTTAGAGATCTTAAAATGGGATTGTTTACCAGTAATGAGTTTTCCCTAGGTGAGCAATTGTTTTTGCAGATGTGTAGTATGTCGAAAGGCCCTGTTTTCTTGTAGCCTATATATACCTGTAATTTGCCCGTAAACTATACAGAGAGTGTTTGTAGGAAAAAGCGAAATAAATGTACTTCATTCTGAAAGATTTTATTGTGGTTTTGGCTTCCCCATCTGCATTGTTTTCTTTGAGCATTTAGGTTAACATTGAAGTTCATTAAGATGCTTAAGCTTAGTTGCGTAAGGAGTATAAGGAGTAGGACAGATAGCTTACTAAAATTGCAGCTCAGCTGGAGATTTTCTTTCAGTACATTTCAGAAAAATAATGTCTATCTTGCAAGTTTAAATAAAATATGGCATGGGTTTTTTTTTAAATCTTTAGCAGTTTTAGAATAAAGTAGCCAGGAAATCTTTCCATCTCCCCACATGTCATGCCTCATATCACCTAACAATGGGAAGAAATGGGGAAAGGTGGTGGTCTGGTGCATCGGGACCATATGTTTTGTACGGTCCCACAACACTGCACCAGACACTAGAGAGAAAAAACAGCAAGAAGAGTTAGTGTCGTTCTAGTGCCTCTGAACGTGATGCCCAGGGCGGCCCTTTCCAGGAACCCCAAGATGCACTGAAATATCAGTGTAATGTTTGAGGAGACGGAGACAGGAGTCGAGTACTGTGTCACACTACATCTGTTTAAAGGTACAATTGAGGAAGGGGTGTTTAAATACTGTGAACACTGTGAAAGAGCTGAAATGCAATCAAATGATATGAATGTTAACAATGAACAAATAGCATATTGAATTTTACTATCAATATGCCATTCACAAAGTTACAGCTAAGGTTAAGTTTTGCATTTAAAAGTTTTTTCTATCTTTTCATAACTTACAGAGATGCCACAAAAATTAACAGCACTTCCTATTTGTATATAGGATGATATTTTTAATGGTGAATTAAAATGGGCAGAGAAAATCAGATTTAAAAAATCAGGCCTTAAAAACATAGTCTAGTATCAGACAGTTAATTTGTCCTGCCAGATCTTAAAAATGCACTCAGTTTTCTTACTTATAACAAAAATAAAATTGAAAACTTGTGAATTTCTCATTTGAATATATCATGTGAGGTTAAGAAGATTTTTTTTTTTGTATTCTGCATAAATACAAGTCCTCTTTTCATTATGGCCCAGTCTAAAGACAGCACTGCGGTATAGCATGAAAATGTTGTCTTGGACTTAAACAACTTTAACTCTTCCAAAAAATGTGCAGTCAACGCATGAGAAGGAGAGAGAAGGTGAAAAATATGTAACCAAATGGGTTTAAAATTTGTTATCATAAAGTGCAGTTCACCAAAACAAAAGTATGTGGTTTTTTACTTTAGACTAGAGACTGGACACAAAATCTGTTAATGTGAAAGTTACTTTTAGAATTTTTAAACGTTTTATTTTTTTGGTTGCATAATTCAAAACATTAAAATTCACATCTTATAGGATGCCTTGGTTCTGAAAGCCTATTTGAATGCCGCTGTATTTAAAGTGGATATTTAAATCTTAAAATAATGTTAGTGTCTAAGCTTAAAGCTGTAAGCTGTCAACACAGACTACCTTTGCCCTGATTGAAGAAAGCCATTAAACATTGCCTCATTAAAGTTTATTGACTTAAGCACGTGCTTAAAGTCAATCATGTGCTTAAAAGCTGTTCTTCAAATAGATCTGGTTTCCTGAATGCCGAATTTAATTCTACAATGTATTATGTTGAATGACTCATTGGCAATTAATACAATCACACTGTATCAGAAAAAGGAGAAGTGAAAGACATTGTGTTCCTGAAAAAGAAAGAGATCCCTGGATGGCTTGGGATCCAGCAGTTGATTCAGAGAGAAGGGAAGCTATGAAGCAAAATGAAGAAAATCTGTACCTTTTTTTCCCCAAATATGGAAGAAGTTTCTTTTTTGAAGGGGATGGAGATTATCCTTTCCCAAAATTGATTAATCTCTAACAAAGGTTTTGTCTCCTTTTACCTGCATTAATACCTATTTCCAACATCATACCAATGAAGGTCTTCTAGAGAAATTTAAACGGCCCAGCATGTTTGTGTTGTTTATAAAAAACCACTGTCTTACCTTTAAAAAGGTGCATACCTTCATACTGTGAGTGATTATATCATACACTTCTTCACCCTGCTCTGCGCCCTGTTGACAGCAGCGCTAAACCGCTCATGGGATCAGCGCAGCCACATGGCCCTGGGCAAGACCTGTGCTCTGTCTTTGGTGCCAGGATTAAACTGAACCTGCTCCCCCGCCCTGGTAATGCATCATCACAGCGTCTTACTTTGATGATGCATTGCACCGATACATCACTGCAGGACTGTCAGTCAGAAGATGGCACCAGCTCGGATCAACAGATCCAAGAGCAGGTTCAGTTTAATTACAGGACAGAAGGTGTCCTGATGTTCCTTGGAGACAAAATGCTTGTGCCAAGAATTAATATGCTTTGCATTGCTGTGCAGTGGTCTGACAAATACGCTGAAGCATCTGAAGAGAGTTCACACAGACTTTGTCAAGAGAGTAATTCTAAAACAAAGATGAAAAGTGAAAATCCTAATACCTCTTCACAAAAAAAAAAAAAAAAAAAAATTACAGACTCTAACTATAATCTGTATTTCAGTACTTCAAAGAAGCTTTACAAGGACACTGTCAGGTCAGATTTGGCTTATCATGTAAGCTATATAAAAATAAGTTGCTGTTGGAGGAAACAGTTTCATTATCTTTCTTAAGGACAAACATTCTATTTGTGGAAAGTTACACCAAGTAGCTACACCAAGCAGGTCACTGCTACTTGTGGGAGCCAGGCTGTCCTAGGAAAAATTCTAAACAAGCGGACACCAATCCTTTTTAACATTTAATTTGATTTATTGGTCACTACCATATTTATTTGTTTATTTATTTTCTTATTTTGTTCTAAAACTAAACAGACAAGGAGATGTTCAGGATTCAGTCCTACATAGCTGGTGGCTGAAACTGTCTTTTATTACAGTGTTGTGTTCTTATTTTTCTCAGCTACTGGACTTATTTGCAACCTGAACACTGCAGCTTACTACACATCTGCAAAAACATGAGACATTCAAAAGACATAGTTACCTTTTTCAACAAGAGTTGTGGCTTCATTTGAAAAATGAAGTCTAATTTTATGGCAAGTTTAAGCAGTTATTTTATAAAGTAAAATATAGAACAGTGCAGTGTATTTCCGTACAGCATATATACACACGTATATTGATATATATGTAGGTATGTCTGAACTTCAGCACTTTTTCCCACGTGGTTTTTTTGTGTCTATGTATATATACATATGCATATATACATATGTGTGTGTACATATATATGTGACAGTTAATACATAAATAATGAAATCAGTGTAGTTTTCCACGTGTTATCATCTTTTTGTGAAATTAGGTTTATTTCATACCATTCCTAGAGTGTCTGATGTTAGATATTTGTACTGACAGCACACTGTTGCATTGTAAAGCTGTTAAGGAGAAGCCACAACTTTTGGCCTCTGGGTTACATCCAGGTTTTGGAGTGAAAGGTTTGGCCTTTTGTTACAAGTATTCTCCTGCTGTAATTGTAAATGTGGGGCTAGAATTTTAATTTTTTTTAAATTTTTTTTCCCCATAAAAATAAATTGGCAAAAGTCTAAATTGTTGGGATTATCAAATCAGATGAATACTTTTTATCAGATGATTATCAGTGAAGGAGTTTTAGATGTTTCTATTTTAACATTCTAACTATCAAAGTCCTTAGGAATCAGACAAAACACATTGTCCTGGGCTTTGTGCAAACAGAATAAAAAGTCTGATGCATTTACAATCCAGACAAGGCAGCTAAAAAAATAAGAGAAAGAGGCAAACATAGAAGCAGCAAGATCAGCTCCACTATCTTTTATTGTGAGAGTTTGGGGCTTTTTTTTTTTGCTTTGTTTTGTTCTCTGACAGGTGCTTTTCTTTCCCGATTTGTTATTTTAGATTTCTTAGTGGGGATAAAGTTAGGAGGCAGATAATGGGATGAAAAATAATGAAGACAGAGAGTTTAGAGATCTGGGGTCATGTCCGAACACTCTGGGCTACAGGGAATGAACCACATAACCAGTTACTTCAGGGACAGGATTTTCTTTATACAATCTGACAAAAAAAAAAAAAAGAAAAAAATAATAGATAGAACTTAGACCAACCCCCCCAAAAAAATCTGTTGAGAGATGAACTCTGTCCTTTGCCCCTTAAAATCTTTCTGCAACAGCTGTCTTGGTTTAAATTTTTTCCTGGCTTATCCCTGTAATTCTTTTCTTGAGCATCACGGGGTTTAAGCAGAACAGAAGTAGGGGGGAGGGATTGCCCCAGAGATCCTGGTTGCTCTCTAGTTAGTGAAATAATGTACACAACAGAAAAGAAGACATTCTTTTACAAAAACAACTGGGGGGTGGGGATGGGGGTGGATTTCAGTATCATTATGCCTGCAATATTGTCTCTCTTACTGTGTACTAAACTAAATCCCTTTCCATGTGTAAATGAGCTAGATGTGTCCATTTAAAACCGTAATCTAAATTATACTAAAAATATTGTACCGTGTAGGGCAAAGTTGTTATTGGTAGAGAAAACTTGTCGTATTAAAATTCAAAGTTAAAAGTCCCTTGCACTTGAGAATAAGGGGCATCAGACTGGGGGTTAAGAGTCTGTCTCTAAGAAGTCCTACAGTTGCATTCCCTGAAGCCTTGTCACAGGACTATCGAAATCACACACCTTCTTGGAGAACACCACTGATCTCATCTGACTTGTACACCTGGGTCACTGTTTGTAGAGAGCCGAACATGCTGAAGGGAAGGCGGGAGAGACTTGGTCGTGCCTTACAATGGCATGAAAACATATTTGGCATGTCCATCCAGACCTGGTTGCTTCGAGGTGTCCTTAGGTCCCTCAGTTTAGACGTAGCAGGAGTTAACCAGGCATTGAGACAAATGGTCCAGATCACCCATCGGACTAGGTTTCTTTGGAGCTATTGTTTCAAGCTGTTGGCAATATACAAAAATCATCACTGTCCTGGTTTATACTCAGTTGATATTTTCATGGTTATCTTCATTACCATCTGTTCTAGAAATACTGCTTTTTAATGAAAGCTTAGATACTAGAGCACAAATTGCAAAGGATATTCAAAAGGGGACAACAATTTAGCTAGAAAGAAAGCTATATCTTCCTGCATTTCCATTATTTAAATGCAAGGCAATAGAATCAATAGAGAAATTTGGAGGGAAAAAAGGTTGAAAATTACCTCAGTTTTGGAATAACTAAGGTGTGATTTTTAAACAAGTTTTTCCTTTATATTTCATTCCCCTGCGCACACATCTTTAATAATCTAACCAAGATAGTGAAGCTCCTACTGCTCTATACTTGTGGTTTTTCTCTTTGGATATTTTTTTACTGTTTGACTGTAAGGATTTCTGGCACACCATGTTGCTCCTATCGTATGGTTTGCTTTAACTGATAGAGACATTTTGTGTGCTAAAACTCTGCTGCTGCACTGCTGTCTGCTAGTCTAAAGCTCAAAGAAACATATCACAGGAGGAGGGAATACATTATAATTGTATAACTTTTTGGGCTTTGCTTCTTTTTTTTTAATATGTTTTGTTTTCCTGAGGGCTGCGGGAGGAAAGAAAGGGCACAGAAATAGGAATACTAGCGTGGTTCCTCATTTGTTTGTATTCAGGTCAGTAGACAGTGGCAGGACTGCTTCTGAGTGTTTCTCTCCTACTGTTGTACCCTATCCAGCCCTGTGACAGGAACATCAAGAAAACTTGGTTTGTATTTCTGTTTTAAAATATCTGCCAGAGCCCTGATCTATTTTCATCCTGAAGCACGGAGCAGCTAGAAAAACAACTGGATTATATAAGAAACCTTTCCCAAAACAAAGATTCTCCACTATTTGCAGAGTAATTGCCAGCAGCCATTGTTACCAATATACGCAGAGAAAGGTAACATTCAAATTGTCTTAAATATTTCATATCAAACTGTGGTGTATCTGGATACACATGCACACAGAGCACAATCATTTTGTACTACCACACTCCTCACTTCGTATGCTCTTGGACTGACTTCAAAATATCTGATCTGAGTTCTGCGTCAGAAATGCAAATCTGACTCAGCTGCCCGACTGGTATAGAGTGAAGCACACAAACTGGAAGAAATTAAGTTCTACTTGTATAGCTGGTGATTTCTTAGTAAAATCATTTGGCACATACTAAACCTCTGAGAGATACCTGGCATAGTCTATATTTTTTACCTGCATTTTTTTTTTTGTTGCTTGTTTTTCTCCATTTTAGAGACCCTATTGTAAAAACAGTTTATCAACAGGTTGCCAAGATTAAAAGTCCCAGTCTTGGGAACAGCCCCATTTTCATCACATCAGATGTATCATTCTGTCTCATACATTACTCAGTTGAAGGAAAGAAACCAGAACCTAGGAAAATCTAAAAGCATAAAATGGAAATTATCGGTAAACAGATAAATACATTGCTTTAATGGAGTCTTTGGGGTTACTCTGACAGCATTTCCCTAAAATGTTATGAGCCACCTGGAACTTGGGGGAATTCAGAGAAAGGATAATAACAATACTTTGTAGTTTTTAGTGCCTTTCAAATAAGGGTCTCAAAACACTTCACAAACATTAATCAAATGTCATAACAGTGCTGTGAGATAGTAATCCATTATTATTCACAAACAACAAAAGATCCTTTAAAAACAAAAGCAAATTAATGTTTCAAGTGTATTTGAGTGCAATCCAATTAAGCAGTCTCACTTTATGTGTACAGTTTTAGCAGTAACTTTCCCCTTATCATGGCGAACAGCTAAAGGATTGGGTCAGTACTGTGCTAGGAACCAGTACTCTCCCATACAGGTTGCACACTGTGCTGGGATGTCATCTAATATCTTGTGATACTTGTGAGTCATCCATGATTCTGAATCCCAGGATTTTATCTTGCTACCTTCATTTAACCTAGTCTAGTGGAAGGTATCCTGTCCATGGCAGGAGGTTTGGCTTTAAGGAGGATGATCTTTAAGGTCCCTTCTAACGCTAATCATTCTATGATTCTATGATTTGAAAAATAGAGAATAGCACTTCTGCATTCAACCAAGCCTTTGAAAATCATAGAATCATCTAGGTTGGAAGGGACCTTTAAGATCATTGAGTCCGACCATCAACCTAACACTGCCAAAACCACCACTAAACCATGTCCCTAAGGACCACATCTACCCATCTTTTAAATACTTCCAGGGATGGTGACTCAGCCACTTCCCTGGGCAGCCTGTTCCAATGCTTGACAATGCTTTTGTTGAAAAAATTTTTCATAATATCCAATCTAAACCTCCCCTGGCGCAGCTTGAGGCTATTTCCTCTCATCCTATCACTTGTGACTTGGGAGAATAGACCGACCCCCACCTCTCTAAAACCATGTTTGCCTTAGCTTCCCCAGTTGTGAACTGACACAGAGATCCATGTGAAGAGAAGAGAACTAGGACCAATTATGCATGCAAAGCATTCTGATCAAGAAAAAACATTACCAGGATAAGATAATTTCATGAAAAGTGTATATAATGTGATGACTAAGCAGCTATCTAGAGAGGGTTAATGACTATGCAATGTTTTACTGTATGACCATCCATGTTTTATCATATACCTGGTGATTCCAAAAATTTTTTTATGAGTGAGTATTATTGAACTGTCCAATGCTAATAATTACTTAGCTCTGGATGATGTATGTACTATAGCTGATGGAGTTAATATATGTTGATTTGATTATATATCAGAAAATGGACTCAAGTGAAAAATTAATTATAACAATAAAGGTTTTATGAAATGCCTGACTGCTTAATTTGTATCTAATTGTGGTTTTTAGGTTGTTTTTATTAATAGATCTTGCTTCATCTTATAACTCAGTTACTCAGTTAAAACATTCATAAATATGTCTCGGAATGTTAGTTCATTACTAGAAACAGTTTCAAGAAAGCTTAGCAGTCATATCATGTAAACATCTATCTTATAATTAAAACTCAATTAATATGTTTGTAGCAACCATTTGCTGTTTAGGATGTATACAAAAATTGCCTAATGGAATCTAAATTTAATCCCTATTAGAAACACTTTAATTTAAATTTGATCACAAATCTTTATCTCCACTTTACATTTAAAACATAAAAAGTTGCTCAAGAAGCCACAACATCTTAATAACAGAAGTTCTTTAGCTCATCAAGATCAATCTTTAAAAAGTTATGTTATTCTGGCAGTCTGCACACAAGGGCAAAAAGAATAACAAGCTGCAGAAAAAAAATAACCAAACAATCCCACATACCCAAACGATGTGTAATTGCTGTGCTTTTAAAATGCATTTTCTTGTTCCCCTCCCTTGTGTGGGGAGGCATCAGGTTCTGTTAGATAGGCAGATTCTTTCATCCGCTGAGAGCCTCAGAAAATCCAGAAACTCCTGTCTGTGAAATCAGGATTTAACTGAGTAAAAGCAGCAGGATTAGGCCCAGGACTAATACGTACTGCTGACAGCCTGAGCTGCGTCCCTGGTGGACTTACACATTTAGAAGTTGATGGTTATGGTGACATTACTGAAAGGCAAAAGAAAGTATAAAACATCTGCTGGGTAAGAGAGCAAAACAAAACTGGTATGTGCCCCAAAAGGCTTGTAAAGAGAAATGGGGTTAACATCCATAGCAAATGCAAGAGGAAATAATTTTCTCAAAAACTAAACAAGGTGAAAGTTAGACTGGTTCCAGCACCCTACATTAACATTAGGGATAAGAAAACACAGCAGAAAACAGGTTTTGTTGATGGGGGGGGGAAGGAAAAAAAAAAACCCACACACAAAAACCCAAATTAGAGAAGGGTAGCACACTTAAATTTCAATAGCTGCTTTTCAAAGGCTGGATTTCTTCCAGCCAGAAAGAGAGGCAGGGTGATTTCACCACCTTCCCACCTCTCCACTCCTCACCCTTACATCATTGGCATGGGAAGCTTCAGGCAGTGGGAGGTAAACAAATAATGCTAGACGGGGTAGGGTCGTTCAACTTTTCTTCATAAGCTCATATGTGCATTGAAACAGGTACCTATATACCTATATGAATTGTGTGAAGGATCTTGCAGGACCTGGCAGTCCTGATCGTCAGTCTTTCCAAACCTGGCCAGACAAATCGAGCACACAATTTCCCATGTCATACATCCAGTGAATAATTTTGAGGTTGTAGTTACCATATAATTTCTTAGACTTGCTCCGTACATGCATGATGTGTTGAATAGCTGTACCTGAGAGCAGTCACTTTGCCGACTCTTAGGAAAAAGACAGGAAAATTTGCAACATGGCATTGGATCTGGTACTATGAGAATGCCTGAACCGCAGGCAATGCCTGGAAATCACAGTTCTGGTTAATAGCTTTAGGGACGTCTTTCCAGTGAAAGTTTGGAGCCTGGTTCCTATGGACCTTTGCCTCACAGTGACACTGATTAACAAACATCTATTTCATCTTCTCTGCCACTGACCCTCAACACTACAGTGAACTCGTCTTTACACTGTAAAATGGCATGTTATGGGCCACTGACACGTCTGAACACGCAGATGATGAAGGATGCTCCTGAACTGTTGCCTCATTTTCCTGCAGTTTAACTGTGTGTGTGTATGACTGCCTTCTTTCTGTCTCCAGGCTCACAAAACTGCAGAAAAACAGGTAAGATGGAAGAACAGTAGACCTGAAACTTTTGATCCAAGTACTGTCCTTGTTTTAAAACCTATGTTTTCTCAGGTGCATAATAGTGGCTAGAAGCATCTGGCTAGTATAAAATAGGGAAACCATGGGTCTTCACATGTATTGCTGAGTGGTGTCAGATATAAAGTAGGACTTCTGTCACTTTAAAGTATTTGAAAATTTGTCTTCTATCATCATAGGCATTCAGATAATAAAAATTTGTATATTTTTCAGTGCTTAGGTTAGTTCTTTGCCTTAATGAATATAATGCTGGGGTTTATTTGCAGAAAATATATATAAGAGTTATTCTTCATATGGAAAAATCTAACAAAAACTACAAGAATACATCTGTCCTAAAAACAGGTATGCAATCTAAACCAGCTGTGTAACTCCTTTTATTTTCACTGAAGAGAGATAACTGCTGCCAGAGCACTATATATCTCACCTGTCTTAGACACCTATCTTAGGATACAGAAATTACTGCATCTCTCCTTCTTCCAGAGGAAAATTTCAAGGCTAATTTAAAAAAAAATGCCTACTGTCTGAATGGCATTAAACCAAGGTGAATCTCACCCTTTGTGTTGGCTTACCTTGGTGAAGGTCCATTCACCTTAGTAAAAAGATCTATCCAGAATCCCCATCCAAGTTCTTTTCATTCCTTAATGCAATCAGTAAGCGTGTCCAAAATGCAGTGTGGGATTTTCCAATCTGTTCAGTGTTCAAGCATGAAAAAGTAAGTACCAAGACACTGAAACCTTCAAAACTTCTTCCTTCCTCCACACAAGCTGTTCATTTCATAATTTCTTTATTGAAACCTGTTTTGTCCTAGATGCAACTGAAGAGATTATAGTGCTCCCTATGGAGAAGTGAGTTCTCACAATGGGATCCTCTACCTGGGATTGAATTTGTCTCTCAGTATTATGATAAATAATATTTGCCTTTCTACTGTACCACATTTATCTGCAGTTACAGTTTCTGATTTGCTGTTCTTTGTCACTCACTGTGGTACAAATATTTGGGCAGCAGATAATAAGACCAATTTAACTGAATGATCTTCCTGGTTATTGGATCTATTCATTGAACTCCTAGGCAAGTTGCTAAAGAGCTCTTTCCTCTCCTACTTTTCGTATTTATACACTTGCTACAGTCCTTTGCCTTTTTTATTCTCTTAATGGAGCAGCATAAAGATGCTGTGGGTACAAAGAGCAGCTGTGAGGAAGAAGAGGAGGCAGTGTCAGCAGCATTAGGCGTTTCACTTTCATGCATATACTTGCCCCCTGGCCCTGAGTGCATCATGTTGTTGATGTGTAATCACAAATGGCTGTGAAAAGAGTTGACACTGGGCAGTGAAAGGAGATGGCACAGGAACAGCGGTGCTAAGTGAATGACCATGCCTGGAAGCTCTCTGGGTGTGCGAAGGCTGTGTCCTCACTCCTTTCAGTAGTCTTATTAATGTTCTTCTTCTAAGTTGAAAATTGGAGTAATGAGGTGTGATTTTGTGTTTGCTTACCCACAGTCAGAAGACTTTATTTAATAGGTCCTATTAAACTTAAAACTCAGGAAGCTGTGAATTTTAACAGTGGAGCAACTCACACCACTTCCATGAGCAAAGAGAAGACTGAGAACAAACAAATATTTGCTAATGTTAAATAAATTATATAGAGATATATGTGAGCATACACACATATATGAGTATGAAATCATGATTATTAGCCAGGAAATTTTAATTTCTGTTGGATTATTGAATGGTTTTATCTTCATCATTGTCTTCTTTTATGGCTGATTTTCCTCTTGTCACTTCATCAGCTTTCTGACTGCAGTGATGAATTTACACTTTTAGAACAAATGTTTAGTACTATATCCTTACATGTTACTCTTTTCCGTGGGATCTCAAATTTTTGTAATAGGTATGTCATGGAGATTGTTATATTTTATTTCTTATTATAAATTATTATTTCTTTTTCCATAAGCAGAGAGATGGAAACATTAAATGCAGTATGTCTTGCAGATGATCACCCTTGCAAATCGACTCCTCTGTATTTCATTTTCTTTATATAATAAATATAATAATACATATAAATGTAACATTCAAAACCATTGAGTCATTTTCTCTTTTACCAGCAAATAAGACAGTATACATCTAAAAATCCAATCAGTTTAACACATCTTTCCAATTGTATTCTGCTGCCAAGAGGATGTCTCCCTTATTATCAGTTCTGTAATAAAATTATGTGCACACTTACATAAGACAATAGAAGGATGTTATGCCGTACTAGCTGTGGGTCTCTGTCCTTTCCCCTCTGTTTCAACACAAATATGTTTCAACCTAAGTAGGCTGAAATGCACTTTTCTAATGTAAAGTCAAATCACTCTCATTTCAAGAATTAAAACCAGCAAGTTTTGGAAAAACGTAGTTACATGAAAAAGAAGAACTAAGGAAGCCTAATTTCCCATGGCTCTGTGTTTCACTTTATGGTACATCAAAATATGCCCTCTGTTCTCTTCCACCTCTTTCCACCCCCCACCCCCTGTTTTTTTTAACAGGCATCAGATGCTGTGGCTAGATCTGAATTACAGTTATATTGAATAAACAGTACGTGTGAACCTCTGCCTTCTGCTTGCTGGAACGCTAACAGAATAAGCTTCTCCTATATTCTTGGCAGTGCAAATAAATTACAAATCCTGTCTGTAGCCTGTACTCTATATTATATAGGGCTATTGTAGGAAATTTACACCTTTCAGATCTCTGTCATCTTGTCAGAGTTGAATTTGGACAGAGGGCTTAGAAGGACTAATATACTTTTTTCTTTTTTTTTTTTTTAATACTATAATATTCAAATATGCACTTTTGATGCCTCAGCATCCAGAATTTTCAAAATTTGCTTAACTAAATGATATGCATTTATTTTGTTGATGTTTAATACATTCAAAACTTCTCAGTCATTCTGTTATTTTAATTCTATTGTAAAGGACAACTTAATAATACACACTTAAACACACTTTTTTCCTAGGCCCTTATCAACATTGTTTCTCAGATACTGTGTTGTGCCACCAAAACTACTCGTGCATTATCCAGACATTTCACTATATTTTAGATTGCAAGTAGACCTCCCTTTTACAGTCACCTTACAATATTAGATTTTGCAAAGAAAAAAACGTTAAAGGTTCTCTAGCCATGAAAAAAGAAGTGGGAAAAGAATGAAGAAATGCATCAACGATACTGTAAACATTTTTTTTTTTTTGAGATTAAATATACTCTTGGCTTGACCCTAAAATTAAATTAATACTACATGTGAAGACAAAAGAAGATGAAATGTAATAATGGATAATGACAACTAATAAGCATTTCTGCAAAAGCTGAAACCTTCTGTTAAGAACAGTGGAGGAAAGAGACTGGTGTGTATTAATTGGCTGCAAGATTATTATGTTTCTTTAATATAATGTCATTATGAAAAAGTATTTACAATCACAACGAGTGCTTTCTACAAAGAATAAGAAATGTGAATACTGTTCAGTACCTTATCTTAAATTTTGGACACCATTCTGTTCATCCATATTCAAGATGTACAAACTAAATGGGTGTGGAGAATAAGTATTATATAGGAACAGATACTCAATCACACAAGAAAATTTGTCCAGAAATATGAAGACTGATCACTGACATAATTGCTTACAAAAATGGAAATGGAGTAAAGTGTCAGGTAGCCACAAGAAGCAGCTAAACTAAATAAACTATTGACGCAGAAACAAATGGGTATAAACTAGATCTGAATAAATTGAGTCTGGAAACAGACGGTTCATACAATGGAATAAGATACTGGAGTGCCCTAACAGGTGGCATGAGAAAGAGGTATCCTAACAAGTTTTAACCAGCCTATGAAAACTTACACTAACAAGTCACCTACTAGGTTATTGGACTGTATGTTGTAACATTCCTCCACAGCTGTGTGCTCCAGCTGTATTTCATAAATATGAGATAGCTGTTTAAATTTTTTCTCAGTGTGAACTATCAAAAAGCACATGGAAGAAAATTTGGATTGTCCAGTCATATACTGTTTAAGAAACAGTTGAAAAAAATGGTTCAATTTTTTTCATCTTGTCTAACTTGCAAAAGGATTTAGCTCCAGAGATGTTAGAATGCTGGACTATGTAATGCCATGCTATACATAATTAACACCAGACTTAACCAAATCTGACAACTGAGCATAGACCTTGTATAGAAAACTAGATCTAGAAAAGTGCTTATGGCCTTTTTTCCTTAATTTATTTTTTGGGGTTTTTTTTATTATATTCAAGAAAGAAGAAAACCTACTGTACAGAGGCACTGCTTTCCTACAAATTTAGTTGAAATTATTTATGATTCATTAGGTATGGGGAAAAAAAAAAAGAATAAAATGCCTCTTATACCTCTCCCTTGCAAAAATTAATACTTTGTGGAAAAATGTTTTGAAACAGCATTATACTGAAACACTTATTACAGAAAGATAAGCAGGAAATCAGATAAAAAAGAAGTGTCAAATTCTTTGCTGGTATGCCTATGTCCGCTTCCTTCTTGGTCAGCAGAAATATGGTTCCCAGAACAAGCTAAAATCTTTAAGCAGTCATCAGCAGCTTCACTTCTGTGAAAACCCGAAAAAAAGGAGAATATTCATTAGAACATTCAGGAGAAAAACTTTACTAAAGCGCAACTTGGGTCCCATTTCTTCACAAAGGCTGACCTGGGTCTGTCACATTTACCTCCTTAAATCCTACCAAAATCAAAGGTACATCAGTCTCATTTCCAAGCAGCTGTCTTTGTTTATTTTGCTGTGTGAGAGGCATCAGTCAAGAATGAGACTAACATTAGTTCAACTAATGACTACCTTATGCTTGCTAATCCTTTTTAGAAGAAAAAAAAAAATAATTACCACTAAACAATGTTAGTTCAACTGACTTTAAAATAAAGATTTATGATTTATGATAAATAATGGATAACTTCTTGCCAGACATTCATCCAGTCCAGTAGGTATCAAATCTACTGGAAGATTCAAATGTTTAGCAGTTAGGGAAGTAAGACCTCTGCTGAGAGAATTTGGGGAAGTATTCTAGGATTTCTGCGAGCAAAGATGCAGGGATGTAGAAACACTTCTTTGCAGGTAGGATGTATACTGGGAATGTAGCAATTATTGTTAGCTGTAATCCTTCTATAGTCATAATATTAGTTCCTCAATACATTTGCCATGTAGGCAAGTCTTTAAAATAAAATAAAAATATTCACTATTGGAGTTGGCATGAAATGACTGCTTTGTAACAGCTGTTCCATGCTGTTTCTACATTTCTAAAAATCCTATATGACATTGCTTAGCGGGATACAGAACAAGATAGAAAGGCCATGAGAGATTTAAAGCTTGCTTGAAACACAGGTTTACTTATACATTGTCACATAATTTACACCTAATGCACTTAGAGACTGATTTTGTTGTCATTTATAGTTATTAATATTATATCAGGATAACTTCACTGTAGCCATTGGTATTTTACCTCTTATATATAAGAATAAATTCAATTAGAATTAGGCCCTATATTTTGAGAATGACAATAACAAATGTAACTAGGTTACATAGATATATATTTCAGCTTTCTTCTTCCTGCTTGCTGGAGAGTCTATCTGAAGTTTCATGCAATATGGAAGTCAGTTCCTGACTATAATTTGCTACAGCAAACTAATTAAAAAAAAAAGTACAGATTTTCTCACCAAGAAAGCTGAGACCAACAGCTTTTTCTCTTTCAGGATTCTGAAGTTAATAAAAATTACAAAGCAAAGAACCTTGCTCAGAGGTTGAGCTGACAAGTCCTAACATGACAGTCAGAGAGGTTTCACAGTGTGTGTAAAGAACAGCTTACCAAATTTAAACACCCAGGGCATAATCTCCAGATGCACAGATGTGTATCTGTATGGAAAGATGACAAGTATGGTGCCACTTTTACCTTTTCCCTGTTCTTGAGGACAGCTGAAAGTTGAACTAGTCTCTCAAACAGTCTAGAGCTTGTGGCTCAGACCTGTGCTAAATCAGTCCAGGGGATGGCATTAATTTAGATTACATACAGATGTAATATAAAAACAATGGATTCAGAGACATTGTTCCAGGTATTCGTCCCATCCTATGTTAATGTACCTGGAATGAGTTACCCTCTGCAGGTTGCTTTTCTCCACCAGCTACAGCAGGAGATAACTTTAGGCTAGGCGTTAGCTTTTGGAGATTAAAGTTAGGTGAGATCCTTAAGATCAGCGTGTGATGCTAATGCAATACTGCTTTCCTTCAACCCAGAAAACATCTTCCCACCTTAACCATCGAAAGTACCCTCTGCATTTGTAGAATAAGGAAGATGTGCCATAAACTGTAAGGGAATTTAGCATTGGTTTTAGGCAGTCTGCTGAAGGCTGAAGGCCCACTCTGCAGTTCTTGTGGGTGATTATTACGCGGTAGTACTGGTTGGTGTTTTATGAGCAGACTTGAGTTCATTGTATCAGCACCCCAGGGAACTTCCCACTGAAATTTCAATCCGTGCTGTGTTGAGCCCAAGCTAATATGCCCTTATTTAGCCCAAGCTAATATGCCCTTATTTAGCCCAGTGGTATTGAGAGTTGCTTATCCGTTAGATTTTCAGTCCTGTTCTTTGCCTGAGCTCTGGCACAGCAAGCTCAATTTACTGGTCAGACATCTCTGTTCTATATTCTATTCCATACTACTTTTTTTTGGTTTTGTTTTGTTAACGTGAAATTCTCTTAAGAGAATGGCACTCATCTGTGTCCTGTATAATCACATGAGCACATTTATATCTTGGCTGTATATTTCCTACAAATTAACTGTTCATTCACTGTGAAACAGTACATTTTCTGAGCACCGTTTTAATACACATGCTCACTGTGAAGATGATGGTGGGTGAACTGCATAGCTATGCAATGGATCTGTGTTTCTTCTTTAAGCGTGCTAATTACTTTAATTGAAGCTGATTCCAATTACTTTCTGTATAGGGCTTAGTTTAATTTATGCCCATGCTGTTCATTTTCCCAGGCAAATCCAAGTTTTTGGCTGTGGAATCAAGTAAAATATAGCTCACAGACAGCACTTTTAGACCTTCTCCTTTCAAAAATTAATTAAACTGTAGCATACAGTTTTACGTGTCATTATGTAGAAGGGAGGTAACAACTAACACAAAGTACCATACATATCACAGATCTGATCCTGCCTCTTTAAATCATCTTTAGCATCAGATAAAGTTCAATGACAGTTGTCACTACCTTGGATATTAACATCAGAATTAGAATGAGTGACACAATCTTGAGGAAAAACCTTGGTGAAACACTTACCCTGCAGCTGCAGCAGTCACTGCTAAATATTCTAGAAAAACAAATATTAATGACCTTTTCATTTAAAGGGGAAAAATGATATCGACTGAGGTCAGAGGATGTTAACATTACTGGGTACAACAATGCCAAGATTTCAACTTGCCAGGACTTACCAACTATTATTAAGGATAGGGGAGTGTGGGAGGTAGTGAAGATTTTATTCTTCACCCATATATTTATTTCAAACCACAATGCTCCATAAGTCCTGCTGTATGTTGAGAAGTAAGTGGCATCAATATGAATACACCATTTTCAAAGGCAATTTTATAATTTTTTGTACCATCCTACACTTACGAGGCTTTTCTTAAGTAGGCACATGGGAGAGGAGCTAAAATATAGTTTTGGAAGCATATTTTATTACTCTTTGTCTACAAGCATGCATTACAAAAGACATTCTGCTGGAGCATGTGGTTATTGTTAACACAATCCACAAGTCATTAAGTACAGTAAATAATTTACACATCAGAAAATTGATTGTTACTCAGAAATGATTGCAATTCCTGTTTATTAGATTTTTTAATGTTTTCCCCTTGCAACAGTCAAATACACTCACTCTGAAAAGTCTTGAATTTATATGAAAAAGAAGCCCAAGATACATACAAGTGTTAGTATCAGTCTTTGTGCACTGCATTCATCCAAAACACTACATAGGCTGATGGCAAAGACACAGACTCTTCAGGGATATGAGGTAGCTCTTTTCATTTTCATCTCAGTAGGAATTTTGCTTCTAACAGACGTGTCAGGAACCAGGGTTAAAATCTCTCCCCCACCTCCAATTTCCTTTTCTAGCTTAAAATCAGTGTTTTAGAACAGTTAACTTACTTGAACCCAGACTTCAGTCTGGATAAAGCAAACAGCTTAAAAGAAAAGATATTATACCCCAGTATGAACTGGATTAAATTGGTGGATAATTTTTCAGGTTGCATAGTAGATTGGGAACAAAAGGATGAATAATTCAGGGTGTTGAGGTTGTTTCTGTTAGGAGGCGAAACTGATGATGAAGTCAAATGGGGATTTTTTGCCATAGTTTTAAAAATTAAGGTAAAAGCTTTTTCTCACATATATTTTTTTCTCAGTGGGGATGTCACTGCCTATGTGGTTTTCTGGTCCTTCTTAACCACTTTCTTCAGACTGTCCCCCTCTCTTTCCCTGGTGAACTGACCACTGCAAAAAAAAAAAAATCCATTCATGAAAATTCTCTGCCTGTTTGCTGAACATGTATGTATATTTTACATGGTGGTAGGTACAACTTTTCTGTGGTGGCAGTATCCACTTTTCTTAAGGAACATATCTGTTTGTTTTAACTATCATGGAAGTAAAGTAACTGTTATGATGTATTTCAAATATTTTGAGAATTCTGACAAACTCAAAACAGCCATAACATATAAATTTGTATCTTATTTTCTATTTATTTGAATGCAAGTAATAATAAATATTAATAATCTACTGAAAAATATTCTAAAGGTTTTATATTTCAGAATAAATATGACAGTGGTCTCATTTGGAAAGTCTCACCTTCAGGAATCAAGCAAGATATTGATTGTTCCAACCAATTATGTCACCATCTGAAAATGTAATTAAAAAGAGCTTTTGCATGACTTACTGACTGACTAACCATGAACAAAGAAGTGCACACATGGGGACGTATTTTGCAGTCCTTAATCAAATGAAATCCTGTTGTTTTCAATGGTAGTTCCGCTCAATTAAGAACCACAGATTTGGGCCCATGCATTATAATGCACAAGGGCAAGTAGTGGCGTCAGAGATGGTTTTAGGATGACAATTAGCTTATTTTCTATTGGATATACGTGTGAAGAAAATACAAGAGAAAAGGACTGATTCTGTATTTCATTCTACATGGAGTTTTACCTGTTAGTCATCATATCAGAGTATCTTCTTACCTTGCTGTGAGGATTTGTACAGTACAGGAAAATAAGAGAAGAAAAGTTTCTGGTCTTCTTGCCTTTTTGCTTACTTCATAGAATCATAGAATGGTTTAGGTTGGATGGGACCTTAAAGATCATCTTGTTCCAATCCCCTTGCCGTGGGGAAGGACACCTCCCACTAGACCTGGTTGACCAAAGTCTCACCCAGCGTGGCCTTGAAAACTTCTAGGGATGGGGCCTCCACAGCTTCCCTGGGCAACCTGTTCCAGTGCCTTACCACCCTCAGAGTGAAAAAGCTCTTCCTAATATCTATTCTAAATCTACCCTCTTCCAGTTTGAAGCCATTGCCCCTTGTCCTGTCACTACATGCCCTTGTAAAAAGTCCCTCTCCAGCTTTCTTGTAGGTCCCCTTTCAGATACTAGAAGGCTGCTCTAAGGTCTCCCCAGAGCCTTCTCTTCTCCAGGCTGAACAGCCCCAACACTCTCAGCCTGTCCTCATAGCAGAGATGCTCCATCCATCTGATCATTTTTGTGGCCCCCCTCTGGACTCGGTCTAACAGGTCCAGGTCCTTCTTATGTTGGGGCTCCAGAGCTGGACACAGTATTCCAGGTGGGCTCTCACAAGAGCAGAGTAGACGGACAGAATCACCTGCCTGGGCCTGCTGGCCACACTTCTTTTGATGCAGCCCAGGATATGGTTGGCCTTCTGGGCTGTGAGTGCACATTGTCGGCTCATGTTGAGCTGCTTATCTACCAACATCCCCAGGCCCTTCTCCTCAGGGCTGCTTTTGATCCATTCTCTACCCAGCCTGTATTTGTGCATGGAATTGCCTCGACCCAGGTGCAGGACCTTGTACTTGGCCTTTTTGAAATTCATGAGGTTGGCACGGGCCCACCTCTCAAGCCTTTCAAGGTCCCTCTGGATGGTATTCAACCATTTGTAATCTTACCTTCTGTTACTGCTCTGAATCAAGTTTTTAGAGTTGCATAACATGAAGCATGTCCCCAAATACACTGAATACCTTTACTTAGCTCTCCAAACTCATTCATTACTTTGACTAGAGGCTGAACTGAATTGCTTAAGACTAGACACCTACGGCCGTACCTTGTAAAATTAAAATAATCCGCATGGGCTGGCAGATATGACAGCAGGATCTATGAGACCCCATTCTGGAGCAGCAGACCAGGAAGTTTTTCCTAGGGCATGGCTCTTCCTTTTTCTTTATGCAACTGAACAGAGTTCCAGTATTTCACTTGTTATCACATTCCAGAGACTGATCTTTCTCCGGGCTGGATACCTTTGAAGAAATAAGAGCATATCTGAGTGTTTCTGTTACTTAGTGGAAATGCTTGAGTCCAGTTTAAGGGATCTTCTTTCAGGGGCCTCTATCAGCAGCACCAGCAGCTGGAGCAGGGACCACTGAATTCATCACACAGATCTCTACCAGCCAGCAACATCTTCTGAATCCTCTCTGAATGGAGCAAACAGCAGAGTTTGAAAGTCACTGTCCTTCAAGAGTGAAGAGCTCTGTGACTTTTCCCATTCCCTTGTACAGTTTGGACATACGTTGCGTCATGGCAACAGTATAGCTTTGATACAGCACTTAAGTCAATGCAGCTACTGAGTGAGAAGATGCTGCAACTTTACAAGGCCCCGCAGAAAAGCCAAAACACTGTAATAGCAAAAAGATAAAGAACGTGACTAAGAACTAATAATTTGTGAATTGGAAATCACATTTCATTCTTGGTACTTGAGCCAATACTACTTGTAAGTAGTAAAAAAGGACATTCCATCTGGATACTTAATTGCTGTTTGAAAACGGCTTCCGTTCAGACTCACATAAGCCTGGTCACTGTGTAGGATTCTTTGTGGTGAGAGAGAAATGCTTTGAAGGAAGCAGTTATAAAAAACAATTTCAATTCATGGTCATGAACAGCTGCAAAAAAATGAGTCAAGTAGAACTTTCCCCAAATGTAAATATTTTTTAAATTGGCAAATCTAAAAAAAAAAAAGAATAAAAAAACCCGGATCATTTCCAGAGTATAAGCAAATGAGTCTGCAGGATGATCAGCTAAAAGTAATCTCTTGTGTGTAAGATGATTTTATCACTCCCTGAGCTACTTGTTCCTTACTTTTCAGTTGGGAAGAGCAGTACCATTACAGACAGCTGCCACAGTGGAATAAGTCCATTGCAACAAATTTCTTATGTAAAAAAAACCAAAATGTTGACAGGTGTGTCTTAATTAGTTTTGATATGTAATTAAGTTGTTTTCTTGAGAAGTGTCTTCCCCCTTCAGGTTTACTGTCTCTTGTATAATTTCTAAATCTATTCATCATATCTCGGAAGAAAAAAATCTATTTTGGGGGGTATATACAACCTGACATGAACTTGCATATAACCTTACAAATACCACAAAAAAAAAAAATACATGTCCCAGAAGCTGTAAAGGAATGAGATTTTATCATCCCAGGAGTACATTTCATTTTCTATTCAAACCTATATTTGGGCAATTTATTGTGGTAAGATATTGACCCTACATTTTAGAAAATTAACGAAATGCATAAACCAATTTGATCTCAGCACTCTCAAGACCAGTATAACATAGGACTGCGCACAGTAAATCACAGAAATAGCACTGCATAGTGGAAGAATGTTTTCTGAGGTACTATTTATGGGGAGTGGGGCCCAATTGCATTGGTAGAATCTGATTAGTTAGCAAGAGAAGATGAGGGTTTTTTCTCTTGGGACTCAGAGATAGATTGTAGTGAAGAAAGACGTAATGTAAGAAAAAGGAGGATTCTGGCCCTGTTGCAAAAGTATTAAGCCCAGTAACAATCTGTGAAGCTACCTGATTCCATCTTCCTCCTAGGCATTGACCCGTGTGGCATCAATCTAACAATTCAAATCATGACTAACTTGATGAGCTGTGAGCTTTGTGATGTTATATATTCTGTAATGCTTCTTCACATCAGCCTTAAAGGACTAGAAAGTCACTTGTACAACTTAAATGAAACACCTTTTCCTTTTCATGTTATTTCATCAGTCTCTTCTTCAAGATTCATTAATGAATTACTAAGTAGGTAATAATCATATCAATAATAAGATGAATACGTAACAATGATATAATCCCTTTTTCTTTTTACTTATGCTTATTGTTGTTGCAAAATGGAATTATCCGTATACATTTTGCCAAAGACAGTGAAGAACAATTGGTAAATGTTCTTTGTGACAATAAATCTACTGTAACTTCAATACCCATTTCTGTTTCTAAATGCTTTATCTAAGGAAAAAGGAATAGAATATAGTTATAATTTAATAGTAATAATTTGGCTTTACAATAGCCAGTCACCAGGTCATCAGTTGACTGCCACTGTCACACATACTTATGAAACCATAATACATATTCTGCAGTACTCTTTTAAGATGATAAACTATTACTTTCCAAGAAAATGTGGTCAATGTAAATATCTTACTTTTAAAATAAAAGTTATTACTCAACTGAAAAATTATAACTAAAAAAGCCTCTTTGACTTTTAATACTAAGTTAACACACACAATTGAGTTTTCAAAGGTATATCTTTGTGTGCTTCACCACTGTTTGTGGAATGGGTGATTTTTTTTTCCTTTTAATTAGAAAATATTAATTTATAAATTGAGTAATAACTTGTCAACATTAGGCACCTGAAAGCTTAGATATTCAAGAACCAGGATGAAACGTGACTATCATAATCCTCAAAACAGTACAAGTGCCTTACAGATCTCTTCTTTCCCAGTGTTGCTATTCTACTTGCTTCAAACTGTTGAAGAACTCTTGCTTTCCCAAAAGGTCAAATTTACAAAGAAACCCTCATTTTTTAACCTCTAGGCCAGTGGTTAATCCCAGTATTTGCGTATGCGTTAGCCCCTTCAGCTGATGTTGCTCTTCAATGTGCCACTTAGCTGAAGTTCTGCCCAAACTTCTTGTTCCCTTAACTATGATCCCTTTCTTATTTCTTTTGCCTTGGTTTTGGTTTTTTCTGTTTCTCATATCCATCTACCTATTATCCAACTTTTAACCTACCTATTCTTAATTCCAATCCAGTTTCTGATTCTTGACTTTTGATCTAAGTTCTGAGCATAGCTATTGCCTAGATTTTTGTTATGTCACAATACCCAATTTCTCTTGAATATTGATTATCTGTTTGTTGACTACATTTGCCCTTCAACAGAAAGATAAAAAGAAATATGAAGGAGGTTGGGAGAAAATGCTAATGGCACAAAAGAATGAGTAAATCTAACCCATACATTGTGAAAATTCTCTAATCTAATAATATCCTGGGGAAAACAAATGCAATCTCATAGTCATTCTTTTCACTTACAATAAAAAAGGGAACACCAGCTCAAGAGAGCACTTTCTCCTGACACAGTTATTAGAAACAGCTAACAGTGGGTTTGTTTTAGAAAAAGGAAAGATTTTTCACCCAGTACTGGAGCAACAGAGAAATATCATATGGGAAATTCTTTGCAGATTAAAATGTGAAATGGGCTCACATAAAGATTTCAGTTGATTTAGTTATTAAAGTTATGTTTAAGGATAGATTTAAATTTTGAATGTCTTCCAAAAGTCACAATTTTTTATGAAGGAAAAATTTTTGAGTGAAACTATTTTGAGTTGTTCTAAAAGTTTTGCTTTTATGAAATCAAAATTTTCATTTCCATTTACTTTTAAGACATTATTTTATAACTCTTATAGCACCACTGTTTTATTTGTTTGCTCAAATGATACATGTTTATTCCTTTGTTGGTTATTTTGTGTTATGTTTTGGTAAAAAGTTGTGCTACAGCAGGAAGGAAGGCTGCCTATCTGCTTTGTCTTGCTTGCTGTCCTCTTAATCACGTGTGATCTTCTAATCTTCAGACGAAGACAGAAATTTTTCCTTCTTCCAGAGCAATAGGGGACATCGGCACAATAAATGCTGTAGAGTGCTAGGTGATGCAGACAGTATATGCATGACAGACACAGCAAACCGTAAGGTTTCAGCACATGTAGGAACTGGGAGGCAACTTATCTCACAAACCAGGACAAATTTATCTTGCCTACTCTGTGTCAGCCATAGAGGTTTGCATCTAAACTTTCTGTTTAGGCTCCTGTTCAAATGAACAGAATTCTATGACTTAGTTTAGCTGTTGATTCAGACATCTAGGACTTGATTTAGAAACGCAAGCATCGAACCCAAAATATCTAGATACATTCAGGTACGACACAGGATACATTAAAGACCTTCTAAAGTGACAGCCAGAGATGATGTGGAATTCCCTGGTGCATCAATGCAGCATAAACAAGCCTCCTGCACTGCGGTTAGTGCAGATCAAAGCACATTTCATCTGTCTAAAAGTGCGTGTTTGCTCTAGCATAAACTGAATTAATCTTTTCAATGTATTGACTGAAGGCTTGATTCAGTTACTCACATACAAATATCTAATGCTTTTTACCATGAACTAACATATCCCAGCTACCTTCAAACTTCCTACCTAGGAGATCATGGATCACTTTTAGTCCCTACGTCATAAATGCCAGCATTACATAGATGCCTTAGATGCTCTAGAGCAGTTCAAAAGGCATCCCAGTGGTGACTGAAGTCAAACTTCAAATTTCTACTCACTATAACAGGACTGCTCAAACCTAACAGATGGATATCTGAGGAAGGATTATGTTACATTACCAAAATCATCTAGTGTCATGTGAAAGACTCTGGTTCTTTAAAACATCCACACTAGCCTGGCAGACATGACACAGGATCAATGGGGGACCCATCCTCTTCTGGAGTGGCAGCTAGAGGACAGACAAGGGCATGCCAGACAAGACTCTGCAGCTGTTGGAGACTGACTGGATTGAACCTCGGCTGTCTACATCTGAGCTAGCCAGCCTGGATTCTCTTTGCGGTTTGTCAAGGGAATTAAATTATTTCTGGGCATGATTCAGCTCATCATAAAGTAGACAGCTGAAACAGGTCAGAGAAATAATGGCTGAGAATGACTATTTCTCATCATTGACTATAATGGAAGCCTAAAATGAACAGCTCAACTTAGACATCTGCTATATGGACATCTAAAGATATGCATGATTAATATTATACCAGAAACCCCTGGAGAAAAGCAGGGACAAGACATGCAATGAAGCATTACAGAACATCCCTATGGAACAAAGGGACTATACAGAGATACTGGTAACACAAGACATGATTTAAAGTTGAACTGAAAATAAGATTGGAGGGCAGAACTTGTCCTGCAGAGACAAAGTAGGTTACAGGTAGGTTTAATTTAAAAATTATTTTATTTTATTTTATTTTATTTTATTTTATTTTATTTTATTTTATTTTATTTTATTTTATTTCATTTTATTTTATTTTATTCCAATCTGCCTCAACCAGTAAATAAGATTTTCTCTACATTCTCGGACCTGGTTTTGATCTGTTTTCTACTCTAATAACAGAAAGAATTAGAGAGTTAAAGCCATCTTCACTTTAAGGGAAAAGTGAAGACAATTTCACTGTAAAGCTGGAGGTGAATCAAGCTCTTGATTTCTTTTGCGGTTTTTTTTTGTTGTTGTTAAGGGAGACAGTCTTTTTTAAAATGGCAAATTAGAACATGTCATTCCAAAAATATTAAATATCCAGATTTTTTACACATATATTTTTTCTTACATTTTCTGACAAAATAAAATGTTGCTAAACTTGACGTGATTTTGGAAAGCAGTTTGATTTTTGGTTGAACCATATTTTCAGAGAGAAAACAGGTCTATGTATGTTTTTCTAATGAGGTCTAATAACAACATGTTTAGAATTTGAAATTCTTAGATGGCAATAACAGATCCGTTAGCATTAATTCATAATTTAATGGTCAAAATAGAGTCAAAATATGTTATTATTTACCAATCTAAATGTTTAAAGAATATTTTTCTAAATAATAATTATAATAACATAGCTAAAAACTTCTATAACTTTTAGAAGTGGAATCTGAAGGAAAAGACCAAAGAGATTCTGCATGATAAACCTCATCAAAAAGCATACAGAATCTACACAAGGTGAAGATACGTGCCTTTTCCCTATTGGCATAGTTGCAATCAGTCTGACTACTGAGAGGATGTTAGAGGCAAAAGGTAACCTTCTTACAAAACAGACAGACAAACACTGCTTGAAGTGGAACATCTGTATAGCAAAGTGTTAGTCTGGGTTTGTTAAAACAATTTCCTGTAAGTTTTGTGTATTTGTTTTGAAAACCATGATGCCATGATCGCATTTTTGCCACTATGAGATCCAAGTAACTGTAGTTTAAAGCTAAAACATTTATTTTGTGCTGGATAGAGATATAATTATTTTACCAGCAAGTTAAGGAGAACTATGGAACGTCACCAGAATTTGAAAGAATCTTTCATACTATGTATATCTCTCTACACAACATATACATGTGTGTGTGTACATATGTCTATACAAAGTACTCTTTATTTTTTAGAGTAATCATAAAGTCATAGAGTGGTTTAGGTTGGAAGGGACCTTAAAGATCATCTTGTTCCAACCCCCCTGCCATGGGCAAGTACACCTCCCACTAGACCTGGTTGCTCAAAGCTTCACCCAACGTGGCCTTGAAAACTTCCAAGGATGGGGTCTCCACAGCTTCCCTGGGCAACCTATTCCAGTGCCTCACCACCCTCAGAGTGAAAAAGCTCTTCCTAATATCTATTCTAAATCTACCCTCTTCCAGTTTGAAGCCATTGCCCCTTGTCCTGTCACTACATGCCCTTGTAAAAAGTCCCTCTCCAGCTTTCTTGTAGGTCCCCATGAAGTACTGGAAGGCTGCTCTAAGGTCTCCCCGGAGCCTTCTCTGCTCCAGGCTGAACAACTCCAACACTCTCAGCCTGTCCTCATAGCAGAGGTGTTCCATCCGTCTGATCATTTTTGTGGCCCTCCTCTGGTCTCGCCTCAACAGGTCCAGGTCCGTCTTATGCTGGGGGCTCCAGAGCTGGACACAGTATTCCAAGTGGGCTCTCACGAGAGCAGAGTAGAGGGGCAGAATCACCTGCCTGGGCCTGCTGGCCACACTTCTTTTGATGCAGCCCAGGATATGGTTGGCCTTCTGGGCTGTGAGCGCACATTGTTGGCTCATGTTGAGCTTCTCATCCACCAACACCTCCAAGTCCCTCTCCTCAGGGCTGCTCTCAATCCATTCTCTGCCCATCCTGTATTTGTGGTGGGATTGCCCCAACCCACGTGCAGAACCTTGCACGTGGCTTTGTTGAACTTGATGAGGTTGGCAAGGGGCCCATCTCTCAAGCCTATCCAGGTCCCTCTGGATGGCATCCCTTCCCTCAAGCGTGTCAACCGCTCCACACTGCTTGGTGTCGTCGGCAAACTTGCTGAAGGTGCACTCAATCCCAACACCTATGTCACTAACAAAGATGTTAAACAGTACTAATTCCAGTAATGACCCCAGAGGAACACCACTCATCACTGCTTGCCACTTGGACATCAACCCATTGACCGCAACCCTTTGAGTGCAACTGTCCAGCCAGTTCCTTATCCATCAAGTGGTCCATCCATCAAAGCGATGTCTCTCTAATTTAGAGACCAGGATATCATGCAGGACAGTGTCAAATGACTTGCACAAGTCCAGGTAGATGACGTCAGTTGCTCTCTCCTTATGCACCAACTCTGTAACTCTGTCACAGAGGTCCACCAAATTTGTCAGCCATCTTCGTGGCTTGTGTTACTGACAAATAATTCCCAAACGTAATTTGTAAATTAACCTGAACCAGAGACCATATACAGTAAGCAGTAACTCAGTTTTGAAGGATATACAAGATTTCAAGTGTAGACATGGCTTGTTCAGTACTATTTGCCCTCAGTTACAGAGAAGATTCTCAGAAATATTTCATTTATTAAAATATAGGTAGCCAGCATGTACAATGCAGATGTTTCAAAGCTAACTCACAGTATTTCCACTTAGAAATAGTTGTAAAATATTTAGTAGTACAGTGTACAAGATATATATAATATTTTTTAATAATAAAAGCTTTATATTTGGAAATAGAAGTAACTCAACTTTTCAGATTAGAAGTAGAGAAGAGAAAAAGACAACATTGTGCAAGTCTTCTCTGAAAAAAAAGGTAACACAATTTGCAGTTACAGAACTTCTCTATTCATCAGTTTGTTCAAACTGTTGAATGGTAATATAAATTTCAGGTAGGTAGAGGTTAAGATGCTGTGGTTGATATGCTGTACAAAAAACATAATGAACATGACCAAAAAGAAATGCTTAAATGGGATTTTTAGAATCTGTGAAGGTCATTAGTGGGGTATGAAATCAAGCTAAAAGAGCTCTAATGACAATTATTAGGAATGCTAGAACAGCCCCATGAGTTCTCCCTATAATTGCCAGTATCCGGCTGAAGTTTAGATACTTGCAAATACTATTTCTAAGCTATTTTCATAATTCCTTGGGAAACAGAATAGCAGAAATTACAAAAAGTGTGTAAAAATCTCTTTATGATAGTGCTGCTTTGTTAATTTTTCAGTTACTGGAGCTCAAATAAATTTTAGTTTTGGAATAATTATAGAGGAACTGGAATAATCATTCCCAAAATAATGTAGTGATTTAGACACCCATGGAGACATTTCTTTATGTATCCTACTTGCTGTCCAGCTGATGCTCCAGAAATGTACAGGTCTTGCGCACATCCTGGGTCACATCTGCTAGTCCTATTGAGATGTCTTGTGTACTGCAATGTCTAGACCACAGACACCCATGGGAGGCATCCAACGCCTTCCTTCCTCCAGAAGAAGAAAACTTCATTGCTACCGATCTGCAGAATTCACCTTGAAGGTCCACTTCTAAACTGGTGCTTGTGGGAACAATTCATGGCTCTCCAACTTAGGTACCTGTCCTGTCTAGTTTAGAGTGAGGGCTTGAGTTACACCAGCATTTCATTTTCCTGTATGTTTAGTCTCTCATCAATGAAGGGAATGCAATGTGTTCAGTTAGGTTGCTGAATTTAGCCAATCACAAGGCCAGGATTCCCAGATATGCTGTGCCACCTACCCTCTTGCCCAGCCTAGATGCAGCTGCTGGTGCCTCTTTAAATCCATGCACTACTTTGTTCTGGAATGACTTCCTAAATAAGTATGTTCAAAAAAATCAAGTATGTTATTAGCACCTTCAATTATTACAGTAGATCTCATTAAAATGGAGTATTTACCTCTTGAAAGAGATATATTTGAACATTTTTCTCATTCTAGAAAGAGTTTCTAGGTAATAGCACTTTACATTTTTATATATTATTGTTTTCACAGTGAAAATGCATATCCTCACTGTTACCACTAATGGTGTTGATTTGGGTTCAATTTGCAGCTGGAGAGAGCTGATTTGTCAGAGCCAAGCATTCCTACTGAATGGGACAGCCAATTGGTATGTGGGTGAAGCAGCCTTTGTCAGACTGTGAAGCTGAGTACTCTGAGGTATCCATCCCAAAGGACTCTGTCAGGGGTGTCGTGTCCTGCCTACTGAAGTTGCCCTTTAGAGGAAGAGAGCCAGAGCTCACCACTATAAATGGATATCAGCTAACTTTAAAATCCGAATAAATAAAAGCGTGGGGGTGCACACCCACCCTTGGCCAACAGCCTAGATAACATCACCTGCTAAGATAAGAATGTGAGTGCACACAGTGTGTGTGGTGATTGAATAGAGAAAACTGTCTGAATGGTGTTTGTCCAAAAAATTATCATGTTAAGGAGGAAGCCAACCACCTGCCCGCAACTGTCAATGTTAGGCAGGAAGGCAGTGATCAACTAGATTAAACACTACCCAAGAATTTTCAGAGACTTTTGAAGCAAAGAACAAGGCAATCTGGAAAAAAACATGTTAAAAATTAAATAAAAAAGCAACCAAACAAAAACCACTGTGCAAATACATTACAGGAGAGAAAGATCTTAGAGAAGAAGCAGCAGCAATCTAACTGGATATGTGCCTGCCACAGTGGCTCGACAGTACCCCAACTTCAGCCCAGACCAGGCAGCACAGCTGCCCCATGGGGCAGCAGGAGCAGCTTGCACCCAGCAGTGGGGTGCCAGCATGGGGCTAGCACCCAGGGCCACCTCACTGCTGGGTGCAGGGGACCTTGTGGGAGGCTTCCTCACACAGAGCTGGAGGGCTCACATCTCCTGCAAGGGAACCTGCAGTGCTGGGAAGGGGTGCCGGTGACCTCTGGATGAGGAGCAGAGGAACTGTGGAGGGAGGATTAAAATTTAGAGGGTTTTGGTTTAAAAAGGGTGTTTAGAAATGTGTAGTTGCTTATTAACATTTTATAAGCATCTAGAATTTTGGTTTGTCTGTTGCATTACTGATACTGATCCCGAATGTATAGCTCACTGATTGCTAGTTAATTATGTGACATTAATAAAATTATAAACTGTTTTGCTCCTGATTTTGGTTAAACTATTCAAATTGACTAGTTTTTTCTTGTGGCAATCAGGAAGAACAAGTTCATATCCCAAAATGCCCTGTTCAATCCTGGCCTTGTTAGTTTCTCTCATTTGCTTTGTGAGCAAGAGAAAAAAGACAAGGATTGCATCCATTTTTCAAATAGCAGACATAGGTAGAGACATATTGAGGTCCAAGACATACACTTCTGTTTGATATCCGTTCCTGTATGTCCAGGATATCCTGTTCCCTATGTCCAAGAAGTACATATTAATTCTAAATTTAGATATTTTCAATATAAACATTTTTGCCTGTTATCTCTATCATCACTACAGACTAACAAGTTGTAATTAATTTGTCATGTTTTAGAAATATATTTAGGGATGAAATTAACTGCATCTTAAGATACATTTTTTTTTTTCAGTGATTATAAAGGGATTCTAATGGATTAAATTATATCTGGTTAGATGAATACTACTTCTACTGCTAACAAATTTTTTCTGCCATTCATACCTTGAATGGAAGAAGGTGCCTGAAGGAAAACCTGTCCTGGACAACTAAGCATGGGGAAATGCTTACGAACACCCTCTGTTTAGTGTTTCCTTTTGCTGATTTCTGAGCATAGGTTATTTGGATTGCCAACCTTCAACACACTTGACTTTTCATTCACCCTATTAGGAGTGGTTTAGATTGTGATCTATTGTACAGATGACAAAAAGGCAGGCAACGTGATCCTTATATCCTTCTTGGGTCACTGTCATTTTAGCTTGAAGATTAGGATACACTTTTGGGATGTACTGAAATCTTTTCAATTTGATTTTCTGGCTAATCTGAACCGGTAGCTTTATTATAGGTCTTCCACTTCATATTTGGCATGTAGTAAACTTTTGAATACTTAGTTACCAATCCAAACTGAAAAGATTCTTTAAAGAGAAAAAAATAATAATAATTCTGCAGTAGGATGCTTCCACTGAGATCATTATGATGTGGAAACCCAGCTTCATGCTGCTGTCCTGAATCAGGCACAGTGCAACCTGAAAAACCTTCAGGTATTACAGGCCGTGTTAGCTCATCTGCTTAGCAGTAGAGGTCATGATGAGCACATCACCCCAGTGGTCCATTATCTCCTCATGAAATTCAGAGAAAAAATCAAGGATTCTTTTCTAGTATTAAGACTCTCTACAGGATTGGCACTAACTGGCAGAAAAATTGTCTTTCCCTGCATGATCCTGACCTCCCAAGGCATTACACTTGAGTGAGGCTCTGAAACTCTTGACCAATGGAATAAAGTTCATGTGAAATATTTGACAGTATCTGGACACCTAACTGTGAAGAAGAATCACTATCATGCATACATATATTTGTATAAGTAACACAAGAATAATTGCTTTTCTTTAGCTTTCCTTTAAGTTTCTTAAATGTGTGTAACTTTCATATAAAAACAACCTCCAGCCTCCTTCCCCCACCCAAGAAAAAAAACCAAAACAAAACAAAAATCCAGCCAAACAACCAAAACCACCAAATCAATAGAAAAAGCTATGGGTCAGATAGAGAAGCAGAGGAAACAGACGGATTATTATTGACTGTTTTCTTTTTATACACGTGTTGAGGATCAGGAAAGTGTATGAGATATAAAGGCTCATCCACTGGATTTTGAAAGGAATTAATTTCAAATTAAAATTGTCTGTTTCTATTTTTACAAATAAAGAAGTAAAAATGACAAAGTATCCACCTTGTAGGTGCTGAAGAAATCTGTTGATTGAGTCATGTCAATTTCACAAAGTATACTACGTAAAGATGTAAAAAGTACCCACATGTATTAGAATGAACTTTGATGATCAACAGCTAGGCTAGTAAAGTTCATGCCTATACACAAACCCATAACTACTTCAAGGTGTGTGTGCACCTTCTGTATTGAGGTGGCACATAGACACAGCCTAATCTCTCCACAGCCTGGTCTCTACACAAAGGAAATCTAAGTGCATTGCCAAAAAGTGAGTCTGAATGAGAGAGGAAGTGAGTCCCCAAGTCAATTTGCTCAACAGAAAACAAACAAGCAAAATGCTGAACCTCTTGTGATATCCTCATGAAGTTCAACAGGCCAGCTGCAAGGTCATGCCTCTGCGTCGAGGCAATCCCATGCACAAATACAGGCTGGGTAGAGAATGGATCAAAAGCAGCCCTGAGGAGAGGGACTTGGAGGTGTTGGTGAATGAGAAGCTCAACATGAGCCGACAATGTGCACTCACAGCCCAGAAGGCCAACCGCATCCTGGGCTGCATCAAAAGAAGCACGGCCAGCAGGTCCAGGCAGGTGATTCTGCCCCTCTACTCTGCTCTTATGAGACCCCACCTGGAGTACTGTGTTCAGCTCTGGAGCCCCCAGCATAAGAAGGACATAGACCTGTTGAGGCGAGTCCAGAGGAGGGCCACGAAGATGATCAGAGGGCTGGAGCACATCTCCTATGAAGACCAGCTGCAAGAGTTGGGGCTGTTCAGCCTGAAGAAGAGAAGGCTCCAGGGACACCTTAAAGCAGCCTTCCAGAACCTAAATGGGGCCCACAGGAAAGATGGGGAGGGACTCTTTGTCAGGGAGTGTAGTGATAGGATGAGGGGTAACGGTTTTAAACTGAAAGAAGGTAGATTTAGGTTACATATTAGGAAGAAGTTCCTTACTGTGAGGGTGATGAAACACTGGAACAGGCAGCCCAGAGACTTGTTGAGGCCCCATTCCTGGAAGTGTTCAAAGCCATATTGGTTTTGAGAAACCTGGTCTGATGGAAGGTGATCCTGCTGACAGCAGGGGGATTGGAACTAGATGATCTTCAAGGTCCCTTCCAACTAACCATTCTATGATTCTAGGAATAGAGGTGTTCTTGAATCCACTATGACTTCATCCTTATAATCTTCACAGGTGCTACTTGACCTCAGCTTGGCCACTACTTGAACTCAGCTCAGCCACTGTGGTTAAAGATAATAAGAAGAGGTTCTTTCAGTATATCAATAGAAAAAGGAAGACTAGGGAAAATGTAGGCCCACTGATGAGTGAGATGGGTGCCCTAACGGTAGAAGACACAGAGACACAGTTACTGAATGCCTTCTTTTCTTCAGTCTTCACTGCTAAAGTTGTCCCTCATGAATCCCAGACCCTGGAGGCAAGGGGAAAGGTCTGGAGAGAGGAAGATTTTCCCTCAGTTGAGGAAGACTGGGTTAGAGACCACTTGACCAACCTGGACACCCATAAGTCCATGGACCCTGACGGGATGCACCCACGAGTGCTGAGAGAGCTGACAGATGTTATTGCTAGACCACTCTCCATCATCTTTGGAAGGTCACGGGGAACAGGAGACGTGCCTGAGGACTGGAGGAAGGCCGACATGACTTCAGTCTTCAAAAAGGGCAAGAAGGAGGACCCAGGGAACTACAGGCTGGTTAGTCTCATCTCTGTCCCTGGGAAGGTTATGGAGCGACTTGTTCTGGATTTCATCTCCAAACACATTGAAAAACAGGAAGTTATTGGAAGTGGTCAACACCGATTTACCAAGGGTAAATCATGCTTGACCAATCTGATAGCCTTCTATGATGTTATAACTGGTTGGCTGGATGAGGGGAGAGCAGTAGATGTCATTTACCTTGACTTCAGCAAGGCTTTTGACACTGTCTCCCATAACATCCTCATTAGGAAGCTGAGGAAGTGTGGGATAGACGAGGAGACAGCGAGGTGGATTGAGAGCTGGCTGTGTGACAGAACTCAGAGGGTTGTGATTAATGGAGCAGTGTCAAGTTGGAGGCCTGTAACCAGTGGTGTCCCCCAGGGGTCAATACTCGGTCCAATCTTGTTCAATCTATTCATCAATGACCTGGATGAGGGCACAGAGTGTATCCTCAGCAAGTCCGCTGATGATACCAAACTGGGAGGGGTGGCTGACACTCCAGAGGGCCGCGCTGCCATCCAGCGTGACCTGCACAGGCTGGAGTGCTGGGCAGAGAAGAACCTCATGAGGTTCAACAAGAGCAAGCATAGGGTCCTGCACGTGGGGAGGAAGAACGCTAGGCACCACTATAGGTTAGGAGTGGACCTGCTGGGAAGCAGTTCTGAGGAGAAGGATCTGGAGGTCCTGGTAGATAGGAAATTATCCATGAGCCAGCACTGTGCCCTTGTCGCCAGGAAGGCCAATGGCATCCTGGGCTGCATAGGGAAGAGTGTGGCCAGTAGGTCGAGGGAGGTCATTCTCCCCCTCTACTCGGCACTGGTGAGGCCACATCTGGCATACTGTGTCCAGTTCTGGGCTCCCCAGCTCAAGCGGGACAGGGAACTACTGGAGAGAGTCCAGTGTAGGGCAACAAAGATGACTGGGGGATTGGAGCACCTCCCTTATGAGGAAAGGCTGAGAGAGCTGGGACTCTTTAGCCTGGAGAAGAGAAGGCTGAGGGGAGACCTTCTTCTTGCTTAGAAGTAGCTAAAGGGTGGGTTGAAGGAGGATGGAGCCAGCCTCTTTTCAGTGGTTCCCAGTGACAGGACGAGGGGCAACGGGCACAAGCTGGAACATAGGAAGTTCCATTCAAACCTAAAAAAAAAACTTCTTTACGGTGAGGGTGACAGAGCACTGGACCAGGCTTCCCAGGGAGGTGGTGGAGTCCCCTTGTCTGGAGATTTTCAGACCCACCTGGATGCAGTCCTGAGTGATGTACTGTAGGCATTCCTGCGTCAGCAGGGGCGTTGGACTAGATGGTCTCTAGATGTCCCTTCCAACTCTGAAAATTCCATGATTCCATTATTCTGTGACTGTCAGCACCAACATTTTTGGTGCTTGTAAGCACACGGAAACCAAAAACCAGGTGTCATTTTGCTGGTCAACACCTACAGCTGGAATTGTCAGGTTGGTGGTTCTCCCTGCATCTCCACTTCAAGGTTAGTGAAGAAAGCACTCCCACAAAATGCTTACTAGTCTCTGCCAAGTAGTAGTTGACAGATAAGACTTCTTAAATATTACTTGTTCTCTGTGTTATGGTTTTAATTTTAAGGTAATTAATATGAGAATTACATATCTATCCAGTTTTGTTAGAATTATAGAATCATAGAATATCTCAAGTTGGAAGGGATCATCATGTCCTTTTCCTCTTAGGACCACCTAAAACTAAACCGTATGACTAAAAGTGTCATCCAGATGCTCCTTGAACTTTGACAGGCTTGGTGCCATGACAACTTCCCTGGGGAGCCTGTTCCAGTGACTGACCACCCTTTCAGTGAAGAACCTTTTCCTAATGTCCAATCTGAACTTCCCCTGACATGAATTCATTCCATTTCCTTGTGTCCTATCACTGGTCACCAGAGAGAGGAGATCAGCACCTCCCCTTCCACTGCCCTACCTTAAGACAATTGTAGATAGCGATGAGGTTGTTGCTGTTTTAATTATTTATAACAATAGTTTGAACTCAGGTCTGCTAAATGCTAGACTGTTAGATATTCTGAAGCAAAGTACATTTCAGCTATTCTTCTACTAAAACTTTTGCAGTCTGTATATACTATTAACTGTTGTCAAACTAGGTAGTTAACATTCAAAGATCTACTTTGCAGTTAGGTGGGTAAGATGTTCCTCTGATATAAGGTGATAATCTGGTTCAACTTCCTACTCATTTAATATTCATTTGCAATGAAAGAGTGGTAAAGAACTTCAACAAATTAAATATCAAGATCCACGTCATCATATTCAGTAACTTAATTTTAGCATACTCTTCTAGAATGCAGGAGACTTACATTCACATCTTTATGTCAGTCCAGCCAGAATAGAGATTTGATAATGGAACTCCTCAGGGAGATGTCATCTGGCAATGGTAATAAGGGAGTGGATGATAGCTTTACCCTTTTTGGCATGTCCAAACAAAAACAGGCTGCAGAAGATGATTCCCAAATGACAGTTTTGCATGAAAATGGAAACAGTTTTTGTCTTGTGATTAGAAATCTAACTCAGGTATGTGAAAGGGTGCTAGAACATGTTTCAGTGGCCTTTCTTATTATCCAGCTCCTCCTCTTCCTTACTGAACTTTGTAAATCTGTTTTTAGGTGCTCAAATCTTCCACAGCATTTATCTATGTGATAAATTAAGGGTTGAGGATTCTACCAGAGAATAGAGTGCCTAAAGTCAATTTCTGCAATTCATACAATCCCTTCAAAGATTTAGTCCTAAGCACAGAAGGAGAAGCCTTCTTGAATCTTAGTTCCCTCTGTAAGCACCAAAAGAAGAGCCAGTAGGCACTAATTGAACTACTTCATGCTTTGAGAATCACAGAAAGGGGAAAAATACATTGAATTACATCAGCTATTTGTTATAAACTGAAGTATTTTCACTTCTGTTATGGAATCAAAGAATCATAGGATAATTAAGTTTGGGAGGGGTCTAATCCAACCTCCTCTTCTCGAATAGGGATATTTATGAAATCAGACCTAGTTTCACAGGATTTTGTCTGCTCATGCCTTGAAAATATCCAAGGATACATGCTGAATATGTGTGTGTGAGCGCGTGCACATGCACACGTGTGTGTGCATGGGAATCTGTTCCAGCAACCAAAAGTGGGACTGCAGCCTCAGGGGCTCATCTGTGGATATACCAGCAACTGGGGAGACTGAGATCAAGTGTAAGCCCAGCTGCTGGAGGGATCCACATTGTATTTACATACGTATGTCATAGAATCATAGAATCATTTAGGTTGGAAAAGATCTTTAAGATCATCCAGTCCAACCCTACTCCACCAGGTCTGCCACTAAATCATGTCTCTAAGCACCACATCTACATGACTTTTCAACACATCTAGGGATGGTGACTCAACCACTTCCTTGGGTAGCCTCTTCCAATGTTTGATAACTCCTTCAGTAAAAAAATTTTTCCTAATGTCCAGCCTAAACCTCCCCTGGCGCAACTTGAACCCGTTTCCTCTTGTCCTATCACTAGTTACTTGGGAGAAGAGACCCATCTCACTACAACCTCCTTTCAGGTAGTTGTAGAGAGCAATAAGGTCTCCCCTCAACCTTCTCTTCTCCAGACTAAACAATCCTAATTCCTTCAGCTACTCCTCATAAGACATGTTCTCCAGACCCCTCACCAGCTTTGTTGCCCTTCTCTGGACACGCTCCAGCACCTCAATGTCCCTCCTATACTGTGGTGCCCCAAACTGAACACAGTACTCAAACTGCGGCCTCACCAGTGCTGAGTACAAGGGCATGATCACGTCCCTACTCCTGCTGGCCACACTATTCTTGATACAGGCCAAGATGCCATTGGCCTTCTTGGCTACCTGGGTGCACTGCTGTGTGTATCCTCATCCTGTTCACCTAAAGAAGGAAGCAGGATGAGACTATTACTGCTATTTGTGTTTGTGTGAGTGTGGAATGTGTCTGTGTCACTCTGTGTGACCTATCATGCGTATATATGTATATTTGTGGTGTAAAGGTGTGTTTGTGTGTTTTTGTGTTTGTGTGCCTACTGGGAATACAGACTGAGGTACTAAATGCCTTCTTCAACTCAATCTTTACTACTAAGACCATCCTTCATAAATCTAAGGATTCAGAGATTGGGCAAAAGGTCAGGAGCAAGGAATACTTACCCTTGGTGGAAGAGGATCAGTTTAGAGAATACCTAAGGAAACTGGACATAAAAATTCCATGGAATCTGATGGGATGCATCCAGAAGTGCTGAGAGAGCTGGCTAATGCCATTGCAAGGCCACTCTCAACTACCTTTAAACAACCACAGTAACTGTGAGGGGTACCTAAGTACTGGAGGAAAGCAAACATCACTTATGTCTTCAAGAAGAGTAAGAGACAAGGACCTGTAGAACTGCAGACCCATGAGCCTCACCTCGATCCCTGGGAAGGTGATGGAACAACTGGTCCTGGAAACCATTTCCAGGCACTTAAAGAATGATAAAGGTATCAGGAGTAGTCAGCATGGATTCACCAAGGGGAAGTCACGCTTGACCAACTTGATAGTCTTTTGTGATGAAATGACTGTCTTGGTAGAAGAGCGGAGAACAGTGGATATTGTCTACCTGGACATCAGTAAAACCACTGACTCACCTAAGATCCTTATAGACAATCTGTTGATGTACAGACTGGATGAGAAGATAGTGAGGTGAGTTGAAAACTGGCTGAACGACTGGGTCCAGAGGGCGATGATCAGTGGTACAAAGTTTAGTTGGAAACCAGTGACTAGTGGTATACCCCAGGATCAGTACTGAGTCTTATCCTGTTTAAAATCTTAATTAATGATCTGGATGATGGGGCAGAGTGCACCTCAGCAAGTTTTCTGAGGAAAAAAATCTCGGAGTGGTGGTTGATACGTCAGAGTTGTGCTGCCATCCAGAGGGACCTCAACAGGCTCGAGAAACAAGCTGATAGGAACCTCATGAAGTTCAACAAGGGAAATGCCAAGTCCTATCTTAGGTGACCTTTTTCAAGGTGATTTGACAGTCTTTCTAGTTTTGAATGTAGATGTCAAGAAATTACCTCTGAAGTAAATCAGTCTCTAAGTATTCCTTTACCAAAGACAGGTCATCAGGTTTCAACAAGTTGTAAAAATATTTATGTGTTTTTGTACACATGGTTGTATAAACACAGACATATAAATGAGTTTAACGATATGTATAACTATGTGTAAGTACATACAGACCTCAATGCATAAATATACGTATACATTCACAGATAGGTTTTATAGAAAGATGTTTGTGTATACAGAGGCTTACTGAAAGTTAAAAGACCAGGCACTACAGCATCATAATTTAGACAAATAAAATTTGAATACAAATGTCAAAGTAAAATAACTGTTTTAACTTCAGTCCTATCTTGTGTGGTTTGTATGGATAAAACCTCTTTTCTATGGCTGGGAATTTAATTTCTGCTGAAGTATGCTAGTTTAAGCTCCTTGTATTTCAGTCTTATATTTCTTGTGAATAATCATTAAAAGACAACAAAATCAATACAGAGATTCCTTCTAGAACTCCAGAAATATGCGCAAATGCTGTAGCAAATACTGTTTGCTAGAATAGAGATAAATACATAAATATAGCTTAGAAATAATGGAATTTATTGCAGAGTTCTGGGATCAGAGCTCAGGACTGCACAGTAAACAATTCCAAAAGCATTACCATAAGTCAGAGAATCAGAAGACTTCACAGTTTAATATCCACCTGGGAGAGCTTTTTAGATAGGGGTGTCAGGAAGGAACAACACATCTGAAACACTAACACAGCAGTGGGAAGTACTTTGGTTTCTCCTGGACAGAGCCAAGTGAACTCCCTTTTCCTGAACTTGACATATGAACTGTAATTTCTAAAATATACTGGATACCTTGTTTTGATTCTCATACAGTAATCTACAGGTATTGCATCTTAATGGAAAATTCCAAGTAATGTAGGCATCAGAACAGACCTTTGGTGGTTCTGAAGGGCTCTTTACTCACACCACCATTTACTTTTCAGAGTAGTACAAACTCACTTTGTTGGACCACACAACCACTGCTGTCAGATTGCCTTCTGTCTCCTCTATAGCAAACAGTTGTCTTTTCAAAGTTATTTCTTCCAAGAAACTGACAACTTCATTTTCAGTTCCACTGTGAAATTACTGTGAAAAGGTTTTGGTCAATGTTTTGCTTTCAGCATTTCCTGTGTTGAACAACCAAGGATGTCGGACAGAAGAAGCAACCAATTAAAGGGACTCTGGAGATTGTAATACCTTGTGTTATCCTTTCACTGCTCATTGACCTTTAGCACACATTCAAAATCACAGACAAAATCAATGTAAGTTTTCCACAGAGAGTGTCAGAATACCTTATGTATGTGCTTACTAATTTGTGTATGTAGTGTAATTTAATATATGTGTATGTAATGCATACATTTTAATCTGCAACAGACAGGATAAAATGTATCAACTTTTAAATTATGCAGCATCAACTTATTACAGTGATTGAATGGGGAAAAAATAGCACAAATTTTCCATTTCTAAATACAAGTAGAAATTGATTCAATATAGTAAAATTATACTATTATCAATAATATGCAATCATCAAACAATAGCATTTGGCCAGGGTGCTGAGACATTCAGAGATGTGTTATGATGGATATCCTTAATATTCCACAAGTAGTTACAGCTTTTAGTGTTTGGATTTTTTTTTGCTCCCCACATATTACTCTGAAGAAAAATACTTGCTACATCAGAACCATGATGGAACATTTGTTTGGAGCTGGTCTATGAGGAAAGACCTTTTGAAACACCAAAATAGTTTTCCAGTACACTTGGGTTATTTGGAATTTACAAGAACTGACCTGGTCCAGTCATCCTCAATGAGTTATAGGACTGACCAGAACACAGTTCAAAAAGCTACACCTCTCCATTCCGTAAAAGCTGGGTTGCGATGACAGCATTGCCACTTTATTATGGCATATAGAGCAATTGGTAGCTGGTCAAACTGCCTTCTGACAACCTTCAACAGTTATTTTTGGGCTAAGTGGCTCATTTCACACCAGCTACACAGCACTGGGAAATGAAGTTTTGTGGAGAAGTATTTTGTGTGATAGTATTTGAAGAGACTAGCAAATGAGGCATGGGGAGATTGATCTGCAATAGGATTGGTTACTGTAAGTACTTCAAATGTTTGCCATTATACAGTACATTGACAAGCTCTGTACTCAGTTTGATGTCTGTTAATTCAGCATGCTTAACAAGCATATCTGTCTTAATACTGAATAATAAAATAATGTTTAATACATCTAAGCTGACTAAAAACCAAAATTCCAACCAGGAGTCTGTAGGTTCTTGTGCATTTAAAGTCTTTCTTTGGGTTTAGCCCTTAATATTTAGCTTCTACCGTAGCGTTTCTTTTTAACTCAACCAATATAGTTGCAGTTAACAGCTAAATAAGAGAGACACATTCTGTTTGTACACAGAAATTCATAGTAACATGGAAACAAACCATTTTCACTGAGCTGAAGGGGACAGGGAGTGACATATTAAGATACATTTGCAAGCATGGTTGTTTTCCTATGCCTCATGGGTTTGAAGATGTTGCTTGGCACATGGCAAGTTTTTACACAAAGCAAAAATCCTTGTGATGGTCTTTTGTGCATCATGTCGGGCTAGCTAGAAACTTCGTAGAAGTTAAGTTATCCTAAAACAAGGAAAAACAGTCGCTGTATTAACAAGTGAAATTATCTAAGTTAAATTCATGATTTTTCACATTCCCAAGTCATTACATGTAGAGGCCCAGTTCCAACAGGACCAAATGCACCCGCATACTGGCAGACAGCTAGGCAGACATGCGGCAGACAGGTAATCAGCAATGCACAGAGTGCACTCAGTTGCTTACTTATAAACCTAAGTAAGGCTTAGATATGGTATTATATCTGCATTACTTTTCTTAAAGCCGCCAGTCAAGAACAAATTTATTCACTATTATTAAGTTTATAAGGAATATAGTTCTCATGGAGATAATAAAATGTAATGTTTTAGACTACTAAGGTGTTTATAGAAGATCTTATCTTTGAAATTCTGATATTGGCAAAGCTCCCACTGGCATCAAGTAGAATTTTGCCTGCCAAAGACAGCAAGATCAACCAGACAGTATTTACAATAAATTTACAGTACCTTTAAGGGGTTTTATGACTTCAAAAATCATTTTGTGATTTGCCACGTAATAGGTCTCTAGAATTCTGATGAACTAATTTACAGATTCTTCTTCACGGATATTAGTTTACACACTTGACAGAAAGGTATAAATTAGAGTATCTTAGAGTAATGAATTTTGCCCTATCTTAAACTTCAGGGGTTTAGGATAAAAATTAACCACTAGGGGTTTTTTTGGTTTTGGTCCAACCCTCCACACAATCAAACAGAGTCATGATTCATCAAGAAGGTACTTTCTGCTGGAGAGGGTGCTAAATTTTCCCTAATTATGTCATGATAATCAGAGGTACTTACCTCTTTTATTTGCATGAAGAATACATTTGTGCCTTGTGCAGTATCTTACTCTACTTTAGTTAATGCTGATAACCTAAACATGTATTTTCTAAATTTACATGAAAAGGGGAATATTAACAATATCTTACTGTAAGAGTCATTTGAAAGTCTCCTTAGTGCCCTATATTACCCAGGGAGTAAGTGGGAGAGAGACAAAGAAAGACAGAAAAACAAAGAAGGACAAAGACAAAGAGAGAGAGGAAAAGTGGAGGCGAGGAGGAGGGAGAAACTCTTCCAGAGGGTGATTCAGAGCAGACACTTTATTGAAGTATTTTGATTCTGATTGGAAATTCCCATGTCAGTTGCCTGTGTTTAAGCACTATTAATAATCCTCAAAATGTCATGAAGGAAGAAAATAATGGAGTCATTTTTACTACACTTTGCACACTGATGATTTTATTCTGACTAAATGATATGGATTTAGACATCATGACAGATGTTTTCTGATACAGTAACATAGGGTGGCTTTTAGTCACTTGTTAATTTTGTTCTTTGGCCTCTCAACAACATCCTAGCAAAGTCAAATCTGAAGAAGACAAAAATACTACCTTGCAATTATTATCACTCTTTCATTAAACTGTTACAATTCCGCTTTTCATATAAAGAAGTCTAGAACTGGATAATTGCAGCGTGATTGCAGAAGTGATTTTCTCCTTCTGCCAATGACTTTGTATTGCAATTCTATTGCTCATAACCTTTGAATATCTGACATGTAATTTTGTTCTGATTTATTATACTTTAAATAATATTTGATTGGTATGAGCTACCTGATGATATCACTTGCTCTGGGCTTTACAAATGCATCTGAGTGTTTGCCACACTGAGAAATTCATCCTAGGCATTCTGAAAAAGGTTATGGACACGAAATAGAACTACTTATTTCATGAAGTCACTGTTTTAATAGATTTCAAAATTTCACATCACTAGAAAAGTTAGGTTTAGAAGCATTTTTTCTTAAGAGAAAAATAAAACTCAGTTTTCTATGTCTAAATATACACATTTAGCTTACAGATGTGCTATTAAATTGTCTGCTTTGAAAATTATATACAGATCTATCAGCAAAAGGGTACAATGCAGTTTTATAATTGCCCTATCCAGTATGATCTCAGTGTACTTTTTATGAGATTACATAGAGGAAACTCACCCTACTACACTGTTTTTGATGGGGAATGCAAATGTTTGAAGGAAATGGTCCAAAGGCATGCAGAAGCAGCTACCATTTTTGTTTAGAAGGATAAAAATTTCCTCTTCCACTTAGCTTTTCTGATTAGTTCATAGGAAGGTTGACCATAGGAAAATAGACCAGTGGCACAGTAGAGAAAAAAGTAAAAAATTATCAGACCTATTCTCTTCTCAGCACTGAGATGCCAGTACTTCATAAATTCAAAAGATCCTTCATACACCTCCAGCTTTACCTAAGATGCAAGAGTCATCTGGTATTTGCACGAGACCAATTCGTTTAGTTCAGATGTGTTCTACCAGAGTAATGTGGTTGGGGTTCATTTGCAGAAACAATATTTGAATCTCAACACAGGCTTTCCACAAACCTGTGAAGGTTGTCATAGGGCTTTTGTGGGAGAACAGTCCCTATTAGGTACAATAAAACTGCTTTTTAAAATGATTACAGAGATGAAGAAGAGAAAAAATAATGTTCCTCAGCTATACATTTTCAGCACTTGATAGTCTGTATACAAGTGGCCTATCAGTGCATAGGGAAAGGTGTTTTCACCCTGTGTCTATACACACGCAGACACCTACACAGAACTTTGTTTTATCTTAAGAAACATGCCACTTCGCAGTCCACTGGTATGATTCTTACAAAATCTTTGCGTTTTACTTAAGTTTGAAAGGAAAGAATTATGCTGTAAAGTTTATAACTTTATCTTCAATTGGGAAAAAAATAATCAATAAACAAAGGAAGTGTTTTCATGTTCTGAATGGCTTTTCTGTCTTCTAAAAATTTTGCATACATATATTGTTACAGCAGCGGAAGGATTTATTTATAATGTTAAAAATACAGATCACAAATATCTCATTTAAATGCAACTTTACATCCAGCTGAGAAAGGAAGGCAAACGTTATCACAATTTAAACTTTAGGAAACGAATAATATCTTAGCACTGCGTACTCAAGGTTATGGCTAACAGAATATATAATATGCAGAAACTGAAAAAGAACTTTTGGGAAAAGAAAAGAATTGAAAATAAAAAATGTACAGCAGTATATCTGTTCAACCACAGTGAAATGCCATTTTAAATATCTCGTATTTATTCTTCTTTAATTATCATTCTTCACAGATATGGGGCTTAGGCTGAACTGAAGTGTGTGCTACAGAACTAGCACCGCTACTAGCAACTTGCATTATATTGCCTGTCAGTCATTTTATTAAGCACCTACCACCTTGAGTTTTATCACAGAGGACAGCACATGAATAAGGGAATTTTAGGAATTTTTGAAAACATTCTTTTATTCACTTTTATAGTACAGATTTCCACAGCAGCTAAACATTTATATTTAAAAAAATAAAAACATATAAACTGCATGTGCCACTCTCACTAGCAAGAATAAATAAGACAAGTGTTCCTGCTAAAAATGTCATTTAGAGGCATCATTAGAAAACTAAGTAGTATGTATTTGAACAAAGTCTAGCAAACCAAGAAACAGTATTCATAAAAAAAATAAATAAAATAATTGTCTCATACTGAAGACAGAAAGGTTTCTCCAACAGCTATCAGAGGAGCAAATTCTAAAGGCAATGGGGCTCCACACAGAGTCCATTTTGCTCAGCCTACAAAGACAATGTTCAGTGCATCACGGCAATGTCTTAACAGCTGTACTAAGCCCTTTTCATAAGTGACAGGTTCCAAACTACACAGAGCTTTAGAAATTACTTCAAATTTGAGCAGCATACAGAGGAAAGAAAATACTTTAAAAGCATGAGCAAAGGTGGAGGATGTGAGCTTGTGAAGGTCTACATACCTAAAAAGGACAGGAAATTTCAGACAGTTTTCTGCTCACCTGTTTCCCCCCTGAGAAAATAAATGTTGAAATTATCTAGTCTTCAAGGGCTGGATACATTTGATCAAATATAAACATCTTCAACACTGAAGTCATCAATGTCTTCCTCTAAACAGTCTAACTCAGATTAACTAACGAATGGAAATGAGCACTCATTCTTAGGAAATAAATCATCTCACCCTATCATAAATGTGTTAAGAACAAGTCAAATGAATTGTGTCTTAAGAGTGACATTTTTGTCCTTGAATATAGAGACTTAGATGACTAGTTCATCTGTGGTTTCCTGAACTGCACATGTTTAAGATAATTGCATCCAAAAGAACAAAAGGATGTATGCATATCAGAAACCATGAGCTATGTTGAAGGAGCTGTAGACGTCTGGCTAGTCCACTATGGTAGAGTAATCTACCAGAAGGTACTGGAAAGCTGCTGAAATCTATAGTGCCAAAAAATAACAATTCTTTTTATCACAGTCTAATTATCAGGGAAAGAAGATATATGAAAGGTCTTCCATAAAGACACAAACTTTCAGGTAACACCCTTTATTTTCTTCACCTCATATCTAAATGTGACAGATTCTAGTCAGAAATGTTTTGAATCCTATGTTTTATGACACCTGGGCGTCCTTAATAAATTCATATATTATATGTCTCCAATTTTTTAACTTACAGTAATGACCTTCATGAAAAAGTTATGCTATAGGATTTCATTCTTGAAAAAAAATTGATGGCATAATATTCCTCCAAGCTTGCTGTCTGATTGAATATGTAATGTAACTCAAAATGTGAGAATGTCATAGGGCATCAGAGGAAAGGAGCTAGAAATATACACAAGGACATATACTATTACAACTTTGAAAATAATAGATTTTATTTTTTTTTATCTTTACACTCAATTCCAACCTCCTTTCCCTTTTCTAATTAGCTTTCCGCTATAACTTCTCTTATAGCTCTTTAGCCTCTGGCTGGGATGACATGCGGAAAAATTCCTCTGAGGCCAATGTTAATGTGGTTCTCTGGATTGCCCAGTAGTAATCACAAAATATTGTTGATAAAACCTCTCAAGCACAACACCTCCAGGACAACAGCCAGTGGCCAAGAAAGTAGGAATGACCCGAAGTTCATTTCCTTTTTTGTGTGAAAAGAGAATGACCTTATCTCTCCTCTTCTGTTCTTCATTTCAAGGTCAACTCAACTTACAATGTTTTAACTGTGATACATGATTACTCAGTACATATCCAGCACTCTTCCATTTTCTAACCTTTATTGTCTATCATTGAAATGGAAAATGAATACCATGCTATCATATGTATCAGCAGAGAATCTGTGTACCAGTGATCATCCACCTATCAACCAGTCCTGGTTGATTGTTGAATCTGATGGATGTTCTAGAAATCAATACCTTTGCAGTCTCCTGTGTTCATAAACAGGGTTTGTGAGGGACAAGAGCAACATCTCTGATCCTAACCCTGAGAGTCTGGAATTCAGAATACTCAGTAATGTGGAGCACACAGTGTCAGTGATTAAAGAAATATTTAATATGTAATTTCTTGTTTATTTTCTGGGAGACTGCTTCATTTTATATTGTCCCATTATGAAAACCATCTTGTAGATCCTGCTGCAATATGCAGAACATAATTACTCTCTTGTTAGAATTCTTTTGATTCATCAATAATGGTATGTAGATTAATAAAGAGGTGTAACATATAGGAGAGCCTTTCCTTGTTTCTCAAATGTCAATTATTTTAAAGTCTCATTTTAAAAATAACACCAGCCATGAAATTTCCTTTTTTTATTTAAAGTTCTCTACAGAATGGAGCTGGGATCGGAAATGCAGATGAAAGGTATTTTCAGGTGAAAAAAAGGAATCATTCATCTCAGAAATTCCTAATGAAGTCTTAGTGCATACCGTATGCCTTCAGCACATAGGGCTAGTGAATAGCAGCATAAGAAAAAAATCAAGCGGCCATTATCATTACTATCATCATCATCAGTCATCAGCTCCATCACACAGGTTTGTGCATATGCTCTAATGAAAAAAAAAGGGGGAAAAAAAAAAAGAGACATAAAAAGAGAAAAAGCTCCTGCTAATTCTAGATTGCTGAATAATTTTAACTAAGCAGCAGACTATCCCTCTGAATGACAAAAAGAGACATAAAAAGAGAAAAAGCTCCTGCTAATTCTAGATTGCTGAATAATTTTAACTAAGCAGCAGACTATCCCTCTGAATGACCTCTCAATGGAGATTACAAGTCATCATCAGCTCTGTCATTAGTCTAATCAATATAATCCTGTTATATTTTCTTCTTATTTATAGAGGCACTCATAGGAAAGGTTATCAGCACCCCCTGTGTAAGCATTCTTCTGTCCCCATGGATGCACAATATGTCACCAACTGTCAGTCAGATCATCACCGACACGGACAAGAAACAGTGGCTGCGTGATTGGCCTATGCAACATACTATATTCTTCCAGAAGAATGAACATGAGTCCAAAGGGACCATCGTAGATGTTGTCGAGCATGGAGATTTAGTGCGAATTCCCTGCTAAGTCAGTCAGACCAAATTATTTTTATGATGTATTCCTAAGGAGGCTTTTGGTAAAGATAGTGTGTTTGCTACTTTTGTTTTCTGTTATTCTGTTTGTTAGGAGGCTCAAAAAATTCCCAGAATCCTTACAGGAGTATAAATGAGAGCTGTAAGCCACTGAAACTTTGTTGGAAATATGCTGGGCTGAGCATTAGCATTGCTATTTCCAACATACAATACTAAATATTTTCCTGAAATAAAAGTTCTTTAACCTTCCTGACAAACCATAGTAAGCAGCTGGGGTAAAAATGTCATTGTAGCTGGCTTAAAATTTGATTAGACACCATGTGACTTTGAGAGTAAACTACAGGTGAGAAAATTCATGTCCAAATTGTGGGAAAATACTATTTCGAGGGAGATGTTCACATGCTGTTGTTTTGCTTTTTTGCTTAGTTTTATCACAAATCACAGCATTTTGGTGTGTACTGAGAGGGAAAATAATTGTGCGTGGTTAGGCTATTTCAGGGTTCCAGGCACAGTTATGTGAAGTTTATGAGATATCCACATACAAAGCTGCAAGAAAAATCATTTACTAAGCTTGGTACAAGGTTTATGTCTCAAAGTTCCCCAGATAAGTTTGGAACAATATTTTATTAATGCTGTCTAAGCATTTAAACTTCCACCAAAATGAGATAGGAAGAAATTAGTTTATTAATCTCTCAGAAAGCATCTAACATCTAAATAAACACATTAAAAAAACTTATCTATCAATGCCACTGCACTATAATCCATTATCTTAGACATCTGCATGTACTTCAGAATTAGACGCCAATATTTGTTGATGACTTTATAGACATGTCATCAGTTAAAGCTGATCAATACTTTCTTCTGACTTGCCTGGAATACTTAAAAAAGAATTCAATGTAAAATGCTCCAGTATTAATATGAAAAGCCAAGTTTAGCAGTTTGTGTCATGCATTTTTTCAAGTCTCAGCTGTCAAAACAGCTCTTGCATAGTTTGATGTTTTTTTGCTTTTGTTTTGTTTTCAACCTACGTATGATGAGCCGTATTCTGTGTAGCTTTTCTCTAAAAACATTCAACTTTGACATCTGAATACAATGTTTTAGGTTTTCTATTGATTTTTAAAAAAAATATTTATTATTATATGACTTGTAAAATACCAAATTATTTCAGGTCTATGCTGTGATGGCTTATATAGGTGTCTTTGACATTTTAATGATTTTCTCTCAGAAAAGAACTGAACACAAAGAGTTCTATCTTTGCTTTTTATCATTTTGTTGAGAGGAAATTAACTTGTATACATACAGACCAAGGTCCATCCTATGGATAAAGCATACCTTAAATATCATCAGAAAAGCCAGAGATAGAAAACTGGCAGCAGGTGGATGGCAGAAAGCTACTTCTCCAAGTCAGTCCAGACTATATATACTGAAGAACTCAGAAAGAAATACGATCAGTATAAAAATGGTGCCAACTATTTTTCTAGATTTAGTTAGAAGACAATATTCATACCTTGGTCAGGGTTTTGTTACAAATTCATCTTCACCAATGCACTTCAATGTGTTTAATAAGCTAAACTTAAGACTGTTTAATCAGGAAAATTTTTCCTTATTATCAGTTAACAAGTTTCTTATGGCAACTCTAAGTCAAGTCCTCAGAGAATTTTAGCATAAAATATGTTTTAAATGCCAGTTACTTATACAATTTTCTCAAGAAAGAATCAAGAAACCATTTCAACTTTTATGAAAAGCAATAGATTCCTTTCTTATGTGCCATTAAGAATTAACTCAAATCTTTGTCATCTTCCTGAGTAAATTAGGTCGATGACAGCAATGGGTCAAAACCTAACTCTTTGTGAATAAACATTCATCTACCAAATATTTCAGCAAAATTTCTAAATCAGTAGTATTTTATCAATATTTATGTATCAACTGACAGTGATTAAAATAGGTTCTTAGGCCTTCCTTTTTAAAATATAAATTCTGTATTTAGAATCTTGCAGACAAAACATATTTTTTTATTCAGGTTCTTATGTTTTCAAAGATAAGATTTATAAGGAGTCCTTAAAGAATTTAAAAGAGTTTTTCTCAAGTAGTAGATCACAATGAGGCAGTTAACAAACCAAAACCAAAACAGGATGATACAAAACATTTTAAGGTAATTTTTAATTTTCTTTAGATTCTTTGCATTATGTCCTGTACTCTTTGCATTTTCAACAAATAAAAATTCATAAGAACTGTTTCAGCTCTTTACTCCTCCTGCACAACCACACTGACCAAAAAAACCCCAGAGGAAATGGAGAAAATCAGACAGTCTTAGCATGGCATCTCATTGTAGACAAATGCTGGAAAATATTTTCTGTATGAACCACATCCCTTGTCAATATGGCATTACCACTGACTTTGGTTTGACCTTTGCTTTATATATTGTACATATGATAACATGAAGTATCAAGACTCAGCATAATAAAACCAGATGAAAACTGAGCAGAGACTACAGCTATTCTTTTCTTTTCATATGCTTATATAGCAAACAGTTCTTCCTCCTCTCTTTCATTAAATCAACTTAAAACATACTCTTGGGAACTTACAAATGAACTAGTGGTACCATTGACCCATAGTATTCTATCAAGATATTTATCTAGCTTTCATTAGCAAAGGAAAAGAAAATAGTAAACAACTATCTATATAGAGCTGCATTTCCCATATTTGCCATACCTATTTTCAGAGAAGTGAAACTGAGGACTGTGCCTTAAACTGGAACAATCTCTGACAGTTTGCATGTAAACATTAGTGGCTATGAGATCAATTATTTCCAATATGTTTAGTTAATGTTGGATTTCGTTACTTAGAATAGGGAATTACCTTTTCCTAGATTTGGACAATGTGTAAGTCAGTCAATACTGGCAGAAACGTGTGCATAATAAGCCCAAATTGCATTCACACCAACCTACATTTCTGACCTGATTTAGACTTTTTTCCCACATAGAATGTCTTTTATAGCATATGATTTGCAAAGTCGGAGGAGATAGTAGTCATACACACCTAATACCATAGATGAAACAAGGTAAGTGTAAACAGAAGTAAGCAAATTTCTGCAGGTAAGTGTTTGAAAGAAGTCTGTTACACAGTTTCAGAAAGATCACTTAGTCTAGACCTCAACAATGTTGGTAGGCATTTTTTTCTGAGCCTAAATAATGCTCTTTGGAGCTGAACAGCTGTAGACATAATGCTATCAGAATCAGGTTGTTAGCCAAAATAAGAAATGCAATTAAAATCCTTTTAAAGTCCGTTTAATGAAAGCAGCAAAATACTCATTGGCAGCTATGAAATCTGCTTTAGAGATGACCTCAGTTGTCTTTTGATGCTTCTAAGTTATGTGTTTTCCAAATAAGGTTTGCAGTTCATTGTTACCCATACTTTTTCTATTATAATGAAGAGTGCAACAAATTGGCATGTACAATGGGTTCACAGGAGGAATGACCTCCTGTAAATGTATTTGTAAACAGCACAGAGTGCTGCTATTGTTCAGTACTATTTCATTTCTTCACTGGGTATTAGAGTTTAAATGAATTTAGTGCATCCGAAAGTTGCCAAACTGACCTCCAGGGGAGATGCAGATTCTTGTATATGCAGGGGAAAAAAAAATAAAAAAGGATCCAAGTGGGGATATTATCCACTCCAATAAACTCTGACCTTTTTGTGGAAGGATTGTCTGAAATATGCATGTCTAGACAGCACTCATTCTATTACTCAGTTTATTTATTTCCTGTGCATAAATCATAATTCTTTTTAAAATATGAAAGGGTTCATACACAGGCCTGTTTTTATACATAGAAGCAGACTTATGATGAATATGAGAACACAAAATGTTGATCTATTTATGAATATTATATATGACTATGCACAACAATATAAGAACTAAACCAACGTTTTTTTTCATGCATAATGTAATTGGAGTTTGTATATGACAACAGTTTCCTCTGAGGTGACAGATTCTCACTGGAGAACTAAAATTAGTCTTTCAGTATAAATAAAAAATTAACTGTTTTAGAGACAATGATAATTTCTTCAAATTCTATTAACAATGGTTTTGAAAGATTGTGGCATTTGCCAAAAATTCATCCCTAGTTAAGCATTGAATTGCCATGTATCTCAGAAACTGAAGTGGAGCAATTTGTAACACACTGACTATAATGTGTCTTTCTAGCGGGTATCATATGTTAAAAGATGACAAAGTATTCTATTATTACCAGTTAATGAAGTTATTTCTTCATTGAATTGTTTGTTGTTCTTTTGATATCTAATTTTTTTGCCAAATTTTCCCTTTCAGTTTTATAATACTTAGTGCCCACAGTCAAACTCAGTACTATTTCATTTCTTCACTGGTTATTAGAGTTTAAGTGAATTCAGTGCATCCAAAAGTTGCCAAACTGCACTACTGTAGTTACAGCCAAACTAGTCCCACCATGTGCTGTCGATACTATCTGTAGTCTCAAGTCTAACTTTTCTCTTTCTTTCTAGCTCTAGATTTCTTTCAAAATTGTATCCACCTTTGTTTCTCACGGTGAATATATTCATTACTTGAAATCTATCCATTCTCTTAAAACATTACACTCAAGCATGTCTTTAAGGACTAGATTAATCCAATCTAATTTTAGCTGTTTACTGCATCAGAGAATAGCAGTCACCCTGTAGCCAGTGGGAAGACATGGGCTTTTCTGGATCAGCTCCTAGAAAACATACCGTCCTTACCTAGACTTGTCAGATAAGTTCCTAAAATGGAATGGGATGAATCCAACAGTTGTGATGAATTGAGATGTCAAAAACTTTCCCTTAGGAATTGAAAGGAACACTCCACCTGAGCATAGGCATGGCACAGAAACCATTTTTTACAATTAACCAGTTTTTCAGGATTAATGTGACACACACTGAACACTAGGTCTGAGTCCACAAAATAACAGTGCTGTGTAAAATTATGATGTACCACAGTGGTTTTTTATTGGTTAGATTATTTCTTATATTATGCCTGTTTGGATTTTTGAGTTTGAATTTTTGGGTTTGGGTTTGTTTTAATTTTGTTTACTACAGCTGACAGTACTTTCTACTACATCTCATTTTCTATATCACTCATAGGAGCATGATCAGGATTTGCTGGTGACGATAATTTATTGACAGCAGAGCACTTTCTCATTTGTAACTAAAATGATCACCAGGAAGATTTTTGCACTTTTAATGGATGATTTAGTAATACAACCAAAAATATGATCAGTAAATAATCACAGACTCATAGAATTATGGTATGGTTAGAGTTGGAAGGGACCTTAAAGATCATCTTGTTCCAATCCCCTTGCCATGGGCAGGGCCACCTCCCATAAGACCAGATTGCTCAAAGCCCCATCCAAACTGGCCTTGAAGACTTCCAGGGATGGGGCTTCCACAGCTTCCCTGGGCAACCTATTTCAGTGTCTCACCACCCTCAGAGTGAAAAAGCTCTTCCTAATATCTATTCTAAATCTACCCTCTTCCAGTTTGAAGCCATTGCCCCTTGTCCTGTCACTACATGCCCTTGTAAAAAGTCCCTCTCCAGCTTTCTTGTAGGTCCCCTTTCAGATACTGGAAGGCTGCTTTAAGGTCTCCCCGGAGCCTTCTTTTCTCCAGGCTGAACAACCCCAGCTCTCTCAGCCTGTCCTCATAGCAGAGATGTTCCAGCCCTCTGGATCATTTTTGTGGTCCTCCTCTGGTCTCACCTCAACAGGTCCAGGTCCTTCTTATGCTGAGGACTCCAAAGCTGGATGCAGGACTCCAAGTGGCCTTTCACGAGAGCAGAGTAGAAGGGCAGAATCACCTCCCTCGACCTGCTAGCCACACTTCTTTTGATGCAGCCCAGGAGATGGTTGGCCTTCTGGACTGTGAGTGCACATTGCTGGCTCATGTTGAGCTTCTCATCAACCAACACTCCCAAGTTCTTCTCCTCAGGCCTGCCCTCAATCCATTCTCCGCCCAGCCTGTATTTGTGCACAGAATTGTCTCGACCCAGGGGCAGGACCTTGTAGTTGGCCTTGGTGAACTTCATGAGGTTGGCATGGGTCCACCACTCAAGCCTGTCCAGGTCCCTCTGGATGGCATTCCTTCCCTCCAGCATGTTGATCACACCAAACAGCTTAGAGTCATTGACAAACTTGCTGAGGGTGCACTCAATCACACTGTCCATGTCACTAAAAAGATGTTAAACAGCACTGGTCCCAGTACTGACCCCTGAGGAATGACATTTCTCACTGCTTGCCACTTGGACATTGAGCTCTTGACTGCAACTCTTTGAGTGCAATCAGCCACCCAATTCCTTATCCACTAAGTGATCCATCCATGTCTCTCCAATTCAGAGACAAGGATGTCCTGGGGGCAGTGTCAAATGCTTTGCCCAAGTCCAGATAGATGACGTCAGTTGCTCTTCCCTTATCCACCAGTACTGTATTACTGTCGTAGAAGGCCACCAAAATTGTCAGGCATGATTTCCCCTTAGTGAAGCCATGTTGGCTGTCACCATCACCTCCTTATTTTCTATGTGCCTAAGCAGAGTTTCCAGGAGGATCTGCTCCATGATCTTGCCAGGCACAGAGGTGAGACTGACCGGCCTGCAGTTACCGGGGTCTTCCTTTTTTTCCTTTTTAAAAACGGGGGTTATGTTTCCCCTTTTCCAGTCAGTGGGAACTTCACCGGGACTGCCACAACTTCTCAAATGTGATGGATAGTGGCTCATTATGATGGATAGTGGATAATTAGTTTGTCATGCAGGGGTAATACACAATTGGTGGTATATGTACAGTTAATTATAAATTAACTGAATAACTTCTGTTAACTCAGCATAAGCAAACTTGTTGCAATAATTGTTCTGATGAATTATGGATAATAGGAAGCTTAACACCTATCTAAAAAAAAAAAGGGCGGGGGGAAATCAGGTAACTGTAGCAGGAAACTATAGATAATCTACCCTAACTTAAACTTTCTGAAATATTCAGCACCAGATAATAAAAGAACCTATTTTCAAGTACATAGGAGATAAGAATGAAGTACACAGAACACAGAATGCAGCATTGTGAAGAAGTAGGGTCAAACCAACCTAAACAATCTAATGTTTCTACAAAATGACAAATAGAAAGGGATTTGTGTGCCATAGAGTTTCTTTTTTATAACATATCTGTTGCTATTTCATATGACAATTTCTTAGGAAAAAGGGGGAAGTGTAGTTAAACGACATTGAGGTGGATGTAAACCATATTGGATATCCATATCCACAGAGAAGGAAATAAACTCTCCTCCATCTCCATGATGTATCAGACTGTCATGGTTGGCCAATAAATGAATGACAGATGCTCTCTTTAACTGAAAAGTAAAATTACTGAAAAGAAAATTGGTTCTGTTTTACCTCAAACCAGGACACAGACAAGAAATAATGAGTTTCAAAAGCAACACAGAAAATTCAGAATAGACACTGGGGAAACATGTAAAGGTAAAGTAGAGAATTACAGGCATAGATTGCTGGGGGAGTCTCTGTCATAGAAGTCTTTAATAGAAGTGGAAAAATGTCTATGCAGAATCATAGAGAGAGCTGATTCTGCCTTAGGGCAGGGAAAAGGACTACATGACCTCTCAATGCCTTCTTAGTCCTGTTTTCTGAGATTCTATTATGTAGATATCTAAATGTGAATATATTATTCAAAATGTTGTAACACCATAGTTAATATTTTATAATAATACTAAAATAGTTAATACTATCCAATGAATGCTGATAATGACACTTGTACTTTTTATTTTTTTAGTTATAGTTTAAATTATGATTGGTATTTGAATGAATATTACTGAGTAAAAGTGTCATCTATTATCTAAGATTTAATTCATGAATCAATATCCAAAGAAAAGATTCAAGGTTACCACATTTATTATAATTTCATTACTATAAATTTTATTTCCTGATAGGACCATTCAGGTTGATAGATATAAAGTTTTTATGAAAAAGAACCAGTGGAACAGTTCCAAGGATGAAGGATGCATCTGCTCTGGTCTCTTTTATTGTCAATGAGATGACTTCTATTCATCCGTACAGTTTCTGTGTGGCAGACTAACGAACTTGGGCTTCAGCAGCAAAGATAAGAATGAAATTCAGCTTATTCAGGGAACTGATAGGAAGGATCCCATGGGAGTCTGACCTGAACAGCAAAGGGACTGATGAGATCCAGTTTTCTTCACAGAAAAACTCCTTAAAACATGAGAAGGTCAATCCTAATATGACCAAGAAGGTGTGGCAGAAGGCCAGCTGAGTCAATGCAGAAATCCTGGATGAGCTCAAGCACAAAAAGAAAGTACACAGAGTGGAGCTGGGGACACTCTGCCCAGGAGTAATACAGGAACAGTGCCTAGGTCTCTAGGAAAAGAACTAAAGAAAGCAAAGTTCAGCTGGTATTGAAAATGACAGGAGATGTGAAGGTGAACAAGAAGACATTCTGCAGGTAAGTAGAGAAATAAAAGGGAGATAAAGCAAAATTTGGGCCTGCTGCTGAATGAGATGGACATCTAGCTACATATGAGATTGAAAAGCCTGAAGTACTCAGCATCTTCTCTACCCAGCAGGGTTTGCTATCAAGACTACCCAAGCCTCTGTCCCTAGTAGCACAGTATAGGGTAAAGAAGTGCTACGAAAAGTACCAGAAGGCCAGTTAGATGGAGGATGTCTTAGTGATCGCTAGAGCAAACTTTATGTATACAAGTCCATGGGACAAGACTGTATGCATCAAAAAGGGCTGATGACATTCTTAGGCTGCCTTTACCATTTTTGAAAAAGTTGCAGAGACTAGAAGATGTCCCTGATGACAAGAAAAACACAAATGTGATGCCTATTTTCAAGAATGAGGAAAACTGTCAGGCAAGGCTGTCTCACCTCTGCTTCTGAGACGATAGAACAAATCCTTCTGGAAGTCATTTCCAGACACATGAAGTACAAAAAAAAGTCAGACACATGAAGTACAAAAAAAAGTCATTGGGAACTGTCAATATGTTGTGTGTGACCATAGTTCATGTGTAACCATGCCAATTACCTTCTGTGATGAGATGATTGAATCAGTGGACAAGAGGAGGGTGGTAGTTGTCCTTTATCTTGACTTTCACAATGATTTTGACACACTATTTCACAGTCTGTGTAGCTAAATTAGAGAGTTATAGATAGACAGACTATTATGTGAATAGAAATCTGGCTAGATTGCCAGGACAATAGCAGACATCACTTCAAAGTCCCACTCGCATCCAGGTATTAATGGCATTCTGCAGAAGTTGGTGCTAGAGCTGATGCATAACGTGGATGATGGGATGGACTGTACCCTCACCAAATTCATTGACAACATGAACCTTGGAGAAGAGGAAGATACACTGGAGGATACAAGTGCCATTTTGTCAAGCTGAAGAAACCCAGTGAAATTCAGTAAAAACAAATATAAAGTCCTGCACCCGGAATGGAGTCAATGCATGCAACAAGATAGGCTAGAAACCTGCTGTGCAAAGAGGAGTCCCGATGGGCAGAAAATTGAACAGGAGACAGCAGAATACCCATGCTGACTGCAGAGAAGACAGTCAGATTCTCCTCAGATAAGCTCAGTGAAAGACTGAGGTACAACAGACAAAAATGAGTTACTGCAAATAAAATTCTGATTAGAGATATATGTATATATAAAAATCTTCGTGGTGATGGTGGTCAAACACTGGAACTCTGGAATTTGTGAAATGTCCATCCCTGTTAGATATTCTCAAACCTAATGAATCTAACATAGCAGTCTAAATTCAAAGTTAGCCCTGCTTTCATCAGGAGCTTGGGTAAGATGACCTATAGTGTCCCTTCCATCCTAACAATTTTTTGCTTGTATTTTTCTTACATTCTTTTCAAAATTATAAGAAATCTACCTGTAATACCATATTTGTTGATTTAACCTTAGCTTCTCCTTTCAGAATCTCCTGTTCTTTCTTCTAGCTTCCTTAACTGACACAATTTTAAAAAACTCCTGTTGAGATTTATTTCCTTCAGATGTTGTACTCTGTTATCATATTAGCCACTGCTTGGCCATGTTGTGATTATTTCTTTACATTTCATTCCTTTTGAACACTTAATCATTTTTGTTGCACTTTCCTGAACTCCCTCTGATTTGTTAATATATGTGTGATATTGAGGTTCCCAGAACCGAACTCAGTCTTGCAAGTGTGATCACACTGGGGTCATATAGAAATAAACTCTTGCCTACCTGCTGTGTGACATCAATGTGACAGATTCCTTGGTCTCTAACAATAATTCTCATTTCATTTAAAATATGAAGGGGAATGATCATTTCTGTATCTTTTCAAGCCTGGTCCACAAACACAAACACGTAAAAACATGCACAAACATGCAGACACACACAGACATATACAGACACATACAGTTCAGAGAGATTGAGGTAATTAGTATCTAACATCTTGTGTTGAAAAAGATTGCTATGGGGGGAAAAAAAAAAGAGAGAAAAAGAAAAAATACTGTCTTGGTGTTTTTACAGTAGGAAAAAAAAGGGGAAATGGGTGGAAACAATAACAATTAACAAAAAACATCAGAACAGATGTAGGGGTATATTAGTCATTGATTCATTTCCCCTGAACGGTATATCTGGTCATACAGTGATCTAGTGAAACGTTTTCATAAAAAACTTCCAATATGAAAGTAAATTATAACACTTTTTAATTAAATAAATCACAAAGTATAACTGAGCATGAACTGGAGGAAGATATCTTGGGATGCAGGGAGTAGAAATAGTCTCAAAAGCTATCTGCACGTAAAGCTAAGCTTTGCCTCCCTGGCAGACTGTCATCTGGTTTCAAACTAGCAGTGTCATATAAGCCATCCCTTCTGTTTTAGCACAATTTTCTTTCTCTGGTCTTGATCAGTTTGGGGAATGTCTCTCAGACTATCCCAAGAGAATCATCTTCACAGCAAAAGCTTCTGACTCCACTTCACACCCGACTCTCAGTGAGATGAAGCATAGACTAAAGGATCTTGCTCCCCCTCAATTATATTCCTAGATGAAATACAGTTCAGACAGGTCCACAGGAGAAGGTTACGAACTACAAGCAAGAAGTGAGTTCAGAGGGTAAAAGTGACAATTATTTTTCTACATGAACAAAACTGAGAAAAGCATTGGCCTTTTCCTTAAAAATATATCACACAAAGTCCAATACTGATGTTTTTATATTCTTGTTTCACACAAATGTCCTGGACAAACTCCCTAAAAAAAACATCTGACAAACACCAATTTTTATATGATCATTTGACTACACTTTTTTGAAAAGAAATATTTAGAAAGCACTGCAGCATTTAATGACAAGTAATTCTTTATAGATGAAGCAAAACCTTAACATAGTCTATGTAGAAGTATTTACCCTTATCCTGGTATCCACCTATCTAAAAAATCATATTTTGTGCCTCCAGGAAGTCCAATTAGAACCTGACCTGCTTAAAACAGATCTGGGCTGCATTCCATACCAGAAACTTACAATCTTTGAAACAAAAAGGAGTACAAAAAGCTGATTTTGAAGACATTTTTGCATGCATTTTATCTGCTAGCACATTTGTCAGCTGATTCTCAAGGGGTATACAGTGAAATTAATTTCTGCAAACATAGCTAGTATGGCTTCAAAGCTGATCAAGGAGTTGACCTGGAGAAGAGAGACCAATATGTATCTCTCTAGGAGTTTCTGCCACTGAAAGGCAATTTTCAAATTAATCTCTTGTTTCAGCTTGCTGAAGAGAGACTTAAATCAAATGAAATGATTCAGACGTAACTGAGTGTCTTCAGATAGGGTCTAGTAGGGAGTTGATGAGTGACCATTTGACCCATTCTGGGTTCATAGTCTTCCTCTGTTTTTTTTTTTTCCCCAAGTCACTAAATATATTGGTTTGGCTATATATTATCACCATGCTTGTAATTTTATCTACTTGTTTAAGCACATGAACTTCACTCTGAAATCGTGCTGAAGCTCTTCTAGATGCTTGCTGAAGAAAACCACCATGAAAAATAAAAAAATAGCATGTAGAAGAGCAACTTCTTTAATAACTTGTGCCACAGAGTAGTGGTAGTTGTAGTATATGTTTCAGTTGTTCCACAAGGAATTTAAGCTGTAGAAACACATCTGCAGCCTAATTGCTTGTATAACTTTTTGGTTGTATTCCTTTGCACAGTCATTTTCATTTTTCTGTTTAGTATGATCACTTAACTCTGTCTTTTTAAAAAGCATTCTCCACTTTTCTAATGGTTCTGTAAAAAAATCTAACTGATTAAAAGTCACTTGCCTTGAAACAGACATTTTGCTGACTGGTTTCCCCTGTTTTCTGTTCAGAAACAGAAGAAAATCCCATCAGATCTTCCACTGGTTTGGCTTGCATAACACCAGACAGACAAATTTTGTCTTCTATGTTTATGCCGTTTCTAGCATATTACATTGCTAATCTTTCCATAAATATAACTTTTCAAAAAACATATTCATTTATTTTCCCATATCATAAACTAATCCAAGGGCATTTTGACTGTGACCATAATTAGTAAACAAAGTTCTCAAAAATGCTTGTGGAATACGGCACTAGAAACTAGCAGTTTTTTACTGACTATAATGTTGGTGGTGCTAGTGAGATCACAAACATATCAACACCCTTGTTTCTTGATCCCGAGTGTTATGACTGTGCCTTTTTTCACCAAAGCTCATGCTTTATTTGCCTTATTTTGCTGCTGAAAACACAGAGGCTTTAGTGGGTATTATTTATGCTTTGTGATGAAGGATAGGCCTCTCTTTGAACTCGAGCTCTCTTCACATGTAGAGCCAGACAATAATATACAGGACAAATAGAATTAATTATAATGCCAGCTATGAATATTAATGCATGAAACATAATCTTACATTTTAGGATAAGTATTCTTATTCAAGACTAATAATCAGTATGTTTTTTTCTAATGATGGGGCGCTCTAATCTCTTTTCAACAGCATTGCTGCTAATCAACATGAAGCAAACAACCACATTATTCAGAGAACAACCCTGCTCTGTGGTCTGAACAGCAATGGAGTCTGACAACACATTATAAACCAAACTTCAATGAGGCAGTAAGAAAGATGACCAGCAACGGCAATTCACCACATCACTGACAGCAAACACAGGGTCATAAGCGATGCCATGGCTCCAGTGGACTATCAGGGACACATAATGTCCAGGTCATCTGACGGCAACAGCCAGTCACATAAGTGACTTTTGAATGCAGGTAAGAGTTGTGCCAGCCCTTGACTCCACCAATGGTAGTGTGAGTTGAGAGAATCATACCTTACACGGCAGTTGCACGCCCTACATGTCATCTCAAACAACGTGGGTGGCATCCTGCCTATGTGATGATGTTGATCAGCGAGCAGCGCGTCAGCCTCCAAGAAAAGAGAGACTTGCACAAACAGAACAAGCTTGTAATAAAGACACTCCTATAAAAATTCCAATGATTCTCAGCTTGTGTTTTATTGTCAAGATTAGATCTGAAGGTACAAAGTAATATGACTAAAGATTTTTTTTCTTTTCTGTAGAGAGTTTTCTTTGATATGGCAAACTAAAGGTTGAAGACAGAGTGAAGTTCAAGTTAGAAATAAGATGGAAAAATAAGCACAGCATATTATATGAACTGACTGTCCACAACACCAATAGATATACATCTGGAAACTTTAGATGAGTTATGTTCATTTTTCCAAACAATAACCTCTGGTTCATTTGTTGTTGCTTGATAGGAACTCTGCACAAAATGAAAACTGCCACTTGCCAAGTGTCAGACTTCCAGACAAAATGTCCATCAAGAAAAAAATCAGGCATCAACATAAAATTTATGGAATGATATTTTCTGAGCACAATGTTTTTGAGAAGTAAGCAATCACTGGTTTTTTTCCTTATCTAATTACAAACAAGGATTTGTGTGTGCAAAAAGTAAGTTTAATTGGTGGTGGGCATATGATTCTGCAATGAAAGAAAACAAAGATGTGGTTCATGATTATGCCTCTTAAAAGAGCTTTTCTGTTTGTTGCTCTGTGTATGACAGAACAAATCAACATACACAACAGCTTCTTACACCTTTAAATCCCATTCTCATTATACTGTACTGAACTTCAGGCTCTCTCTCCATCTGATTTACCCTCACCTTAAGTCAGTGCACAAAACTGGACCAGTACTCTGTCTGCAGCCTTATTAGAGTCAAGCAGTGCAGAAAGATTAATTTACATACCTTATGCACAGCACTTCCGTTTCTATACTCCAGGACAGTAGAACGGCATGACGTATTCTGTTCAAGTTCAATTTGGGAGCGAGTATGCTGACCAGATATTTTTCTTCAGAGCATCTTGTTGCCTGTTTTTTTCTAAGCCGTATTTGCATAGTTTATTCATTATTCCTGCCTAAGTGCAGAACTTCAAAACTTTCTTGATTGAATTTTATCAACTTATCTGTTTTTCTGTTTTCCGATCACTTCTCCAATGGATCGTTTGTGAAATTAAATAAATAATAATTCTGTATTTCAACAGTTAAATCATTCATGAAAAAACGGAACCATACAAGACATATGAAAGTCCTCCACAGAACCTGTCTAAATATTACCTTCTGATTTGGTAGCCAATCACTGTTAATGACTTTCTGGGCATACTTGATCATTTTACACATCTATAATACTAATCATATTAATCTTATCTTTTGCTTATAAGTGTCATGTAAAGCAGCTTCAAAAGATTTTGTAAATTCAAAATATCTAACACAGCATATACATTTCTTCTCCTTTATCTGTAAGGCCGTTATCCTATCACAGAAAGGAAATTAGATTATTCTGACAAGCTTTGTTCCCAAGAAATGTGTTCTGGCAGTTACTCTACTCTTATGTTATCTCCAGGTGCTTATAAATTGTTTGATTATTTGTTCCAGCTTTTTATAAAAGGAACTAAAGCTGACTCGTGTATAATTCTCCATTCCTACTTTTCTACTTTTTTGAAGATGAGAACTGTGATTTTCCTTTTTCCAGCTCTCCAAAACTTCATAATCTTTCTTGAATTCTGTAAGGTTTCGGCAAGTCTTTAAAGTTTTCTGGGTAAAATTCAATTGGACTTCGTAATTCAATACATTACAGCTCTTTAATGTACTCTTCCTTCAGACTGAATCTTTACCCTCTTCTTGTTGATTATGTGTCATCTGTCTGATCTCAGACAACCTTTTTAGCAAAATCTGCAGCTAAAAGGTCATTAAACACTTTAGCATTCTTGGTATCATCATCAGTTCTTTCCCTTGGTCAGTTTTTTCCTTTATCCTCATCATGATCTTAACGTGCTTACTGAATGTCTTCTTCTTGTTTTTTGTGACTCTTGCCAGTTGTGTCTTATTTTACATCTTGGTCTTTTATGATTTTTTTTTTCCACACATTTGTCCTTAATAATTTGACCTCTTGTTCCGTGTTCTGTATACTCCCTTCATGCAACTGAAAATACTGAAGAGTCAATACTTTACCAAAGCTTGTTCTTTTTCTACACTTTCTATCCTTTCAGTATTTGCATAGTCTGTGAATATGGTTTTAATATAGTTTCTTGATTAAACTGCCAAATATCTTCTTCTTTAGACTTGTTTCTCACAGAATATAAGTTCTCAAAATTCTTAATTATTGTTCTAATAAATTTGCATGTTCAAGGTTTATTTAATCTAAAGTCTGAGAGTCAGGAGTTTTCCCCAAGGGGAATCTATAAAGGCAGTTGAAGGCATTTTAGTTTTCCCTGTTCTGTGGATTTTGACGTAGTTCCCACAATCATCCAGACATTTTCATCTAACAAATCCCCTGCTATTGAAGGACATAACCGGGATCTCTCCTGCTCTCTTGCTGTGGCACATTGCATTATCAATGTCATTGGTCTTAATGGTTTTTTTAAGAAATTAAAGGTAATCTTGACGTTTAGGGATATGCAGAAGTACATAAAGTAAATGTTTAGAACAGCCTACCTATTATGTACTTAGTCATAATTATCCAGGGATATTGACTTAAGGGCCAACAGATCTTCATTAGTCTACATTCCTTTAACATTAAATTAATGAGTGCAGTTGTTAAATATTTTTCTGCATAAAGATTAGCATTTCTACCTCCGTTCTGAATACTTGCATGCAAAGCTTTTACACCTAATGAGTTCTTTGCTGTTTGTTAGCCAATTATTTGCACTAAAACAGAGAAGCTTAATTTGTTCCTTTTATAAGTTACTTTTATCTTCTCTCTCCACAGATAACTAGAAAATAAAGGGAAGCTCAGGAAAGCAAAAGTTTACTCTAATCTTCTGATTACATGTGAAAACTGTACATTATGGGTAGCTGATATCTGTACTTCTGCTGCAGTTGGATTTATACTGTGTCTGTCTTGGCCAGGACACAGAGAGTGAAAGGAAAATAGAAAAAACCCCACCTGAATTGCAACTTCATTAAAATGAAATAACAGTTGAAGGTCTTCTTATCTAATTCAGAAACATCCACCCGAAAATGCAACATATACTTGACCTAGAAACTGTACTCATCAGATTACCATATGGCTTAATTCAAATCTATTTGTAAAGAAGGGACACTGCCACAGAGAATTAATCAGATATGATGCTCATAATGTAATATGAATCACAATAACAATCCTAAATAGCCTTTGTAGTAAAAGCACTGAAACGGAACTCAAAATAAACAGTGCAGGTGAGCGTATCAGTTAGCTTGAAAGGATGGGAGCTCTCCAATGGAGGAAGAATGACCAAACACAATATCTATTCAAGCACAATTACATGCAAATCTAAAGTGTCTCCCTAAAGCCAAGCACAACTATTTGCCATATGAGTGAGAAAACACAATTAAATAACCTTGTCACTGTAAGAGGTTTTCCTATTCTTTCCAAAGTCTTTCCCCTGTGGGATTCTTAGGCATCTAATAATATGGTTGAACTCTGATTGCAACCTTAGTTCAATGCGGGTACTAATCTGTCTCTATTCTGTGCATGTTTTCAGTAAACATGTTCATCATGCTTTCCTACCGTGAAATCTGTTTTTTCACATTTTGCAACTGACCAAAAGATTCCACTGTTACTGGAGAATAAGGATGGTCTATCAGAGAGAAATACAGAAAAGACAGTGTGATTTCATCATCTCCATTTAAAATAAAGGGGTTTTTTTTAAAAAAAAAAGGTATATCTTTTTCATCAGGGAGATAAGATAGATACAGAATTAAGAGGAATATCCTTATGACTGGTTTTCTTATTGCTGGCAACATAATAGATACAGGCACAAAACCTGGGGGACACTTGTAGCCTCAAATTCATGCTTTCCACTCAAATGATTGTCTTATATTTTCAAATAGATCTCCACCCAGACAAATGAATTTGTCATTGCAGCACAAGGGGACATTCACAGAGCCATCTTTAAGTGAGTGAGAAAGGGAAGCAAGGAAACAGTACTTGTGAAGAATAGCCTGGTCTTGAACACGGAGCACCAACAAGATGAATACTCTCTGGCTGCTGACCTGCTGCATTCATGCTGCAGTGTCTTCACAGCTATTTTATACAAGTAGCTTGATTAAAGCTGCTGTACAGTAAGCTGATTCATATTAGTCATGCTATATAATAAAGGCAAGCAAATTTATTTTCTTAATATTGTTCATTTTTAACAGAGGACATTAGGGAGTCATCAGTCTGCAAACACCACCGCTGTGATCTGGTTTGTTCCATTGTATTACTACCCTATATCTCCCTTTGGTGAACTTTCACAGGACTTTGTGGTGCAAAATAGGAACAAATTGCTTATACACAAAGTTGTATTTAAGTGAAACCTGTTCAGTATGGTTTCTTAAAGTACTGAAATACCCGTCATAAGAAAAGGCAGGTGCTTTAGCAAAAATAATTTCTTACAAAAATGTCTGCTTCTTCAAGGTAATAAAGATAAAAATTTCTTTTCTGACTTTCACTTGATGACTGCAATACACATTATGGAGATAACACCAAGGTATGCCTCACTGTCTGCTGAGTAAATTATATAAGTTTTTGGAGGGATAACAAAAAACTAAATTTATCCACATTTTCACTTAACCTCTGAAAATACTCAAAGCAGACTTCAGGTAAAATATTGAAATATGTAAGCTCATCACAACAACAGATATATGGGACAGGAGGAGAAAGCACACACAAAATTATGACTATATATATGCTATACTTGCCTCAAGATAATAAACCTGCCTAAGATATACAGCTCTATTCTGAGACCCAGCTGTGGAAATATTTTACCCATGCACAACACTGGTTTGGTTTGCAAGGCTCTCTCTCTAGAATCCGACAGATGTGTATAGGTAGCATGCAATATGTAAGTATGGCCAAAGGAAAAGAAAGAAGATTTTCATTTATATTTATGTTTGATGTATACTGTGTGATGGAAATTCACTTTAGTGAGGAGTTTATCTTTAAAAGAGTTTTCAGTTTCATTCAGAAAGGAGTAAAAATTCTGGCTTTCACCAGATGTTATCCAAGCCATTGTTGTCTGGATGCAAGAAAACAAGGCTTCTTACAAACTTTGTCACACCTAACAAAACCACAAATATTGCCAATCCATGGAAACTCCTTCAGTTAGGTTAATCTGATTTATTTTAGATCTCTGCATTGGGAAAACGTAATTCACTTGCTGCAAGTGTCTGTCTCTTTCCATTGACTGTAAAAGGAGCCTGATGCAAGTAGCTAAAGACTAAACATTTAGGTAGTTTAAAGGTTTAAAGGTAGATTAAATGTGTTTAGATTACAAATCAGCTATTCAGAATTAATATCAGTTAACTACCTGTCTAAGCACAAGATAATTACAGGTGTGTATGAGCATTATTAATAATGAGAATAAATTTGATAGTAAAAAGTGTGCCTGAACTAGGCTTGGAGCTCCAAGGCCCTTCCCAAGACCACATATTCAGCCAGTGAAGCTAGAAATATAGTCTAAGAAGCCACCATGAGACATACTGCAGAGGCTATATAACCAAGCTGGCCTATTGAATGGTGTAACCAGTTTTCTATTCCACATTAACAGATCAGGTAAGTTAGCTGCCAAGCTTTCTGCTAAAATTTCTTCCAGCCATTTGTAGATCACCTGCCAGCCTGCTGGGGTTTGGGAAGTAAGTGGATTATGAAGTTTCTAGTGTTTTGTTTTGTGGTTTTATTTTGAGATAGATATTTAATTCCTAATTCCCTCTTCTTCCACTGGGGAAGGTCAAACATTAAAATCGTTGTTACACCAACATCTCCAGCAAGTTATACTCAGAGCTCAACTTCATTCATTTAGCTCTATGGTAACTCCATTGTTTTTAATAGCTTTGTTATGTACCTAATCAAATAGTTTATGAACTAATTGAAACCAAACAATTGGCCCAAATCTCCTCTGTATTCCCTGTGTTGCCATGTAACCCTAATACATAATAATGACTATTATATTTGCTGAAAATGCCTAAAATTATTCACACAGTACATCATTGTTGAAAACAGTGATTTGTTTACAGCATGGTGCCAAAGGGGTAGGTAGAGGGCTGCCCTGAGAATCCGCACAACGGTGAGGTGTTTGAGAGTGCGAGGTCTGCCCAGGGTTGAGGGAGTTTAATCCCATCAATACCACCTAGAAGGAACAGTTCCTAGAACCTCTGGAACTGGACCTTATTTTCATCTCAGAGAGCATTGGATGGTTCCCTACAAAACAGAGCCTGGGCACACCATCCCCAGCATGGAATGGGAATATGGGTCTGGAAACAAACTGAGCCACAAAATTATGTGACACAGAAAACAGATCTTATGTTATTGATACCTAAACATTATGTAGTCATGTCACATCACTTAAAAGCTAGGGATGTAATTTAAGTTTCTCATCTCGCTTGTTGACAAAACTAGTCAACAAAGACACATGGGTACCTCGAGAAAGAAACAGCAATTTATCCTATCTGGCTTAGATATCTATGTTCAGAATAGAGGTACTGGAATGGAAATAACTTTTAGTCTTCATTACCAATTAAATAAGCCTAGATGAATACATTAAGTTTGTTTATTTTTTAGGCGAACTAAAGTTAAATGAGATAAATCGCATCCCTAGCCCTTAATTAATTACAAATGAAATTTAACAGGAACTGGAGCAATTCTTTCCAAACCTTTTCATTCCTATCATTACACCATGACACTATTTAAAAGCTACACTATGCTAGGGAAATTTGATTCTGTACTTTTTCTAAGCTGACCACCTCCTCAAAATAAAAGGGAAAAACCTGCTTTTCTTCATTGTGGAGATCCTGTAAAAAGGGAGTGCTAGACCACAGCATAAATGGTCATCTTCCAGATTTTCAACACAGGTTACTGAAATGTACAGTGAAGAAAATATTTTGCTAAAGTGAAGTATTTGTAAGTTGACACATACTTTCAGGATTACCCATGCTAAAGCTGAAAAATATGTTGGTTTTTTTTTTAATTCATTTTAAGAAAGGGCACACAGTACTGAATTTGAGACAAAATCTCCTGGACCATCTGATATGTGTTTGAATGTGCTACAAGTTTATCACAGAAGGAACGAAAAATGGAAAATAACCTTTTAGGTCACATAGTCCACACCTTGCTATTGCAGTGTTTCAATTTTACAGTATTTTTTTTTTTCTGTCAGTTTTGCTAACTCCAGAATCCCTTGTGTTGATTTAATCTTGCTTGTTTAATATATATAAATATACAGTATATGTACAAACACATCTAAACAAACATATGGGGGTTTTCAGCACGGTGAATTCATGCTAGTGTATTTGGCAGTTCTCTTCTCCTCCTACATTCAGGCTGTTCTATATAACAGGCTTAAATCTCTGCTTAGTACAGTAAATTATACCAGCGTCAGCCTGCATTACTGGAATTTAAAATCCCTCTTTTAGTTTCTGAGTGTTTATGATTTCTCCCTCTTATATAGATGTAAACACAGTCTCTCAGCTTCTCTTCCATACTTTGTCTCCCCTCTCGCCCAGCACACACAGAAACACTTACACATCTAACATTTTTCAGTTGTCTGAGATTCTTCAAAGCTCTTCTGCCACAGAAATCCTCCTGCGTGCACCCTGAGTTTTGCTGGTTAATTTACTACCACCTCAACCTATTTTTCATCTGCAGAAAGGGTCAGAGACTGCGGTGCCTAGGGAAGGAGGAGCAGGTGGCCAGGGAAACCTTTGAGACTAAGGAGGAGAAATGGAGTGAGCTCTCTGGTTCACAGCTTTGAGGTGTCAGAAGAATGGTTTTGGATATCGGCTATCAGTTTCTCTCATGGTCAATAGGGTTCCTGATTACAGAATATCATCAAGATGTTGTTCCTCTCACAGATATTGCCAGAACTCTCTAGATGTCATATGTAAAATGAACAACTTCTGTTCAAAATGGGGTGTTGCAGTTCAGACACAAAATTCTGAAATGAGCAGATACTGTGATCAGGAGTACCTGATCATCCTGAATGATAACTCATCAGCAAACAGAGTAAGTATGTACCGTGAGACATCTTCCATTTGCATTTCCATCAATACACAGAAAAAAATTGTGACAGTCCCTCTAAAGTCTTACAATTAAAAAAAATAACAAAACAGCATGTTCATCTTTGTTTATTGTAGTTCTCTCAGTCAGAGTCGATATAAGGAAGTGTATACCATGGTGAGTAGGGGTTGCACATTCTGAATTGTGATCAGATTAGATCAACAACCATTTCTGAAGTCCAAAGAAAATGCATTTATTAAAATGTGCTGTGTCACCAAACTAAGGCATGAACGGGAACATATACCAAGTTTATAAAGGTTAACAGTTTGAATTGCTTGCTTATTTTTAACGTTCATTAAAAAATACACTAAATTCAATGATTTTAGGACAGAACTACTCCACAGATTTAAGAGTCTGACTGACATTATGCAATAGTGATATTTTTACTACTGATAATGTCCATCTGTTAAAATGTACCTATCCGCTAGCTGGGCTTAGAATACTTTAGTCTTGTGAAAAGTATGTACAATTTTTTTTTCATAGATGAATGTAAATGGTACATAACTGATTAGCAAAACACTGTGCTGAATTATAGTTATGGGTTAAGAAATACAGTTTCCATTAATTTACTTTATTGGAAATATAAGAACTCAGGCAAAGTTAGCCCCCCTTGAAATTTTCCCCATTAGATTACTTGGTATTAAAAAGTATTTTGTTTACCTTTTCTAATTCAAACAAATGTTGCAATTGTTGTCCCCACTTGAGATATCGATGTAAACTATTGAGCTAATTTCATTCTTATTGTAATTCCACAGACTGAGATTTAAGTTTAAAATATGTGTACATGTATGTACGTGTGTGTATGCATGCTTGTATATATAGATATATATGTATGTGTATACAGTGTAAAATTACAAACAGAATAAATGAGAAACTGAAAATTGCCAGTATTATACGCAGTTGCTACCTGCTTTCTGGAGATAGTCACCTTGCAAGAGCAATGTTATAATAGAAGTCTAACCAGGCTCTTCTGCTGTAAACATCTGCTTATATTAGTTAAGCTCATCAACAGAAGTTTGGTGCAATTAATGTATGCAGCTTTAATGAAACATAGAAAACAGTAATTGCAGCCATAATTATAATATAATTAAACTGTAATCATATAATTAAAGTAAGCTATAGAAAAACTTTGCCTTTGAAACAGCTCAAGACAACACTACCTTTTTTAACATCTCATATCTACATCTTTACAACTTTTTCTTCAAAATATATGGAGAGACAAGAGTATAAATTTAATAGGAAAAAACAACAACAACAACAAAACTTATATAGTTTACTTGACAACCTTGCATGGGTTTTCTGTGCATTTAATTTTTACTGAGCAAAGAGACACTCAAGTGCAGATATACTACTTATAGCTGTGGCCTTGTCAAATTTCATTAGGAAAGCAAGTTTGGGTCTGGTCAACACTCAGGTAGCAGACCTCCAAGGAGACATCAGGTGTTGCAGGAAGCGATATTACAGACTCCATAAATAGTGTCTTCTAAGTTGATCCCGCAGCAATGTTAAGTGACATTGTGATTTGTATGTGCTGCTATTGAAGGATTTGAAAGGATATCTACTGTCATTTATGGATACCAAACAAGGTACGACAGTGTTGTATTAGTAGAAGAAGAAAAAAAAAAACCAAGGGATCAGCGTGCCTCTGAGGAAACCTGATTGCTTATTCCTGGCATTTGGGTGGTTTAATCTGTTCTCCTTTCGGCCTAGTGACCTGCTCATTTTCTCATGTCATTTGTGATCCTGAAGGAGAAAAAAAAAGATTATAATGTGGCCCATTAGCTTCAAATACAGGAAAAGGGCATTTGGTTTGGTTTTGTTGTCCTGCTCCTACTTTTTACAAGGAAGACAATACTTAAATGGAGACATTGTCTTGTGGGCCTCTGTCTCTTTTACAATCACATTGTTTGAGACCTTTTTCATTTGCTGACTAGATGTGGTTAGAAAATGCCTGACAAACTTTTTTACTTGTCCAGAACATGATACTTTGTTAAAAACAAGACATACGAACATTACCAACATTTCATTTAGGAAGGACCTTTGCTCCCAGGGCTGTCTGGTTATTGCTTTCTCCTTAGGTCTGCTTTGGAACAATCTAGAGTGGAAATCAGATAGCATCTCTTTTGCCTGTCACAGAGTCTAGCTTTGAAAGCAATTTTTGTTTTACTTAAACAAGAAAACATAATAAATATTAGAAATTTTTATGGCTTTGTACTTTTATTTGAATGAAAGCTATGAGCTGAAACAGGGAGAAAAATCAGCTTTGCATAATGAATGCGTGGTTTATATCAGGTTCGAAAAAAAAATCATCAAGTCTTTTTATACTGTCAAACATTTAAGTCAGAAGACAGTTGCAGGAAGTTATAATACAAAAGCAAATTTCAGGAAAAAGGAGTCTCAGAATTCTTCAAACTTTTTTCTCAAGTATTCATGTCATAAGGACTTTTGGTCAAAATACAAGAAGAATTGTAATGGTTAAAACACCAGGATGGGACTCATGAACCCCACCTTCTACACTCTCCTTTTTTTCTCCCTAGCCCATTTAACTTCAAAACTTCATTCATAAGACTTCTAGTGGTTGAAGTTCCTGCCATGTATGAGATTTATATGTGTACAGTTTGTAAACCAGGAGCAGCTGCAAACCATGTACAGGTAAACATGCTGAAGATTAATTTAAGGGTAAGACAGTCAATTAATTGGCATGTTAAAGATTCTTATGTTTTTGGTTTGGGTTTGTTTTGGTTTTTGTTTTTTCAATTTTAGTTATTTAAGCATTATTGCACTGGGTTTGCGTGGCGACTTTAGTGGTGGGGAGGTTACAGGCGTGGCTTCTGCGAGAAGCTGCCAGAAGCTTCCCCTACGTCCAATAAAGTCAATACCAGCTGGCTCCAAGACAGATCTGCCACTGGCCAAGACTGAGCCCATCAGCGATGGTGGCAAAATATTTATGTGATAACATATTTAAAAAAGGAAAAATACCTACTGTGCAACAACAGCTGGAGAGAGGAGTGAGAATATGTGATAGAAACAACTGTGCAGACATCAAGGTCAATGAAAAAAGAGGAGGAGCTGGGGCTCCAGGCACTGGAGCACATTTCCCTGCAGCCCGTGGTGAAGACCATGGTGAGGCAGTCTGTCCCCCTGCAACCCATGGAAGTCCACAGTGGAGCAGGGGATGTTCCTGAAGGAAGTTGTGACCCTGTGGAGAGCCCATGCTGAGACATGTTCCTGTCAGTAACTGCAGCCCATGGAGAGGACACCATGCTGGAGCAGATTTTCTGGCAGGACTTGTGACCCAGTGGGGGACCCATGCTGGAGCATTCTGTTCCTGAAGGACTGCACCCCATGGAAAGGACCAACACCGGAGCAGTTTGTGAAGAACTGCACCCCGTGGGAAGGACTACCTTGGAGAAGTACATGGAGAGCTGTCTCCTGTGGGAGGGACCCTACGCTGGAACAGGGGAAGAGTGTGAGGACGCAGAAGCAGCAGAGACAACACATAATGAACTGACCACAACCCCCATTCCCCACCCCCTGTGCCACTCAGAGTGTGAGGAGGTAGAGAAGATCGGGAGTGCAGTTGAGCCCAGGAAGAAGGGTGGGGTGGGGGGAAGGTAATTTTAAAATTTGGTTTTAGTCCTTATTTTTCCACTCTGACGTGATTGATAATACGTTAAACTAATATCCCCAAGTTGAGTCTGTTTTGCCCATAACAGTAATTGCTGAGTGATCTCTCCCTATTCTTATCTCGACCACAGGTTTTTCATTATATTTTCTCTCCCCTGTCCAGCTGAGGAGGGGGAGTGATACAGCAGCTTTAGTGGGCACCTGACATCCAGCCAGGATCAACCCACCACAATCATTTTCATTACTTTCTGTAACTCTTCCTTTTTTTAACCTGTTTACATGCAAGTCTGTACTCCTGAATCCTTCATTCTCTTGACCAAAACTTGAAAATTGTTCTGATACAAATCTCTTCATAGAGAGTATTTTCTCTGTGACATCTAAAAACTGTAATGGTATTCTCATTGTAAATGGATTACTTAAATAATACTGTGGAACATTAAAGAAGCATGCAGTAGTGAGCTAACAATGATTGCTGAATTTCCCCCAAACAGATTCTTACCATTGTAATTCCATTTTACTTTGCTATCCATTCATAACTGAATTACCAAAAGTATTAAACTAAAGTGAGAAGTAAAATGGATATGTATTCACATGAGGAAACATTTATCTCTCACTACCAGTGACCCCTGTGATTATGGCATCTTTGATTCATGGATCTTACTTACCTGTGAAAATTATGAATTACTCTCATCCCAAAGCTGTCCTTTAAATAATTTAGAAAATATTTTCAAGCTCATAGGTTCTGTGGCTTAAGAGAGGCCTGCATTAGGACTAGTAACCAGTAGCTCTCAAAACAAACAAAAAATGCATATTTTTCTTCAGTCTGCAGATGGGAAACTAAGACAACAAAGTTTTAACTGCTTTTTCCAAGACAAAGTATGCCGACCACCTTTGAGATGTCTTGACATCCTATATGATGTCTACTAGATACACTTGCTCTCTTAGTGCTAGCAGATTATGAAAAAAATTTTTTTTTTGAAGGTGCCTAACTATGCTACATTTTACATGTGATTTTCAGACAAATTATTTTATTTATTTACAGGATGAAATTAGATATGATGTACAGTCTGCACTAGCATCACCTTTTCAAAACAATGTTAAGTGCTCCTTACAAATGTTTTCTATGTGAAGGCAAAAGAATAACTTAAAAATGCACACTAGTCAGTTTGTGTGTGCCAACGTTTTCTTACAGGACTTGATCTGAAGATTTTTTTAGGAAGAGTCTTTCTGTTATCATCAGCAACCAACTATTAATAGAGACCAACCACTAAAGCAAATATTCATAAATGTACACAGGATGCTGCTGACTGTCCAATAAAATCAGCATTTGACATATGGTGTCTATATAATTCATTGCTAATCCAAAATGTTTTGTGAAGCATTCATTTTAAAAGCACAGTATAAATACCAATGAAGTCACAACAGGAGGCAAATGCTGAATAATTCCAGTTTCAGAATAAAAGAAAAGCAATTAGCAAAAGAAAGAAGTAGTCTTAAACAGAGTATAAAGTCTGTAAGCTTTTTTTCAGCTAATTTTATAGTTTTATCATAGGCTAGACAGTTCTAATGATACCTTTTAATTCTTCAAAATGTACTGCAATAATACAAGAGTCCTTGCCTATTTCAAGGTAGCATTTCATGAGAAAAATCTGATACCCTAAAACTTTTCAGCTAGTGATCACTGAGTAGGTCTACGCTGGTTCTGGAAGACAATAACCTACACTGTGGCTAAAAATAGGAATATAGAAGGAGAAAAAAGGCATGAAAAACAAAAAGAGCAGAAAACAACTGTTCAAACAAAAATTTGCACTATAAAATGCTTAATTAGACAAAAAATATTTTTCTGTGTACAATGTGCAAAGGCACAGAAATCAGGTTTGATATTGATTTCTGGTCTTGAGATTTTAGGCTATTTTAGACTCCTATACCAGACCTTGGGAATAGCTATTATAAAAGAAACTTTTCTCCAGTCTTGCAAAGTTCTAATTTGGTGTTTTTACCTTCAACTTGTGAGCGCTTTAAGTTTCATTCAACCCACAGCATTACTATTTTCCTGAACATGAATATGTAGTACTATTCTGTATTCCCTAGAGTACATCTTGTGGTTTCCAGTGCAACTTCAGAAGGACATAGCAGCACCAAAGGTCTCATGTCACATCTACCAGATCTATGTCAATTCTATTATCCTAGGGTGTCTCATACAGTACTAGATTCCTGCATTTGGACAAGTGCATCAGCTCTTACTGTCTTTCACAGTTGTTCTTTCATTGACAATACGACTTTGTGTTGGTTAGCAGTGGGTTGGCGGAGCAGACTGAATATTTTTGTTTTGCGTCAATTTTTCCATCCTGGATGAGTGGTGGAGAGCAGTAGGTGAATATCATAGAAAGATACAGACTGAAATACTTGTTTATTTGTAGGGTTTTTTTAAAGTTTGCTAATCTTTTCCAGAAGCAAAGGTAACAGTATTCTAGTGCATTATATGCTCTTTTAGGCAACATTAGCAGTTACGTGTTCCAGCATGATGTGAAATTCCTCCAGTATATTTCATCTAGCTTTCTGTGCTTTCTCTGTGCTATCTGACCACACCTCTGCTGCCTAACCTTCTATTTTAATGAAATAATATGTTTCTAATATAAAGAAAATTATAAGAAGAAGAAACTCACAGACCCAAGTGAACCCATCTGAGGCCTGTAATAGCCTCACAGCAGTTGCTGACCTCTCTTCAGTGAAAGGACACTAGGGCAGGTAACTAGCTGGAGTTAGGCAAAATTTACTTAGGACCAAGGGTTCCTTTTGCTGTTGCTTAAAAGTTCATGTCCTCTTATGTGACACTTACAATTTTCTCTGAACAAGAGAAAACCTCAAATAATCTGATGTAATACAATGGATAACAGGAGAAAAAACATATAAGGCTGGTTTTCCTAGTATTTAAATTCTGCATTGTCATGATTTTTTATTTGATTTCCACCATAATAAATCCATAAATAAGTCCTTTGTCCTCAGATTAAAAAAAAACATTAGCGGAAAGAAGAGGTATTTTACCTAAGAAGCATTCAAGGGTCTCCCTGACTTATAGACACACTGGGCACTGTTTTCGTTTTCACTGCAGGCTACTGATAGAAAAGTAATACAGTAATATATCCCTAACCTCTACCACAACACACAAAGTCAATAAGAATGAGATGAATTTTCTGATATTGTTTTTCAAGTGTTATATAGTCTCTATACACAATAAGTAACAATCCTAACTCAAGTAGTAGTATAGCATATCTGTTCATTTAACAAAATAGTAGTGATTTGAAAAAAAAAAAAAAAAAAAGGAGGTAAGGAGGAGCTCCAGGTGCTGGAGCAGAGATTCTCTTGCAGTCCATGGTGAAGACCATGGTGAGGCAGGTTGTCCCCCTGCAGTCCATGAAGGACTACAATGAAGCAGATATGCACACTGCAGCCTATGGAGGACCCCACATTGGAGCTGGATGATAGGTCTTGAAGGAAGCTGAAGCTTATGGAGAACTCACATTGGAGCAGATGGAAAGTGTGAGGAGGAAGGAGCTGCAGAGAGGAGCTGTTCTGGACTGACCACAGTCCTCATTCCCAATCCCCCTGCACTGCTTAGGGTGGGGGTAGAAGGAGCAAAGCTGAGCTTCAGGAAAAGGGGTAGAAGTGGGGGGAACACTGCTTTTGTTTTAATTTTGTCTTTGTTTCTCACCTTCCTACTTTTTTTGTTGGTAATTAATCAATTTTCCAAAGTCATAGAATCATAGAATCATAGAATCATAGAATCATGGAATCATAGAATGATTTGGGTTGGAAGGGACCTTAAAGATCATCTAGTTTCAACCCCCTGCCATAGGTGGGGACACCTCCCCCTAGGCCAGGTTGCTCAAAGCCCCATCCAACCTGGCCTTGAACACTTCCAGGGATAGACCATCCACAGCTTCTCTGGGCAACCTGTTTCAGTGTCTCACCACCCTCACAGAAAAAATTTCTTCCTAATATCTAATCAAGAGCTACCCTCTTTCAGTTTGAAAACTTTACCCTTTGTCCTATCACTAGACTCCCTGATAAAGACTGTTACAAGGTCTCCCCAAAACCTTCTCTTCTCTAGGCTAAACAACCTCAACTCTTTCAGCCTGTCCTCACAGCGGAGGTGCTCCAGTCCCCTGATCATCTTCATGGCCCTCCTCTGGACTTGCTCCAACAGGTCCATGTCCTTCTTATGACGAGTACTCCAAAGGTGGACACAGTACTCCAGGTGGGCTTTCACAACAGTGGGCAGAATCACCTCCCTCAACCTGCTGGCCATGCTTCTTTTGATGCAGCCCAGGATGCGGTTGGCTTTCTGGGCTGTGACCACACATTGCCGGCTCACATTCAGTTTTTCAATTGAGTCTGTTTTGCCTGTGAGTGACCTCCCTGTCTTTATCTTGGCCCATGAGAAGTTTCATCTTATTTTCTCCCCTTGCCCTGTGTAGGAGGGGCAGTGAGTGAACAGCTGGGTGGGCATCTGGCAGCCAGCCAAGGTCAACCCACCACACAGATTAAGAACAGGATGAGGATGTTAAGGCATTTTCGGAAGAGCCACCTCCTCCAGCAAGTCCAGCCCAGGACTCCTTTTGCCCAGTGCCCTATGGTCTCTGCTCAGGCTGACAGATGCAGCTGCAACTTTCCTGTTTTCAAGTTCAATCAGTAGCAAAGCTGAAAGCACAGAGCAACAAAGATGACTGGGGGATTGGAGCACCTCCCTTATGAGGAAAGGCTGAGAGAGCTGGGACTCTTTAGCCTGGAGAAGAGAAGGCTGAGGGGAGACCTTATTCTTGCTTCTAAGTATCTAAAGGGTGGGTTGAAGGAGGATGGAGCCAGCCTCTTTTCAGTGGTTCCCAGTGACAGGACGAGGGGCAACGGGCACAAGTTGGAACATGGGAAGTTCCATTCAAACTTAAGAAAAAACTTCTTTACGGTGAGGGTGACAGAGCACTGGACCAGGCTGCCCAGGGAGTTTGTGGAGTCCCCTTCTCTGGCGATTTTCAAGACTGGCCTGGATGCAGTCCTGAGTGATCTGCTGTAGGCATTCCTGCGTCAGCAGGGGAGTTGGACTAGATGATCTCTAGAGGTCCCTTCCAACTCTGAAAATTCCGTGATTCTGTGAAAACATATCCCAGAGACACAGACACACAGATGCAGACACACATACACAGACACACAGAGGACACAGACATGGCCAGTTAAGCCAACGGCCACAGACAAGGCGCTGCCTCCAGCAGCACCTGCATTCAGGACTCACAGCAGACCCAGGCACAGCCAGCCACGTCCCCTCCTCCTCTGGGGCTGGCAGAGGCAGAAGGTCACTAGTGCAGCACACACACCACACTCCCCAGGTTCACAAGCACACGCACATTCGTGGATCCCCCAAGCACCGGCACGACTCCTCTGCCCACCCAGCACCCCTGCCCAGATCCCGTTGTTAATGCTGTTATCTGGAAGTATCTTTTATGTCCATACTTATTTTTATTTTGTTCCTTGGCATGTAGACTTAATCCTCAAACTGTTTGCAACGGCTATTTAATCTCAAGTTACCTATGGATCTCTCACGGTTATTTTAACTTGATCTTCACTATTTCTATGGACATAGCTCTTCAGATGAGTGCTAATTATGTTTGAGAAGCTAATACTGGTTTTGTTATTAATAAGAATGATAAGGATGAGATATAGTGATAGAATTCTGGCACCTTGATGTACCAATTCTTAAATGTTTTCTGCATTGCAGTGTTGTATTTGTTTGTCTCAGGCATGAATAACTTCCATTATTTAGTTATCACATTTTCAAGGCTATCAATAATTCAAAAAATGAATTTTAAAGCCAAATTATTTTATTCTGGACTTCAAGGAAATTGGGTTACTTCAGTACTGTTAAAAGAGAATGTGGGCCCACAAAAACATTAATGACTTACAGGTCACATGTGATAATTCCTATTTACAATTGCTGTTTGAGGTAGCCCACTTTGTCCATTTTTTAATATTTTAGATATACCCTTTATTGCTCATAAATTCACAGAAAGGAAAGGCTGGTTTCATAATATTACTCTGTCACTAACTTCAGTCGTGCACATACAGTTATCTATGTGTAAAGAACAGTCCCAATCTCTTAAATCTGTACATCTCATCATACTACCATCAGCTGTGGTCATCTGCACTAGGGTGCCCAAGCAATTCAAACATAGAAAGCTTTAAGTCTTTATTGAAAAATGGTGACATTCATATATTAATTAAAGTGAAATTTGAAGAAACTATATATAAAGGAAATTTGACAGTTTTAAGCAGTAGGTAGGAAATCTATCCCATAGCAAGAAACTTGAGGTTTATGTCATTTTCAGTGGACTGTAGAAAACAAAATTCTGGAGCCAAACAGGGCAACAGTGTCACAAACCCTCAATTCTCCAGTTCCACCCATGGAACAAACAAATGAGCCCAAATTTTCCACAAGCCAACAAGAACTGCAACTCATATTAGTTAAGAAAATGTCTACAACATGGACTTCAGAAATATTATGTTTTTAAGACTGACAGAACATTGGAAGAGCCTGAAATTCACAAAAAAAACCCCCAGAATTTCAGCAGAAAATGTTCACAGAAAAATTAAGTTCGGATCCTCGTAGGAAATGGATAATTCTCAAAGAATTCAGATGTTCATTTCAAATAATCACAGTGCTGAAACGCTAAATATTTATGAAAGCTTCTCTGATCTTTGGACTTCTCCCTCTTAACTGTATACCATTATAATCTTACTCCTCACCCTAATCATGTGCCTTATACCATTATACCTCCTCTGTATCTCCATGAGCTAGCTATCTGTGAATATTTACTTTTCCTGTCTGACTAGGGAATTCCCATCATTATAGTTAAATCTGCAGAGTTAAGAGGCACATGTTAAAAATGAAATATTTATCCCATTGTAATAAATATCTCACCATGCTGTTACAGTCTAGGAATAAAAAAAAATATATTGCAACTCATTAAAAAGTAATATAACAATAAATATTTCTTTTAAAATATTTACAACTATATGCAACTTTCTGCATCACAGAAGTAGGGCAGGCTGCATAGACTGCACAATGTATTCAGCAATATTTTCAGCTTTGCCTAATAAAATAATAACACAATTTATTCTCATTTAAAAATTGAAGTCTAGAACCACAAATGCATTTAGAAAACTTTTTCTCAACTAAATCAATGGGAAGCATGTCCCTGAAAGAATAACTGCCTATAATTTAGAATAGATATAGTATATTTTAGTTATATTTGCCATCTGATGTTAACCACTGTACAACACTAATATGCAAGATCAATATAATTTTCCATTTTCTATTCCTTATGGTGATTTTTACTGAAGAATTAATTTTCCTCTGAAAAAATAAATTTGATTAAATGGAATTGGTAATGTATGAAAATGTGTCTTTTGCAAAGAAATGAATAGCACTTTGTTAAAAAAAACCCAACAAACACTAAATTAAACAAAAAAAATATTAAAGAGATTGTTTAAAGAGAATAATAAAATAAATTTCCTGAATGAAGAATTTTGGGATAACTTTTGAGGCTTTAGGAAATCAGACTCCAAAAGGAAGGAAGAGGAACAAAACACACTGTATTTCAAAGTTATTTTTTTATTTCTGAACTATTAAAAATAACTGTGTCTATAATTGTTTATATGTATCTACATATATTTAAAAAATCCTGGCAAATGTTACTTTGTCCTTGATATTGATTATTATCTCTAGAATTATTTCTGATATAGGAAGGAGGTTTGGTAACAGTCTTGCAACAAGGCTGTTTAACTCCTACTTTGTAATGCTGAGCATGATACATTAATATAAATCAAAGCAAACTCCTGAGTTCCCTTAAAAACATTCACTCTCTATAGCACAAAAGCAAAACAATAAAAAAGGAAGCAACAGGAATGTGAAGAAAATTACTATTAAATGATGACCTAAAACTTGATTTCGTTTTCCTGTCAACACTAGTGGAATTGAAAAGACTTGTCACATTTTCTAGACATGTTGACTGTGAATAAAACACATACCTTAGGTTACTGAGGAACTGGTCAAGGATTAGACTTGACATGACATAATTGATTTCGAAGTCTTGAATAGGAGTTTAGACCATTGTAGCTAAACAAGAAAGCTGTCTAAGTAAATCAGAGTAATAAAATCCTGTCTTAAATGAAAGTTCACTGTTGATAAAGGATACATGTACAACCATGATCTTAATATTAGTCACCAAAAGTGAATTCATAAAATACTCAAACTTTGGGAATCATATACTCAGTTGAATTTGAATTTATTAGAGAAACAAAAACCCCAAGCTCTTGTGGTCTACTTAGACCTTCTGTATGGGTCTAACTAGGCATTCTGAACTATACAGTCCGCAGAACTTTTTTGAGGCATAAACCATATAATTGTGTTAGAAGGAGGTGTTTTATGCTTTAACAGTGCCAATTTCTCTGCACCGAATGTAAAAACATCATAAAATGACTTTCTTTTGGACAGATTCCTGGCTGCAGATCCTTTCTAGAAGGAGAAGCTTTCAAACAGTGCTGGGGTAGGTGTGTAAACACTAGTAAGGAAATGGCCTATACACTCTTCTTGCACATTTTCTGTAGTTTAACATGCAAATCTGTTTTCTTGTAGTTTAACATGCAAATCTGTTTTCTTGTTGTTTGTTTGTTTTCAGTTGCCTTCTCAGACTTCTATTTCCCTCCATTCAATGGCTGCTGCAATAGTTAGCCTGACCAGTCCTTGGTTTTTACTGGAGTCAGACCTGCGAACATCGAGATGCTTGAAATGAGACCATCTCATGGACAGACTGCAGAAGCTCTGATGTATCTGCAACACTGACAAACAATCATGAAGATGTATTTATTGCCTCACATACCTCTGGTGAATGAAAGGGTTGGAGACTGTCTTGCATAGAGGTAACTGTGAACAAATATAAACCAAGTCAACTGCAGCATTAAGTAGAATGATCAAGATGTTATAAGAATCAAGATGACCCTTCATAAAAAACCTTAAAGTTAACTTGATTTTGATTCTTTACTCCTGCAAAAAACATCCTCTTCTTCATTGCTGTCCAGAAGAAATATTGGACTAGGCCACCACTTGTTGCAGAAATAGTCTAAAGGGAGGATTTGAAGGACAAAAAAACAAATCAAAGCGAAACTATTCAGACTTTGCCCTTTATTTCCCCAAAACTTAGTTCTGAAGGTGTCTGAATGAATTTTATCCCTCCTGAATGATGTTTTGCATAGAAAGCAGTATTAATCTAAGTCATAAGAAAGAGTGAGATTGGATTAATGTACAGAGGTTTCTTTCTATAGCTTTCCTGTTGCTTCATTTAGGGACCTTTTGCTCCATTTGCTCCTCTTTTTTTGCACACTGTATCTCACTTTTTTCTTTTTCCACAGTTCCTTTTCCACAGGATGATGTCTTTCTTTTGTGCTATAGCACAATGGTTAGAGCACTCAGGATGTGGGAGAGCAGGTAAAGAACAAAATATAGCATATGGCTTAACAAAGTGATAATTTATTTGAATGAATCTTTCCAGAGATGATTCTTTATTTAGATTAAAGCCATTTCCTGTGTCATGAAGTAGACCAAAATTAGACTGTCTTTATCTAAGGAAGGAATGTCTTTCAGGAACCTTCTCAGGAACAGAACTAACGAAAAATGTGACTTGGAATCACATATACTACTTGGAGTCTCTCTGTTTTGCAAATCTTTTAGGAGTCTGAGCCTTATTGAATTTACTTGGAAAGCTGCATCAGAAGTTATTAATGCTTAAACATTAACATTGGCTTATAATTGCTAAAGGCATGCCAGAGGAGACAGAAACTTATTTATAACTTTTGCAGTCATACTGTAAGGGTTAAAAAAGACAGGTAGGGTTTTCTTTAAAAATTTTAGCTGTGTTGAGTTACGTAAATTATCCACATCATCCAAAGAAGATTGCTTTTTTAACTCAACAAATACAATGCAGCATTTTCCAAAGAATCAGCATTTTTCCCTCTTGAGTTGTCTGAAAAAGACTCTGAATTCAGAAACCATCTAGCAAAATCTTGCTTAGCTGTGAAATAAGCCTGAGGATGCTCTGCCAAGCATTACAACAAACTAGCTAAATCATTGACTATAACCCACAACAGAAAGGCTTCTAAATGGAAGACGATATGGGCTGGAAACCTTTTCCTGACTAGCAAAAATAGCAGCAGGACAGGGACAAATAGATAAAAGAATAGATTTCCAAGAGCAATACTCTATTCCACAGACAAATGAGGGCATCATCTTGTTCACTTTCTAATGACATTTTACAACATCACTCAAGTTTTATTTCTGAATATTTTATTTATTTTGAAATATAACTTAATCATATACAAATATGACCTAAAATAGCTCCTCTACTCTTCAAGCTGGTGATGTTAATTAATATGTCAATTAAAAAAAATAAACTAAAGGATTTAAAGTTACACAACCATTGTTTTTGCAAGGCATGAACTGGCATATGTTTGTGGTTTTATGCTTCAGACCTGCCCTGTTTTTTGAATTCATCTGGAGTGTAAAGTATAGCGATAGAGACAGGTAGGAATCTTTAAATTAGCTTTTTTGTTGTTCCCAGCAGTCAAATGGTTCCCCATGGGCATCTTTATCCTGTTGCTCTTTCACTGAATAAAAACACTGAATCTGACCAAAAAGGAGCAAATGCCGGTGGACATGCTTTCTTGTCTCTGACTCTTCTACTTTCTCTTCCTTGCTGAGATTTCAGCAGAATACTGACAGACAATTTACAGAGCAATGAGATCATTAGTTTTGTATTTATCACTATTATTTTTGTGTATAAGGATGCATATAAAATAACCCAGGGGAAAAAACAAGCACTTGAAATTCTAACCTCTAAACTCATCTGATCTAATAACCATACTTAATTCTAAACATTTCTAGCAGTCTTGTTATTTAATGAAATTATATATTGTGTCTAAACTTAAGCCTGCTGGTTGTAGGATCTTGATCTAAATACCTAAATGTACTTAAATGTACCTAAATAAAGTATAGACCTGTTCACTAGTTCTAACACTTGGCACTGGGGCCTTTATAAGAGAATCTGATTTAAAAAAAAAAAAAAGGTGTTTTCTAGTATGTGTGTTTTAAAGTACTGCATAAAGATAAAAAAAGAAAAAAAGTTCATTTTTACTTCTGATACTATTAGTCATACAGAGATTTGAGAAAAATCATAATGCAACTAAAACTATATCATACCTTGTTCCAGGGTATTCTGTAGTAAAAGAAAGGATACCAGTGTTCTCAGCAGATGAGAAACAATTCCAGTGAAAGCTCCACCAACGTAAAAATGCTTAGAGGCTGGGGAATAAGGCTGTGGCAATGACTAAGATGCAGCGTTCCTTTTCATGACATTTACAGTCACATCCCAGTTTGCACTAAGACCTTCTCTTACCTTCTCTTCTCCCCAGAGATGAAATTTGAACATGCTACTTCGATATTTATGCATCTGCCCATTTTTGAGGAAACAAACACAACAGCAAGTTGGTTTTTCTTTTTTTCTTTTTCTTTCTTTCTTTCTTTTTCTTTCTTTCTTTCTTCCTTTCTTTTCCTTCCTTCCTTCCTTCTTTCCTTCCTTCCTTCCTTC
>VFFE01008376.1:367214-439259 GCA_008921705.1 Burhinus oedicnemus
AAAAGGAAAGAAAAAAAAAGAAAAGAAAAGAAAAGAAAAGAAAAGAAAAGAAAAGAAAAGAAAAGAAAAGAAAAGAAAAGAAAAGAAAAGAAAAGAAAAGAAAAGAAAAGAAAAGAAAAGAAAAGAAAAGAAAAGAAAAGAAAAGGAAAGAAAAGGAAAGAAAAGGAGAAGAGAAGAGAAGAGAAGAGAAGAGAAGAGAAGAGAAGAGAAGAGAAGAGAAGAGAAGAGAAGAGAAGAGAAGAGAAGAGAAAAGAGAAGAGAAGAGAAGAGAAGAGAAGAGAAGAGAAGAGAAAAGAAAAGAAAAGAAAAGAAAAGAAAAGAAAAGAAAAGAAAAGAAAAGAAAAGAAAAGAAAAGAAAAGAAAAGAAAAGAAAAGAAAAGAAAAGAAAAGAAAAGAAAAGAAAAGAAAAGAAAAGAAAAGAAAAGAAAAGAAAAGAAAAGAAAAGAAAAGAAAAGAAAAGAAAAGAAAAGAAAAGAAAAGAAAAGAAAAGAAAAGAAAAGAAAGTTCAAGCAGGAAAGCAGCATACCTGTAACATTATTGGACACAAACAGAGGGAAGAAAGCCACTGCTAGGTTGCATTATGTTAGAGGTCCCTGGTGGCAAAGGCCTTGGAAAGGTACCATATGAAAAACTGTGAGGTGAGAAGAAATTTCATTCTTACTATTTCATAAACAGAGTTACTTCTTGCAGGGAATTACACTATGTCCCCTGTGTAGAGGAAGGATTGGCAACACGTGAGGGGAAACAACAATTGTCGTCGAGCAAATGAGTCATGCAAAATGGGAGAATGCTGTTAGTGTTCCAGTAAGAAGAATGTCCACGTTTTCACCGTTTCCCCTGAGTCATCCACTGTTTCTTGCCTGAGGGAAAAAAGAAGGAACATTGTGTCTCTGCTTCTGAAGCTACTTACCCTCGCTGGGGAATCTCTCTCTCCTTTTCAATCTTTCCAACCACAAATTCTTTATTGAGTGACTCCAGAAAAACCAAGCCAATACAAAGAATTCCAGAAGGACAAGAGCATCTCTTGAGTGTAAGATTAATGCATGCTACTGCAAAAACATCCCCCCACACCACTACACACATGCACCAAATAAATACATTCAACATAGAAAACAGAGACTATCAGTATGAATTTCTTGGAGAAAAAAGAACAAAATCTCATTTTCCTCCTTTGTTGTAATACCACGATGCTACATGCTGCCAGATCCTTCTCTTAAATTGCTCTCTAACAGCTAGATGCCCTCCACAAAGCTGTCACCAGAGAAGAATAGCAAACACCAAGGTTGTTTTCGTTTGTTTAAGCTCCTGCTGTGCTGCTTGTCTCTAGTATCAAAGCATTCCTTTTTCAGAACAAATTTCTTTTAACATATTGTTCTCCTTTTCTAAGTTTCTCCTTGGTTCACGTAACAAAATCTCCACCAGACACTCACTATTTACTGAAAGAAAAAATGCAAAAAAATGCTGCTGAGTTATAGGTTCTCACATATTTAATCAGAAAGCAAAAGCTGATAAATTGTTAACATATGATCCAAAATCATTAATATTAGCTTTTCTGGACTTTGCTATCATGATCTGATATTGTGGTCTATTTCTGTTGCTTCCATAGCAGAATTAGAACTTCAAACGTTCTGCTTCCATACTTTGAAACAGATTCTTTTTACCACCTACTTCTACACAGCTTAGTACAGTGCAGACCATTCTGTGAATATATTTTAAGTTCTGCAAAAATATATTTTTTTTATATGTATATATACATGCAAACAGTAATGTCAGTATAAAAAAGTAGACAATGTCTTTTCACTGTCAGAGCTAGTGATATCCCTGGCTTCAAACTCTATGGACCTTCTGTTTTTTTCAACTTTTTCAGTTTATGAAATATTAATAAATATGCAACACAACACAGTATGCTAAAGTTACTAATGAAAAGTGAGGTCAATATTGTTTAAGAACACAGAAAGAATAAGTAATTATTTAATAAGTATTTAATTGCTATATTATGTTCATTCATATACACTGTGGAATATCAGATATGTTAATAAAAAAATGGAACCAGTAAGGAGATATACCCCAGAAAGGAAGCATCACCCTACTCGCAGTTTATTTTTCATCTCATAAATTATGTTTAAAAAGCAGTACTATTTATTAAAACTGTAGTGAGAGCACACTGCTTGATTCAATCAATAGCATCCTTCCTCCCAGAAGCTTCAGGGCAATATATGCCATTGTGTTCTCCTAGCCTTATCATTAGTCTTCCTTTTTTTTGATCATGTCTTGCCTACCTTACTTGTGACCAGCTCATCAAGTCAACATGATGAAAATGGATGTTATTAAACCTTCATTTTCACACTGAAATCCCGGAAGGGGAGCTATCCTGCTTACAGCTCTAATTGCTTTAACAGCACATCTTTCAGCACTTGTTCTTGTGGGTTTGATTCTGCAGCGCTTACTCAGCCTGAGTAGTGCTGCTCTTCTGAGTAGTCCCATTGATACCCAGAAGCCTTCTCTCACGGTTAAGTGTTCCTCAGAAGGAGTAAGGATTGTAGAACTGAGCAGTGTGATGTTATTTCAAAAGGGCAAAGCAACTAGGCACAGATTTGAGTGAAAGGCAATGCAAGCTTTGCTTATCTTACGTTTGCCTTCCATACACAGCTATCCCCCCTACCCGCCCCCACCACCCTTCAGCTCCCAAGTCCCTCAAACACATAATAAACAGAGTTCTAGCTAGTTGGAAACAGCCAATTCAGCTGATGCTGTAACTGTTGCTCCCTTTTAAGCTAATGCACGTTATTCAGGATATTTCTATAGAGTGGAAAACGTACGGCTTAAAGTGGCTGCAGAGGTTCTGGTTTGCTCTCTTAAGATAATTTTGTTGAGGCAGTCTACATTAAAGTTGTTAACTTAGAAAGAACAAGTGAAAATAATTTATAAAGTATGAAAATAACATTGTCATATTATATATATTATTTGATTTTCAGAAGGATTTAAGTCAGTTAGTCTTCCAGTTCTCCCTCAAAGTTTAGTAGAACTAGGTATCTAATTCTAATAGCGCGAAGCACCTGAAGGAATCTATTCATATACGGTTGACACAAAGATAAAATTGGTCCTCTCCCATGAATGTTTAAGGCCATTATATAAACCAGAAAATTGCTGTGAATGGTTCCCCCAATAAATAAAATATCTGTAGCAGGAAACATAATCTGTAATAGAAGCAGATAAAGGTGAGAAAGCAGCATGATACAGACCCATCCTCAAATACCAATTGCAACACAGCAGTATTAGTGGATAAAGGTATTTCAGTGTAGAGAGATTACTTCCCCAGCAGAACTGTATGGCTTCCCCTCTCATCACAAGCTCACTTACCTCGACAGACTACTGCACTCGGACAGCTTCATACACTTGGGGATTCACAAATCCATGTCCTGATGTCCAGAATTCTTCCCCAAATTAAAATGTCAAGAACATCTCAACATCAAGAACTGAATGAAAGGAAGTGGCTAATTAACCCAAACCATATTACACACACAGTCCATGATTTTCAGGTGAATTTCAGCTTGGTTAACTAAAATAAAATCCTAAAAATGATGAATATTTGTTCCCTTCACCAGAAGTGCTTTACACTTACATATATGGCAAAATAAAATAATTCATCTGATAGGGTTTAGCACACAACATTGCAATATTACTTAAAATAATGAAAACCAGTTTGCTCATAGACGTATACAGTCATAAGCTCATTTTAATTCGGCATTGCTTTGAACAAGACAAGTAAAAAATATCTAAGCTAATGCCTACTGAAATCAATGGTATGATGCACTGGATGTTGTGAAGATATGCTATATATAGGTATGTATAAGGTATACCAATTATTGTTATCTAGCTCTCTGAATTATTATCTAGCTCTCTGAAAATACTTAGGCATGTTTTATGTTTCCTTCTTTGAGCTCAGATCAGAGGAGAACTGTCTAACATCATCCAGAGTCTAATTCTTTGCCCCAAAAAGTCACAACTCAAACTGCTTAGCTCAACAGGTGCCTGGGTCAGTTTCTGAAATTCTCCAAGAGATTATGAACTGCCAGTGTTTTCTAAACTTGCACAGTGCAAAGTATAAAGACCACTAGTGTAGCTGAACATGGTTTTCTTTTTACATTGTTTTTGTAATGAGGAGTTGTGGATTTTTTTTTTTCCAGATACAGATACCTGAGACAGTCATATTTCAATCAAGAAAAGGTTTCTTGGTGTGCATTGTTATTTCCATTTTCGTAACGTTCTGAGTTTCTCACATTTTGCTCTTTGAATTACTCTGCGTACTAACAATTATGTTTGTTATGGGTTTTTTTGTTTCCGTGTTCTTCCTTCTGACATTACGGGCCTTGCAACATTGCAAAGCTTTAACAGAATCATACTTCTGTACAGGATGTCTAATAAGGTTTCCTTGATTAATTTTGTATGATCCTGTGTGCTTTTCAATACTGTAAAGCTTCTCTTTTTCAAAGTCTATTTAATTTTTTTTTTTTATCTTTCAAGATCTCTTAATTTAAGTTTCTCCTACATGGTTGAAGCTTTTACAATGTTTCTGTAATTAAACAATTAAATTACGATACATCATTCATCTATTCTCCAGCAGTCTCAACTTTGCTCAGCATCAGAATATGAAACAGATATACAAAAATGCAACCTTTGTTTAGTTTTCTTATTTGATTTATAATCAGAAATACAGTAGTATATTTTTAATTAGGTTCTTAGCAATTCTTGTGACCATTCATTTCCCTTAATACATCAGCCGGATTTATCTTCCATAGTAAGAGGGTAAGCCTTCATAGTATTGGATATTCAACATAGATACATTCAGACTGAAATTTGCATCAGTGTCCAGCTTTTAGCTTCCCACTGGAAGAAGTGGAAGTTTGATCATGGGCTCCAATTTTGTGTGAATGTTGAACCTGCTACCTGAAAAGTTTCATCTGCTTCTTTAATATAACCTTGCAAGTACAACTTATGGCTTTGGTCACTATTGACTAAGTATATTAATTAATCAGCATTTTATGAACCTAACACTTGGTGGGTCTTGTTGCTTGGCAACAGAACTTCCTTCAACAAGGGGCTATATCTGGAGTCTTAACCAGCTTTCATCTTTTAAGGCATTTTTAAATTCGGCTAATCCCTTACTTCTAGAAAACAATGCATTTCTAATTTAAAAGGCTAGATTCTTTTATTTATTTTTTTACTTCCATTTTAAAAAATAAAATGACACTTAGGAATGACTATAGCTGCACTAACATATTATGCATGGTAAATGCGTGCAATAAAATCCAAACACCAGTAATCACACCAGCCAAATGTCGGCAGTTCCTTTCATTGCTGTGGGAAACACACTCTCAATCTTTCCAAAATCCCTATCAAATCTGTATTAATTAATATCTGGATACAAGCAATAGTAAATTATACTTCAGTGTAAACTAAATTCCAAAATTGAGAACAGGACCTTTGTCATTTACAGACATTTTAAGTTCTAATTGTTGTTAAAATAGATGTTTCTCAGTCCATGAACTCTTCTGCGGCACAAATAACAGCTCTGGTGTATCAAGGGTTCAGTTTTTAATTCCACTGTTACACATAACATTAGTAGAGTTAATATTAGTTTCTCTGTTTTATAAGTCTCATCAGCTTAAAGCTAAATTTATCCCCACTCATACAGGCAATAATTTCAGAAGGTACCTTCTAAGTTTTCATCTTTTGCAAGGCGTGTACACATTTAACAAACCTTTGGTCTGATTCTGGGAAATGTATATCCATTTTATGTCTGCATCAGATGTTCAGGACTGGAATTACGCCTATGTCAATTTAGGCGTAGTTATAAAATCAATAATGTTATCTCTTTACAGTAAGGTAAAGATGCCATATAGTAGGTGACAATGAAAACAGGAAAATGAAATTTACCCATTTTTAGCTTAGACAGTATAGTTTTACCATTTTTAACACTTGATGCCTAACATCAAATGTGTCAGTTTACTCACTTTTGTATACATATATACCACCATAGAAAGGATTTGGTTGGAGAGAAAATTTAGAATGCATAATGAGGTAATTTGGATTCTATGCTAATGAAGTTAACCATTGACAGGTGCTAAATAAACAAATATATTGTATGTGTACAGTTATGAATCATATTTTTTTAGTTTTCCAGTATGACTAGGATGTCACAGTGGCGAAAGCTATGTTCTCTGACATACATGCTCCACTACTGTTCATTGGTTTACTGTATGTAGCTGTTTGGTTAATGATGCGATCTTTACCTTTCTCTTTTTGTATTATGTGAAATAATGCCATAAGCACAATCTTTCCCATCTGTGGAGTGTCTACTTATAAGAAAATCAAATAGGAATATTGAGGGATACAATTCTTTCTGGAAAAGTGCCTCATCTGATAGGCATTCTATTAAAATCTGTGAGAGACATAAAAGGTTACTTTAAAGTTGATAAGGTCTTTTCTAGAATGGTGCATGCTTGATATATGCCGCATAATGTACTTACACGAGTGCTAACCAAAAGTTTGGATTACAGCAGTTATTTTTACAGACAGCTTTTGAGGTTTTTGGTTGCTTTTGTTTTTTGTTTTTTTTTTCTCTTCCCTTTGGAGTGGCTGAATTCTGTTCTTATTTTTGATACAGATGAAAAGATAGAACATGGAGAGAACAAAGCTACATTGAAATGAAATATGACTCAAAAATCCTTTGTAATTCTTTCTTTTTGGTATTGCTCCTCCTTCAGATGCTCACTGTGTCTGTTCTTCACACTTTGTCTTTGTCAGAACATAGTGAAAGACTGAGAGAACAAAAGAGAAGTCATAATGTTTTTTCCCTTTTTCACTGGAACAAGCTTGTTCCTCTCAGCTATTCAGCTAATGTCACAGGGAAAAGTCCTGAGGCCTACCACTCAGGTACATGACATTAATATAGAAAAAACTTCTTGCTAACCCAATGCATTGCATGGAGATGATAAAGAATGTGTTTGTCCACAGTTTTTTCCATATTGTTCTGTGGAATAACTGCTCAGAAGAAAGGACTTGTGAAAGTACTTTTGTTTTGCTTTTCTTTTTTTGACACAACAGCTGAAAGTGTTGTGCCATTTTTCAAATAATTCATTTTGCACGGTAACACCATCAATGCAGTGTTTCTTAAAATGTTGATAGGGAATAAATAAATTTGTGGTAAATAATATATTTTTGTTTTAACAAAAAACAAAATATCTAAAGCTTCTGATCACTTCAATACACTATCTGTTGAAAAACTATTTTTCAGACAGAAAAGAAAAAAAAAGCAAGTTCTCATTCAGTTCTGATGGCTGGGAGTAGATATCTCAAAATTTTGATTGCATGAATGTAGAAAGGCAGGCAGTTATGTGGGATTAGAAGTTACAGTGAGTCTAAACCTATAGAAATAACAATGTCAAGCAGTCCTTATTACTGGATGTTGTGGTTTCAGCTGGGATGGAGTTGACTTTCTTACTAGCAGATGGCGGAGTGCTATGTTTTGGGTTTGGGATGGGAATGTTGTTAATAGCACACTAATGCTCTTGGTTGTTGTTAAGCAGTCAAGGCCTTTTCTGCTCCTCACATTGCCCTGCCAGCGAGTAGGCTGGGAGCGCACAAAAAGTTGGCAGGCAACACAGCCAGGACAGCTGACCTCAACTGACCCAAGCAATATGCCATGTGACATGACATCATGCTCAGTATACAAAGCTGGGAGAAGAAGGAAGGGAGCGACGTTCAAAGTGATGGCATTTCTCTTCCCAGGTAACCGTTACGCATGATGGAGCCCAGCTATCCCGGAGACGGCTGAACACCTGCCTGCTGATGGGAAGCAGCGAATGAACTCCTTGTTTTGCTTTGCTTGTGTGCGTGGTTTTTGCTTTACCTGTTAAGCTGTCTTTATCTCAACGCATCTTTTCTCACTTTTGCTCTTCCGATTCTCTTCCCCATCCCACTGTGGGGAGAGTGAGTGAGCGGCTACATGGTCCCAGTTGCTGGCTGGGGTTACACCATGATCACTGGACCAAGCCATCATAATCAAGGAGGTATCTGCCACCTCTAAAGTAAATGTTATGAGCCTCTTCCTGCTGACACAGTGGCTTCCTACGTCATTCTACAGACTTATTAACTGCAGTTGTCTAGTCTGGGAACTGGCTAGAATCTGTCTGCCTTGAGACTCAGAGAGAAAAGCCTGCATCTGCCTGCAAAGTGACATGCAGATTTTCCTAAAGAACTGCTGTAACTCAGAAGGAATTAGTAAAATATTGAGAAAAGGAAGAATTTTCAAGGGTTAGTCATGAAGGTATTTAAGAAAAGTTTTGCTGATTTGCCCTTAGGAAATTAAAATACTACTCTTTATACACTGCCAAAATGTGGCTGAGTGTTTTGCAAGATAATTATTAACAAAATTTATCCTCATCATTGTGCAATGTGTTAGTTTTTTCCAAATTTCAAAAATACTGAACACTAAGTTGCTTCAGTTGAAGCTATGGGAGCCTTATAATGGTCAACACCATTTGAAGTATATCTATGTATTAATAGACCTAAATATAAATTTTAAGTCTAAGGTTGTATTTAAAGGTATCTTAGACTGCTGTTTGTCATGAGAGACCCTACTCAACTGGTTGACCTTAGACTTCTGGTGCAGTTTCAAGAGTGCTACTATATCCAAGATCTCCAGAGAGGGCTAGAAATGACACATGAAACATCTATGCATATAGACAACAGTCAGGATACCACCAGACATTTCAAATGACGATAGATGTCCGTATGAAAGCAACTGAATCAAGTCTTACATATTGACTGTAGATGCATTGACTACAGTAGGAGCTCAGAAATAGTACCCAAAATTGCCTGTAATCTGAAGCTGAACCTCTCTCCTTAAGTGCCTAGAGCTGTTTGAGTTGATGTAAAATATTTCAGCTGGCTTCCAGCTGCCTTTCCAGAAAGGTATCTCTCAAAGGTCTCCTTCTGGCCCATTTTGGATAGTCCAGCAGATTTTACGTGGCACCTGACACTTATGTTTCAGCAACTGAAGTCCAGCACGGTTAGACAGTCAAGGGTAAAGAGAATTAAGAGTACAGGACAGGGAGATTTTAGAGTCACTCGTTCCATAATAAGAGCCCTTTCATAATGGTAAAACATCCCACTGATGCTAGACACTTAGGTTTCATCAGTGACTACAGACATCCTCCCTTTAGGAGGTCAGGGTTAGATGTGATTAGTCTAGCTGCAGTCTGATTTCTGAGCACCTTTCATATTTTCCATTGATGACTAGGTGGACAGGCTCTTTTGGAAAGTTCATGACGTGTTCATCTGCTTCTGCAATCATCTATTCACCTTGGCAATTAGCTATTTGATTCAATTTTTATTAGTCTTAGCATGGATAGTCTGTCCTAAATAGAAAGAACATCTCAAAAGTAAATTTAGGTTTATAGAAAAAAAAGCATAAGGTGTAAAAGCAGTAACAAATACAATGAATCTTTTAAAGTGTTATTTTTTGTTATTGTATTCATGGGAGCCAGAAGCCGAGAAAAAGCTGCCTGTATCCAGAAGCTACCTTATTTTTTGTTTATCAAATCTTTATGCCAGTCTCTAGCAAGTTTTGAATTATTGATTTACATGTTGAAAAAATTCACCCTAAAGTGAAACAATGATGAAAAGATAAATTTGAATTGTAGATATTTCTATTAAAGTAATTGTTTAGAAAAATGAATAAAAAAAACCCAACAAAAACCACAGAAATTTAGCATATAGGTAAATCATGCATGCTATACAAGATAATAGCTTTTCATCTCAATAGCTTCTCTGTCACTGAAGAATGAGATGAATACAGAATTCTCAGTTTTCGTGAAGTTATTTGTGTAAGGCTTTAACACCGTTCCTCTGAGATGTATGGAGAAGAGCTGTGAACTGCTATCTTGTTTTTGCCTTATTTACTTACTTTTAACTGCTTACAGAAATCTCATTTTTTCCATACTTCCCTGAAACACTACTCTTTAAACTTATTTGTGAATGTGCTGGATACTAAGCCTGAATGACTGGTACTTGTCCATTATGTTGTGTTGCTGAAAAAAGGTTTGATCAAGTGCACATTGATTTTATCTTTTTATTCTTTTCTCCTTCTGTGGTGCTTCAAAAGGCAAAAACTATCTTTCTGTCAGATAGATACACAGATAGAAAAACTCTACCCACACCATACAGATACACTACATTATCTTCTTTCACCATTTTTTAAGTGGTGAGATAGGTAGTGTTTTTAATTGAAATAAATTTCATTTAAGAAAAATCTGCTGAAATATATATCCAAGGACACCTCTTCTGGCCCAGGAAGTCTCTGGAGCATAAACCACTATAAGCTCTAAGAAAATGTTTATCATGTGCTTGTAGTGGGTTCTCTGGGATTCTCCTCTGGTGATTTCTGCACATCAGACATCAGAGGGGTCTTTTCTCTAATCTAATACAGTTTTAATGACATTAAGAGAATGACCTAATGTTATACTGCAAACCTTTTCTACAAATTTGCTCAGTTCTGTGGCAGGGAAGAAATTCTGAAATCCACAGCAACACCAGGATGTTCTGGCTTACACAGTAGGCTGTTAAAAAAAAAAAAAAAAGAAGGCTTTAAAACAGGTTTTAGACTTTACACATTATTTTACCTGAACACATGTCACCAGATAAAATGAGAGAATTACAGTTTATGATGATAGCCAGTGTTTCTTGTCCATATTTTGGTTGATAAGACTGTAGAAGGACATTTCCTGTGCTTCCCTCTGACATTCAAATTTCTTCTTCTTTCCTTTCATTAGGAAGGAAATTTGTGTAACAAGGTATCTGCACAGTAGAGAAACAACAGCGGAACAAAAATGGTCTTTCCTCAAAAGGATGTTAAGGTATAATTTATAACTCATCCAAGACATAAGTAACTGTACAAAAGTATAAATCAAATTATTTTTGATGATGGAGTAGTACAGCTAATTTTCTGACCTTTTCTTTGCTAAAGCCAAGAAGGCATCCAATATTTAAGCAATGACCATAACTTTCTATATTTCATCTCCCTTTTTATAAAAAAAAAAAAAAAATTAAAAGGGGAAAAGTTAGCACATTGAGATAGTCTGACTGGATAATTAATTCATAGAAGAAAATTTTAAACTATTATTACACAAGCTGGCAAATTCATTACATCCTTTTGCTGTTATTGTTTATTAAAAAAGGCTGTTCAGAAATTAGATAGCTTTCACAGAACTGTGAAGACCAGTAAACATATGGATATGCACAAACACAGGCATAAAACCAGAACTTGAGTATTCATTCATGAACTGTTTATAATGCTATTCATATTATATTTGAAGAGACTCAGTGGCTCCTTGGGTTTTTCCATTGGCCATTCCAACCATCCATCCATATCAATCTAAAGGACCAAACCAATATCTAATGGAAAATCTAAAAGGCTTTGATACTTCAAAAATGTTTTAGGTTTTTCAAGAAGCCACATATAATATTTTCATCCAGCCAGGGCCAACCTCTTATGGATCTCCAAAGAACTGCTTTAACTGATCCTTTCATCCTAGAACTAGGAAAATTGAATCTATTCATCTCATATAGGATGTGATACTTAGAAAGACTTTATTGTGACCTTACTTTCTTTAATGTTCAGACAGACAGACCTAAAATATAAAGACTTTACAGATTATAGGAGTGAACCATCTGGCCTTTCTTTTACTACAATTAGGTGCCTTTCTTTGCACTCATCCCTTTTCTGCCTAAAGTACTAGGAGTCACTATGAACTCCTGCTTCTGAAAAAATAATAAAAGTTTGGCTAGATCACTTCTTATTGACACTAAACAAAAAATAATAATAAAAAAGAATTAAAAGATCTTTATGTCTTTCTGTTTATCACTATTCTAACTAAATTTACTATAAATTATCATTCCCAAAAGCAGTGCCAGTTTTAAATTTTTTCATACTCTTATTATGAGTACTTAACTTTTTGTTTAGAAGATAGACATAATTTAATTTCAAAAGTTTTCCTTTCTTTTATATATATTTTTAGCAGATTTTCAATTGTCTGATTCACATATTAGTGTAGTAAGTTAGTGGATTTCCAACACAAAAGACACAGCCATACAAGTGTAGCCTAAATTTTCCTAGTTTCCTATGATTTAAGAAGTATTACTATTACTTTTGGTCTTCAGATTTCAGTTCATTACCATGTTTCTTGGAGTAATTTTTTTAGATCTGACTGCTTCACTTTCTTATAGTACATAGGTTTTTTACATATTTCTCAAACTCTTTTGAAAGTCATGCAGTTTTCTATACCAAAGCATTTTAAGACTTAATGTATAGGTTTATTTTTTTTTTATTCAGAAGTATGAATTCCTTTTAATTTCTGTAAATCACTGACTTGTCTTCCCATGAAAGGACTGCATGAATATTTTATAAAGCAATCTATTTTTCTTAATTTGTTATTTCAAGATGTTTATAGGTGTTCTCATTTCTTCATAAAAAAAAACAGAACATGAGGCAATTTTTCACTGTATTTTATAGTGGGAGTCTCATTTGCAATATATCTGGTGCCTTCAGTCATACAATGTTGCATAAAAGTGATTGTGTTTGTCTGCCTCAGTAAAGTACGCTGGGATTACCAAGGAAAACAACATTCCAAAAACTACTCATCATACATATCTGGGAAAATGTAGACTAAAAAAACTACTCACTTCTATGGTTTGCCAAACTGAAGTGAAATAATATACTCGTTAGATATCTGTTCTCAAAGAAGGTTGACTTTTCAGTGACAAACCTGATGTTGAGTCAACACCCGGAACATGTTTAGCTATGTGTACGAGGGTTATTTGTGATAAGGGTAATTTATTTTCTGTCTGCTGCACACAAGTCAGAACTAACAGCAGACTGGTTGCTTCAACCTCTTCAACTGGCAATGCAGGTCCTTCATAGAAGAGTAGGTGATCAGTTTGTTGTTATTCTGCATTATCAGAGCAATACAGAAGTGTTGGTGAATTAGGCTCAACATTCAGTGTCTACACAAGAAGTTAGAAACAGGCAGGCCACGGGTAAAACCATGACCTATAGTTCTGTAGTCACTTAATATCATATTGCCAGTCTAGTAACAGGCAATACAAGCTTACTGAGTTTGTAAGGCCTCAGGACTATGGCTTGTCAGGTCTGCTCTGTCTGAACTTGTCTTGATCAAGAATCATTTTTAGTCAAAAGAAATTATTACAGAGAAAGAATGCATATTTACAGAAAATTTTTCAGTATGAATAATCACAGAATCACAGGGGTTGGAAGGGACCTCTGGAGATCACCTAGTCCAAACCCCCTGCCAGAGCAGGGACACCTGGAGCAGGTTACACAGGATGGCATCCAGGTGGATTTTGAATGTTTCCAGAGTCGGAGACTCCACCACCTCTCTGGGCAGCCTGTTCCAGTGCTCTGCCACCCTCAGAGGAAAGAAGTTCCTCCTTATGTTTAGATGGAACTTCCTACGTTCAAGTTTGTGCCCATTACCTCTTGTCCTGTCACTGGGCACCACTGCAAAAAGACTGGTCCCATCCTCCTGGCACCCTCCTTTTAAGTATTTGGAAGCATTGATGAGATCCCCCCTCAGTCTTCTCTTTTCCAGACTAAACAGACCCAAGTCCCTCAGCCTTTCCTCATAAGAAAGATGTTCCAGCTCCTAATCATCTTTGTAGCCCTCTGCTGTACCCTCTCCAGCAGTTCCCTGTCCTTCTTGAACCTGGGAGCCCAGAACTGGACACGGGACTCCAGGTGGGGCCTCACCAGGACAGAGTAGAGGGGAAGGATAACCTCCTGCGATAAGCTACCTGCTAATAATGCACTTAAAATTGTTATACACAGACTCCTTAGTTTCTACCGCTTTTCCTGGATCACCCTTCCCCTGCCTTCCAGTACTGGCCCAGAAGGGCAAAGATTTTCTACAAGACCTGGTATCACATTCTGGGCATGTACATGTCTTGGTTAGCATTGGCCATTTCAAGTGATACCAGAATGCTATCTTCAGCATCTTCTGGTTACACATTGCTCACAAAACCATTTGAGGTGTTTTAGACACCTAAATGGAGTGTATTCCACAACTTCATCATCCACTGCAAAGGTCATCATAAATCCTGAGCTGTTACCCGCTAACATTATATAGATGTCTTCAATACCCTACAGTGTCTCAGAGGGCACACAGATCAAGTCTTATCTCCATGGACTACAGCAGGAGCTGAAACACATCTGTAGATACCTAGAGGAAGATTTTGACATATTATTATATGTTAATAATAGTTAATCTAAAATCAAATCCCATAATTATAGGAAAAAATAATAAAAGCATACAGAATTTAATTCGAAGTGGGGATCGGCTTGAAAAAACAAATAAAATCTCTTCAATTAAAATACAGGCAACCTTAAATCAAATCCACTTTATGAAGCAGACTGTAGCAAAGGCCTGAATCTGTGTTTTCTATTTCCTAGAAACCATTTCTTTAAGCACTCACTTAACTAGTTAAAGTGGGACTTTTTCCTTTTTATTAAGCTGAACCAATTAGTCAAATTCAGCATAGATTTGTCAGTGAACCTACCTTTCCCCAAACTGATTTATAATTTGGGAGCTTTTGTTTCATCAAACAAATTACGTGTTAAAACAGCAGCACAGATAACTAACTTTTCCTGTCCTAATTAAAATAACTGCACCAGAGTTCCTTTTAGGATTAGCTCTCTAGATGCTATTCTGTGAAATACTGAGATACTTTAACTCTCCCATTGATTACATTTACACTGTAATAGCTGTCATCTTATTTTTCAAATCACATTCCACTTGCCGTATCTTTAACCCTTAGCATTGTTACAGAGCATGCTGCATCATGTTTGGAAGGGATATTGAGAAATCTACTTGGGGAAATAGTTTTTTCCTTTTTCTTTTTTTCCCCCCCCCCCCCTCTACTTATTTGAAAAGGAAAGGATTAATAATGCTTGGGAATTAATACTTTCTATTTCATTATGCCAGAGGGCTTATGTAGAGAAGAAAACAAATGCCATATGCACAATTTGTAACATCTGACATGTCGCACCAAACTCATTCACATTACTTACCATATCATATGCCAAATAGGGCCAGGATATTTCTTGATAACCAGCTTAATTGCTTATCACTCAGCAAAGTCAATTGAGACACAATTTAATCTTTTAATTATCACTTAGGCACACCATTCTGACACAAAGTATTCACAATACATACCTTACTTAATCACATTGCATACAAAGGTAGTAATTCAGAGTTTTGCCACGTATTTCATTACCGTGTATTTGCCAAGATATTCGTTGTTATTCGGGTGTTGTCACCTGTCACTCAGTGAAAACGCTTGGCTGGCATTATACAGCATCATTGATCTTACCTAGTGTGAAGGAGGTGACATAGCTTACGGCTTCTTCAATCATTTCCTGAATGTAAAAACTTTGCCAAGTTGCTTTAGATGTCTAGGACATCAGGCTGTAGCTGATAAGTCTCTTTTGGAAAGCAAGGATATTAATTCCTATCAAGATATTAACAGCAAAAGAAGGAGGCATTTTCCTATTATAATAGCATATCTGGGATTTTCCAAGGATGAAAGTAAGAATACTTTAAAAGAGGAAGGGATATTCCAAAACAAGATGCCTTCTTGAAGGGTGTATTAGTGCTAACCCATTCTTCTTAATGAAGGGTGTAGAATTGACCTTAGTCTTAAGGAATAACAAGAAAACCTTTTATTTAAGTAAGAATTAGCTCAAATTCTGCTTTTATCCACAAAATTAACCTTTTTATGTTTTGGATCTATCAAGAATGTACTCTAAAGAGTACTAATATTTATATAACTTCACCGAGTTCTCTCAGCTTGCTTTAGGGAATTCAGTGTTTTAGAGATCCAAACAGTTTTCTGTGTCTAGACTTGGGTAAATGAGTTTCAAAACCTTGCACTACATATTTTTTAAAACTAAATTGCATTATCTTAACCTCAAAAGCTGGCACACTTTTATATCTTTATAATACATAAGCATTTGTTTTATAACAACGTGAAGTCAAGAAAACCTTTTGTCAAACTAATTTTGAAAACAACTCAGTTGAAGTAAGAGTAGGAGTATAAAAGTTCAATTTTCAAATATTATTTTTAAAATGTTGAAGAAAATTAATTTGATGACCTTCACCACTGTTGTTATGATTTTTAATGTTTGATATTTTAAATGCAAAGATATTTTTAAATTTTTGTTTTATAAGAAATAGATAAAGCAGCTTTTGATGCAAAAATACTCAAATAAGAAAGAAAAGGTATACAATAATGAACAAAAATCAAGATCAGAAGTTTATTGAAGAGTAATACGATATGAAAGAGACACTATGCAAAATTTAAGGTAATAGGAAGGCAACTATATATTTGTATGTAATACACTATTTATATGCATATTTACATGTATATATGTATATTATATGTATGTTTATTACATATATTTATCAACATATGTATATAAATAGACACATATATATAGACACACATATGTACATGAATTTATATTGCATGTTGGGTTTCCATTTGTGTTTTCTTAAAAGTAAAAGGAATCAAAATGATCTATTACATTAATAACATGAACGAAATGTCAGTATTAAGGGAGAAAAGCTGGGTTTTTTTCATAAATTTCACTGTTCTGTAAATAGGAAAAATATTGATATAAAATAGACTTATGCCAAGGACAATGATGAAATTATTTATATCCTAGCAGTATCTAAGGGACATTTTAACAGCAGCTTCTAACAGTACTTCCAAAACCAGCAATTTCTGTAACCTACCTAAAAGGATTCTGAAAAGGCTGGCTGAGGAGCACACTGACTCATTAACACTGATTTTCAGTTAGTGTTAACAACACTGGGGAGATCACAGAATGGGAACAGAGCTAATGTTGGATTAACACTTTAAAAACAAAACAGGATATCCTGTGTCTGCCAACAAGACATCAGCCCTGGGCAAAACAATAAATTACATTATATTATTTAATTAGTAAAGAATTAAAGTAATATAATTTATTCCACTGAATATTGGCAACTAATTTGTTATCTTTCTTTGATAAAGCTACAAATGTGGTATTCAAAATGTCATACAATTTAGATTCTGTAAGGAATCTCGCTCATCGCCAAGTAAATGTGATCACTATGATCTTATCACCATGTGACATGTTAAATGGATTAAGAACTAGCCAACCCATAGATCTTGGCTTGATGTAATTTGGCACTCATAATCAGAGGGAAATGGAGGAGGGGTGGGATTTCATACAGCTTGGTATTAGCGTGACTGTCTCAGAAAGTTCTTTTCATTCCCTATTCCAAAAAACGTTCTGATATGCTGGAGAGTCAGTCTACATATATGAACAACCAAAGTGGCACCACACATTGACAGACCCATAGTGCTCTGATTTTATCAAAGAAGAAAACTACAGAGAGAACTGATCAAAACCTTTTTTTTTTTTTTTTTCCTAGAGGAATATTCTAAGTCAGACAGTAAATGATTCTTGAAAGTCCTATTTAGGAGGTTATAATATCATATTGCTAAATCATGGCAAGCATAGCATCAATAACAACTACTGTTATTATACACATAATGCAATTGAGCGTAAAAATGTTAATTCAGAAAAGACAAAGGGTTTAAATGTCTACAGTGATAACTGTAGGAGATAATTTCCATGCAGCACAATTTCGCAATTGCTGTGCATTCAGTTACAAAGGACAAAATGCAGGGAAAAGAAAGGAGAATTAATTTCTAACATAACCAGGAAAGGGAAAGAGAATATTTGAAGAGATGTTATGAAAGATGAGAGCCAGAATTTGTGGAACAGATTGTCAAGGAATTCTAGCTTCTCTAGTGAAGAAGAGTGGCCATAAACCTAAGGACCCATTTAAATTAGCTTTATATGTTCTTTGAGTTGTGCCTGTGGTGCAGAACAGCCGCAGGAGATGTAGCAGCTGCATGGCTGGATTTGGCCTTGTTGAATTGTGAGCTCTTTATTCTTTATTATAGGAGTTATCAGAAACATAAGTAGTGACAAAAGCTACCTCAGTGTATGCCTACATATTACAGGTATTTCCCTTCCAAATGACCTTATGTAATTGCCTTCTCTCCATGTATACCTTACAAAAATCACAACGTTTATTGACTCTTCATTGAGTCTCATTTACACATCAGAGTGCCAGGTTAGTTGCATATCTCTTTCAATAGTGCACAGAAGGAGCTTGCTATTATTAACTAAAGACAACATTTAAGCTAATGTAAACAACTCTGTACAAAGTCTAACAAAGTAAAACTACTTAAAATGCATTTGCTTGAAAGAAATTATCAATAAAGAAGACTCAGATAATTTTAGGGGACATTTTTCAAGATATGTTATTATTACAGTATTGTATTCTCTCCCAAAACATTTATGCAAATCAAGCTATGTGTTTTACATTAACTCTTTAACTATGTTGAAACTGTTACCTTTTTATCTTCACTATAACCCCCAGAATGATTGAGTGCTAAGGTGCAAGGAGTATATTTTTAATATATGGTTGTCAAAATATCAAAAGAAACACCTGTTTTTTCTTCAATGAAGCAGCTGTGTGCTGGGGTTTTCTCTCCAAATAGTGAGGTAGTGGACATTCTAATTTCAGTGAGGAGTTTATTTCATATGGTACATGTATTTCATTTAGCTACAGTTATTGGGCAAAGGAAAAAGCAATATGAATTCTTTATTAAAATTTTATTTTGAGTTCATCTGTAAATTCTAGCTACTCAAATAGTGAAAGCAGCTTTATGTAAATAAATCATCAAATGTCTTCTCTGATGTTTTTATACTAACCAGAAAATAAAGTTAAAAATATGCAAAGAAGCCAGTAACTCCAGAGTCAAAATACAATCAAACCAGGCATAAGCGTCCACCATATTCCAAGTACATCCAAAACCCAGTAAGAGAAGAACATGATAAATTCCTGAGAAGCTTAAACCATATATCCTCATCCACATTATCCAAAGTTATAGGTGTTTCCAAAAGAACTCAAGCCCTTTCCTTATGCAAACAGACCTTTCAATTGAAACCTCTTTTTGTAGGGGAGTCCTTGCCCACCAACAGTCTTAGCTTCTTCCTCCTGTTACACTTCCAAAATGTGCACATAAATTTTTTCTTTCCTCTGAATTTGAGAAAAAGTTTAGAGATATACATATTCCTGAGTAGGTGAAACAGAAGTTTTCTCAAATACAGTCAATATCTCATCTGAAATAAAGATGCTTCAATAGAATAATACTCATCTACAGCAGGCGAAGGCCCAGCTCAGAGTACTGGAGGAGGCACAAGGGATGATACTGAGATGTAAAAATAGATTTCCAGTGCCACAAGTTGTCCTGATTAGCCTCCAGCTATTGCTCCAGCAGAGTATAATTCATTTGCACCCTGCTGTATCAGCCATCACCATGCAAAAGTCTCGGATGTCATCAGGCATATGAAAATCATACCATATGCTAGATAATAGGTGAATATATATATATATATGTATAATCTTGGAAATGTGATGGTTTTTGTCTTCCAGGGCATCTTGAACTGATTCTGAATGTAATTTTATAAACTGTCTGGAGCTGTATCATCTGTAAGCTTCTTATTAGGCTATTCTAAGACAGATGCTGGGAAAAAAAAAGATGTCAAAGAAGGTTCTAATAGGTCACAAATATCTCGCAGAACAACCGTCTCTCTATATACACTACTAAGCTGTAAAAAGTGGAGCTTTCTTGTGGACAGAAGAATATAATTGGTATTAAAATGCTAGATATAATGTTCTCTTGAAGTGAAAAGCTCTTCAAGCATTCGTTGTGGACATTGGTGTCTTTTATGAATATATAGTACTTTCTCATTTTATTGTGCTTTTCACAACAGCTATTGATGGTTAAACGTTTATTAAGTATATGTTTGGTATGATTAAACTATGAAATTTGAGTTTTATATAGAATCATAGACTTATAGAATCGTCTAGGTTGGAAGGGACCTTTAAGATCATTGAGTCCAACCATCAACTTAACACTGCCAAAACCACCACTAAACCGTGTCCCTAAGCACCTCACCTACCCATCTTTTAAATACCTCCATGGATGGTGACTCAACCAGTTCTCTGAGCAGCCTGTTCCAATGCTTGACAACCCTTTCGGTGAAGAAAATTTTCCTAATATTCAATCTAAACCCCCCCTGGCACAACTTGAGGCCATTTCCTTTTGTCCTATCACTTCATACTTGGGAGAAGAGACCAACCCCCACCTCATTATAACCTCCTTTCAGATAGTTGTAGAGAGTGATAAGGTCTCCCCTCAGCCTCCTTTTCTTCAGACTAAACAACCTTAGCTCCCTCAGCCACTCCTTCTAAGGCTTGTTCTCTAGACCCCCCACCAGCTTCATTGCCCTTCTCTGGACATGCTCCAGCACCTCAATGTCTTTCTTGCAATGAGGGGCCCAAAACTGAACATAGTACTCAAGGTGGGGTCTCACCAGTGCTGAGTGCAGGGGTACAATCACTTCCCTAGTCCTGCTCACAACCTCCTGATACAGGCCAGGATGCTGTTGGCCTTCCTGGCCACTTGGGCACACTGTTGACTCATATTCAGCCAGCTGTCGACCAACACTCCCAGGTCCTTTTCTGCCAGGCAGCTTTCCAGACACTTTTCCCCAAGCTTGTGATGCTGCATGGGGTTGTTGTGACCCAAGTGCAGGACCCAGCACTTGGCGTTGTTGAAGCTTATACCGTTGGCCTTGACCCATCGATGCAGCCTGTCCAGATCCCTCTGTAGAAACATCCTACCCTCAAGCAGGTCGACACTCCCAACTAACTTGGTGTCATCTGCAAACTTACTGAGGGTGCACTCAATCCCCTCATCCAGATCATTGATAAAGATACTAAAGAGAACTTTTAATGAGGTTTGAAAATACAATCCAAACGGCAAATATCTAGACAATAGCTGCAGCTGTATCACAAAAAAGAAAAACTAAAAAAAAACCCCAACCTCTCATTAAGACCCTTAACTCCTTCACTACTTTCCTTTATTAATTTATACTTAATGAGAAGTAGTCCACAGACAGCAAGACATACTGGAGGAACTGCTGTGTTTTGGCTAGCCGTAATCTCTGTCATATAACAAGTCTGCTCCGCAATGGAAAAACAACATTCTCCTGCATGCCAGTTTTTTAATGGAATGTTGTGTCAGGAATGTGGAGCAATAGAAGAGACGTTTTCCTCCATTCTGACCTTTTATAGTAGCAGTGATGCAGTTAAACCAAATGAAAGCTTGCAGTCCTAATAGCATAGCTTCAGAGAGGAAATTCTTGCCAAATAGTATCTAATTATCCACTGAATGTATTTCAGTATAAAAACGTGTTAAAACCTTAGAATTTCTCAGCATAGGAAAAGTAGCGTTGATAGGGACAACAACTGTAGATCTTCAAATAATATTCCTTGAAAGTACAATACAGGGACATCAGGGTACATAACTTCATAATCAAATAAAGCCCTTTTCTTCAGTCTGTGTTAGAAAAAGTATTTCATGTTAAGCTGAAAACAAATGAATGAAGAAATCTTTTTTCTAAGAATCACGGGATTTGGAAAGACTAAACAAAACTAAAGTTTCAAAACACACTAAAAAGTCCACTGTTGTTCCACTGGCTTGATTTTCCCCCTGAAACTGATGCTTTGATTACATCATTAAATATTTAATATTTTCTAATTAAAAAAAAATCCACGTTTATTATTCTATTATGAAACAAGAATGAATATGTAAGTAAAACATAAGGTAGGAATGTCTTTCTGGAAAAAAACCTAAGCAAATTATCATTTACCTCTGATACCAGCCTTCTGTTTCAAAGTGACTTCTCTACTGTTTCCGAGATTAGTTTTGTCTACTTTGCCAAAACTAGCCTCAGTGCCCAATAGTATTCTGTCAGGCAATATTTTGCATCATTGCAAGAAATAACATTTTAAAAAAATAAAAAAGATTTATTCTGCTGGTGTATTGTATTATTCCTGGCTGAAATGTAATCATTAAAATTATGGGAAAATAACAGCAAGAACAGTTAGCAAAAAAATAGCCTAAGGGCATACTCTGAACTCAGACAATAGCACTATCTGCTGTCACTTGCCACATTTGAAATGCTATGTTGCATGTGACATCATATGTTTCTCCCCCCCTTTCCCCATTAAGTGTCAAATCAGAAAGAAAATTAGAACCAAATAGAAACAAAGAAGTGTTGTGCAGCATTATAGTTATTTATCTGCTTTCTGGCAGTACCTACATCCCTCATATGTAGCTCAGCCACTTTAAGGTCCCACAGCCTCTGTCCATAATAGTTTACAATCTATTCACCTAGAAACTGCAGACACAAAAAAGAATCACTTATTTAAAGTTTTCTGGAAACTAAGATATCTCAGGTTTGCTGTGTTACACAGATTTCCAAGTTCAGGTTTTCTCTCAAGATATGTAGAGATGACTGATAGATACCATCTACAGAAGACCCCAAATGACTTTTTTTCACAAGACAGTTCTTACCCACATGCAAGAAGACAGTGCAAGGGGTTTTGTTCTGAATTGCTCTTTTCTTCTGAACAGACTTTTCTGAATCTGTTCCGCGTCATCTAAAATAATTAAGTAGTTATTGATACAGAGATAAATAGTAAAACAAACATTAGGACACTTGTTCAGGTGGCTATATGTCAAATATAGGTTTTACCTTAAGTAACCTTAGAGAAACAAAAGATAATTGTCAGGTCTACAATACTTATTTTTGGTTAAACTATAAATACAAGCTCTACCTGAAGATGACTCATGTTATCTTAAATGTCTCTCTTAAAATGGGATGTCACAGCCTCCAAAGGGACTGTTTCTTTCCACTAATATGAGGGATTTTTGTCAACTACAATTCAAACATGAGCTTCAGATACCTCAGTTAATTGGAATGAAACCTACCTGAAGATATGTATCTCCGATGTAAGCTGCCTTTATTAACAGCAAATCAGAGTGTCATTCTGAGGATGTCTCATTCCTGAATATGTCTTCCAGATGTATACTCCACCACATAGCAGGATATGTGGTTTGAGACACTCTCCAGATAAGACTAACATCCTTGTTAGTGTAAAAATCTCACCTTTGAGTAAATGATGAATACCTCCCTCTCAACCGATTTTTTTAACATGTCCCACCACACCTCTTCCTCTCTCTCCTTTCTTTTCCTTACAAATACGCCTGGAATCTTTTGTGCAAATAAACACCAAATTCCTTGATTTTTTTTTCTTATTTTCATGAAGACAACAGTAAATCCATAGTAAAATCAAACTCTGATTAGGGATGGTGTCTTCCACCGATTTTCTGTTCATCTGCCATACTGAACACTTGACTGCATGTGGCAGGCTGAAAGAGTACTAGTTTAAGTCCAGAGTTGTGGGCTTCCTTTCTTTTTTCCATTTTTCTTCTCCTGTAGCTTTTACAGATACTATACAAAGGTGACAGGGTGGGATCACATGTAATCCAAATAAGGTCTCAATGTCAGAGGTTGTGATATGAGCACATGGGCTGCAACTGATACTTAGGTTGCTCTTAATATGTCATAGACCACTAATGGCTCTAAAGACAAAACTGTTTGATTTTTTTTTCCCTAAACCAATTACTTGAAGTTCTTTAAGTTAAATTATAGTCTTCATACTATAAGAATTTATGTCATGCTTCCATGTGTACAAGATTTTTCATACCTGTGCTAAATGATAAATTTACCATGAAAATGCAAGCTCAGAGATGAAGAAATTTTACAAACACACTGGCCAGTTATCTAAATAACAAAGAAATCATCTAGCATATTCCCAAATCTGCAAAGATTTTAAGCAGCCTTCAGCACCTGGGGACACCATTCACATATTTAATTTTGAATGTATGTTTGTTAAAATTTATGTTATTACAGTATTGCATAATAACTCTCTCACATTAAAATAAAAGGTTTATACTCTTAGCTCATTTTAATATTTTAAATTCAGGAGAGTGACTTTAAGCTTTCCTTGTGATACTCCCTAGTTCTTCTTTCACAGTGACGTCTATAACAAATTTTGATGTCAAGCAGAAACATAAATATGAAAATCACATTCAAGTCTCCTTTTGATTTTAAACCTATAATCAAGTTGCTGATGATAAATAAGACAGAACAGAATTCAATTCTTCTGTTTCCTTCTGTCAGTTAAGGAATCTCTGGATTACCAGAGGATATCCAAGGTACAAGGATGACTAGGAACGTTGTTTTTTTAGGATCAGTTTATCTATTAAAAGTTCTAAAATGTAACCAGATCCTTTACAGTAAAAAGTTGCAATCAATGCCCTGACATTTAATAAATTTTATAATAAATAGCATTAATATATTAAAATCAATAAAATTATTAATAGAAAATATCTTATGAATTCTTAGATAGAAGCAACATAGAAGTAGTGGACAGATCAATAACATGACTGAAATTTTCTTATCTAACTCTATATCTCAAAAATAATCTAGGTAAATCATGCACATCCTCTACAGTCAGTGAAGATAAAGAATATATCCTTGGGACAAAAATTAATACCATGTGGTATAGGTACCTCTATAGGGTGGGGGACAATGAATCACCTCTTTCTGTATATTATTTTGGACTGTTAACTGTAGAAATCCTAGACAACTAGCTTAAACTCTATAGCAATGTTTTTGATGGTTGCAATTTGGACAGATGAGCTGGCACCCTCTTACTGCAGAACCGTCTAACCTGTGGTGCACAAGTAGTATTGAGTGCTATTTTTAAGCTAATAAGCTCTGCTGTGTGCAGCTAAACTGTTGCTACACTGCGTGAATATATTGGCTCAGGTCAATAGTGCTCAGGTCAGGTGCTTCACTGAGCAGTGCCATCATGCCCAGGTGTGTCCTAGGAGGGGATATTAGTACAAAGAGGACAGTAATTTGATCAGACAGACCTGAAAAACTGTGAGAACAGCATTAATAAAAAAACAAAAAAAAATCCCAAACTGTCCCCCTCCAAAAAAAGCCCACAACCCCCCCAGAATAAACACACCAGTGTTTCTGATTGCTGGAAGAAATAAATTTTGCAGATATTTTTCAGCCTACTTGAAAGTTATTGCTTTATTTCATTTTAATCCGTGTTAAACAAATAAAAATTTTTGATTTAATCTTTTATAAATGGTGTTCTTGTATGAATCCTAGATGTTTTGTATCAAAAAATGAATGACAATATTTTTGCGATGTACAGAAATCCTTACTTAACAACAACACAATTAAAATATAGAGGAAACAGACCCGAGCAAATGTTATATATAAGGCTTCAGAACAATCCAACAATAGTTAGATGTCTCATTAACTGTTAGCTGCTTTTCAGTTGTCATTATGCTGCTCTGGATAGAAAACAAATTCCTCTTTGTACTTAGTAGGCTATACTATTGACAGGTAAACTTTCATTGCAAATAATGCTCCTTCCTTCCTTCCTTCCTTCCTTCCTTCCTTCCTTCCTTCCTTCCTTCCTTCCTTCCTTCCTTCCTTCCATTGTTAACCCTATTTAGAACCCTGTTTTCTCTTAAAGTCTTTGCAGACAAATAGTCTTTAGCTATTTTCTTATTCCTCTATAATTTGTCCTAACACTTTTACAATTCAATCTCAATGATTTCTGGGAAAACAAAACAAAATAAACCTAGTCTTTCTCTCTTACCTAAAAAGAAGGCCAAGATGAGCTATAAAGCAGGGGGTGAGAGGAGGTGGTAATTTATAATGGAAAGAGAAATCCATTCCTGTTTTAAGAGCCTTAGTATAGCACTATACAAATCTTATTAGTCTCAGTTCAACTATAGTAAAAGGCTTTATTGGGGTGATGTAGAAAGGATTTAGAAAATTGGCACAAATGAAATGTCACAACAAGTTTTGAACAAAGTGTATCCACAAAGCCAGGTTAGCAGCTTTATGACTCCTGAACAGCTACGAAATATACACAATTAATGGGACACAGACATTTTATCTACCATGAGTGAATAAAGGTTTTTATCTGTCTTAATCTAGACAACTATCTAATTTAAATTATCTGATGTTTCTAAGGATGGGCATAGTAGATAAGTAAGATGGAGTGTAGAAAGAGTGAGCTGCCAAGTCATCTTGAAAAAGAATCTCATCTCTGAAGACAGTTTTGGTCCTTGTTAACGGGTACAATATCATTACCCCAAAAGACTAGGAGTATGTACCGGTGGGGTACATCTAGCTTCCATTATGTAATGTAGCAATAGGTACACTTTATTTGGGTAAACACTACACACTTAAAAAACACAGTGAACACATGACAGTAATACATATAGAGTTTAGTTTATCCTTCTGATTAAAAGAACCGAAGACACTCTCTGACTAAGTGCATGCAACAATTTCTTTTTCTAAGCTTAGTTAAAATTGGAGTTGTATAATTCTTTTTCTTTAGGTGGCCTAAAGGGTGATACAGTTGTAAGCAACTGCTACGAATCTTAACTACAGAGAAAAGCCTATTTGACCTAATTTTAAACAAGCACATAACATTGTCCATCAAATTGCAACAAGGGATACATTCCCACGTAAAACAGTTTTACCTATCAGTTCCCATTCAATTTGAAAACAACACTGATGAGAGGTCCTCAAGATGTTTGTCAGGTCCTCAAAGTCAATATTTCACAAACATAGCAGATCATGACATATAATTTATGTAGGAAATGAGCCAAGTTATAATTTTGTTAATTTACGACCATCAGTGGAGTAAGTTTACCCACAGAAATCATCCTAAATATAATTAAAGGATATAACCATAAATAGTATTAATGTGAAGCTGTTCTCCAAGTGTTAAGTGGTTGTTATGGTGATAACATATTAAACTAAAAATTACTATGAAAGTTACTCAATATTAATTCTAAATTTGCAAAACTATCAAGAGAGTTAGGAAATGAAGATTTTAAAAAATTACTCAAAACACCTGCATGTGTTTCACTTGCAAAATTAATTGCCATATTAAATTAGCAGAATGACATTAACAGTAAGGGACTGTTAGTATCATTCATAATTATTCATCATCTTTAAGTTGAATCATATGTCATTTCCTTGACATATTGAGTTTATTATTAAAAAAGTTAGCTTTCCAAAACTCTAATTATGGGTATAGAGCATATGGAATATATAATATACATAGTAAAGAAACATAAAGACAAATATTCTCAAGCAATTTTTCTGTAAAGAACAGAATATTTTATCTAGAAACATAATCCACTTGGACTGAAAGCTGGGACAGAAAGAGTAAGTTAGAATAGCATATCGTGATGGAAAATGAAGAAAAAGGAAAAGCAATGGCATCAAGGCAGTCAGTGACTGTTTTCCTTGATAGTCTGGATGTTACAGCACATGTTTTTCATTAAATTCTTTAAACTAGGATGTGTCAAATGTCCCCAAAATGCTATTTGGTGTATAACATAGTTTCAAGAGCTGAGTCTTTGTTTTTTCATAAATTTGTTTTCATTGTTCATATGAAGCTATTTGCTTCCTTTTGAGACTCTACACACAGACTGTACAACCAGTCTGAGCTGTACTTTGATTCTGGATTATGAGTTTACACACACATACAAATATAATTTAACATTTATTCTGGTACAGATTTCTGCTAATATAAGCTACAGGTTGTAGAACCATGAGTCTAATTTTTATTCAAGTGCTCTGTGACAGATGGATTGGCTGCTTGGTCCCAGTTCTCTCCTGACATACCCCTAAGTGGCAATTAGTCTATGTCTTACATAGCCTCAGCTGTTCTGCACTGACAATGATAAACAATAATAAAAGCTCTATTGGCTTCAGCGGAGCCACACCAGCTGAAACCGAGATGTTGAGTTCCCAAACAGTTAATATAGTGATAGCTACCAACAAAAGCAAAACCATACATTTCAAAATTATCTTAAGTTTTTTTAGGAAAACAATAGAATTAAATAAACATAATAAAAAAGAGTAGGCATTCTTAAAAAATACCACCAATTTCTTCATGTTTATACATGTGCAAATAGGTTCAATGTGTATAGGAGACCGAGGTGAAGTATTTTCTCTTCCTCTGAGCCTACTCACACACACAAACATATTTAGAGAATGTCTGCCACCCTCCTGGAGGCAGCTCTGACTGTGTCAGAACAGGAATTGCAGAAAGCAGACCCTAACCTAGGAGTCACATGCACATCTTGAATAGAATGGCAAGGAGCATGTCTTGAGCCATTGCACATTCTTCTTTCTTGAGTCTTGTACTCTTTTCACATGTTTCTCTGACAGAGTTCAGCACTATTCTTTGATTATTAGGCACTAATATTATTTAGTAGTTACAGGAGTGTACAAAGCTTAAGAAAATTTCCAAAACCAATGGATAAACTGTATCTTTCCCAAAATATACAAGTATATTCACAGAGTTCAGCTTTGCATTTAGGGTTGCTTGAAAATCATCCTTTTTCTTATAAGCCGCTGCTAGTTATGAAAAATGGACCCCAGAAGAGCATCTATTATTCAGTTTTTCAATTAAAAAAAACCAAACCCATGGACATCAGTTATTTGGTTTCAGACCTTTCTCCGTAAAGTCACAAATACTACAACTATAAGGGCAGCGGTTGCTGCAATTAATTTCTTTTGATTTCAGAGCATTCAAGAAATAGATTATGCTATGCCTGGCTCACCTTTGATGATCATGTTAAATTAAAAAAAAAAAAAATCATTATTTTAAGATAAAAGATTGGGCATTGCATCACCTAAGATGAACCTGCACCCTAAAAAGAATACATCTCTCTCCAGCTACCTGAAAGGAGGTTGTAGTGAGATGGGAGCTGATCTCTTCTCCCAAGTAACTAGCGATAGGACAAGAGGAAACGGGTTCAGGTTGCACCAGGGAAGGTTTAGGCTGGACATTAGGAAAAAAATTGTCACTGAAAAAGTTATCAGACATTGGAAGAGGCTGCCCAGGGAGGTGGTTGAGTCACCATCCCTAGATGTGTTTAAAAGTCATGTAGATGTGGTGCTTAGAGACATGGTTTAGTGGCAGACCTGGTGCAGTAGGGTCAATGGTTGGACTAGGTGATCTTAAAGGTCTTTCCAACCTAAACGATTCTATGATTCTATGATTCTATGATGCTATGATTCTATGAATGATAACCTAATGAGTTGCAGTCAGCTCTTGATAGTAGTGGAAAGATAGTGATATCTTGTCATATTGCAATTTAGCTTCTCAGCCTCCTCTTTCTCCAATGTCCTCACCCTGTCTTTGCTCAGCAACTACTGGAAATTAAGAAATTTATCTAACCTCTTCTTTCAAAGATGTTCTGCAGCAAGACCACTGTCTGTCATATCCCCACATTAACCCCAAAGGTGGGCACCCTTTTTACTACCTATGTAGCCTCACATGTTCTATGTGTCCGGGTAAGGGAAAACAGCTGTTCCACAATGCTCTCTGTCCTGAAATAGCTGGTGTATTGCTGGTACCCAGAACTGTGCCTCTGAGACAATTCAGTGTCTCTCTACTCGAAATCTACTCTCTCCTTACTTCGAGTCTCCTCTTTTGGCAGGACAGAAGTACCACCGTTAATTTGGAACAGCAAACAACACACATTCAACAAAATCAATATGTATGACCCATCACATACAAAGTCCTATTTCCAGCTGATCCCAAGGGCAGTGAAAATATTTGCTTGTTTTTTTCCTCGCCTTTTTCTCTCTAATTGAAACATCTGTCCTTAAATTCATTCCTTTACAAGTTATACTGTGCACCACAAGTTAAAAATAGCAAAATGTTAACTGAAGTAAGAAGAACTAAAACCCATACAAATGAATCTTGGATGATTTTTTTCAGATACCTGGAGTTTTTCAGATGAAATTGCACCCCTACTCCAACACATAAATTTTGAACTATCTTGCAAAATTTGTATCAATGATTTAAAAAGCTTTCTTTTTTTTCTTTACTTGTACAATTCTTGTCCTTTATTGTGATTGACTCTTCTCTGAAGTACCTGTAGGCATTAAGTAAGCCAAGTGCAGTTGGTGAATTGGAATAGAGTAATTGATGAGAGTCAATTGCCTGTACACAATTATCATCTCTATTACTCTGTAAAACTATTTTACATGTTTCCTACTTAAAAGCACAGTTATTTCTATATTATTGACCTTTCTTCTAGTACTTTCAATATCCTCTAAGATGATTGACAATAGGTTTTTTAGCTACTGATTTTGTTCATGGTCAACTTGGCCATTTCGTACTTCTGTTTTCTTACCCGCTTGGATTCTGAACAAACAAGATTTCTGAAGACCTCCCAACTCATTAACCCTACATCCTTTCTTAGGGAGATACCACCTTACATAATCCAACTCCCAAATCTTTAAAATGAAATGGAATCAGAGTGGTTTCTTTTGCATAAAATTTGCAATAATAATAAAAATAACAATAATTATTTATTCTAGGGTATCACTGATGAAATGGCTGTATGACATACTCCAATTTTCATACTAACTATATCAATTGACAGTCTATCCCATTTCATTCTTATTTTAACATTGTCTTGTAGACTAGTTGTTATTTTCCTCATTTTATCTCCATATACTTAACAGACAACTGTTGTGTTTCCCCGTCAAATTTCGCTTGACCAAAACTCAAGTTTTCTGTCTTTTCCAGATATGACATACTGTTCATTCCTCCAACACTTTAGTAGTTTGTCTTTATAGATGCTCAGTTTTGAATGACTTTTTCCTTGCTGGAAACATCACAGTATTGTGGCCTGGGTCTTACCACTGCCTTTTAATGGATTTTCTCTCTCTCTCTCTCTTTTTTCTTTTTTTTTTTTTTAAAGATAATGACAAGGGAGTCATAACAAGTATTTATAGACACCTGATTTTTCTCCCCTCAGTAGAATAGCCTTCATCGTATTTCTCCAAAATAATCTTTGACTTCTTTAGTTTATCTTTGCTTTGTTTGTATAAACTTTTAGTAATCTTATTAATAGGGTGATACTGCTCACTATTTCTCTTTTATTTCTGTTTCTCTGAAGAGATGATACGTTTCTAATGTGTTCCAGTCCCGACTGTTGTTCTTCTAGGTTTCTGCTGCCATTCAACTATCGCCTTACAGATTATGTATTCATATTGTAAGTTCTTCCTTCCAGTTTTCTGAGCTTCTTATATTAACACAGAGTTGATAACTTCTTGTTGACCACCTTCTCTATCTTATTATCATTCCTGAGAATCTCCTCAAAGGTGGTGTTTTCTTTCTTCCTGGTGACCATTTTATAGAATCATAGAATTACCTAGGTTGGAAGGGACCTTTAAGATCATTGAGTTCAACCATCAACATAACACTGCCAAAACCACCACTAAACCGTGTCCCTAAGCACCTCACCTACCCATCTTTTAAATACCTCCATGGATGGTGACTCAACCAGTTCTCTGAGCAGCCTGTTCCAATGCTTGACAACACTTTCAGTGAAGAAAATTTTCCTAATATCCAATCTAAACCTCTCCTGGCACAACTTGAGGCCATTTCCTCTTGTCCTATCACTTCATACTTGGGAGAAGAGACCAACCCCCACCTCATTATAACCTCCTTTCAGATAGTTGTAGAGAGTGATAAGGTCTCCCCTCAGCCTCCTTTTCTCCAGACTAAACAACCTTAGCTCCCTCAGCCACTCCTTCTAAGGCTTGTTCTCTAGACCCCCCACCAGCTTCATTGCCCTTCTCTGGACATGCTCCATCACCTCAATGTCTTTCTTGCAATGAGGGGCCCAAAACTGAACATAGTACTCAAGGTGGGGCTTCATCAGTGCTGAGTGCAGGGGTACAATCACTTCCCTAGTCCTGCTTGCCACAGTATTCCTGATACAGGCCAGGATGCTGTTGGCCTTCCTGGCCACTTGGGCACACTACTGGCTCATATTCAGCCGGCTGTTGTCCAATACCCCCAGGTCCTTTTCCACTCTTTCCATTTTCTATTACTGTCTGCTACTGTTCCCTTATGCAACAGCTTTTCCCTCATCATGAGTATTAATATCAGATTGGAAATTACCTTCACCACTTTCTCATCTCCAGTTCTTCTCCTGTTGTTTTTCTATGATTCCGTCATCCAAACCTCAGTCTTCTTCAGCATCTTTTCAGTCTTGACAGAGTCCTAATTAATTCTTGAGAGAATTTCTCAGTGTAATATTTTCCAACTGAAAAGTTTATTCATTATTTCTCTGGTCTTTCCAGCAGTCCTTAGTAATGTAGCACAGTTTTTAAATCTCCAGATTCACTGCAGTTACAAGACACTTCGTTTTTCTTAATAAATAGTCAACAGCTACGCAGTTCTAACTGGTAACTGTGAATTTCAGCCTTCCTTGTTCCATCCACCTCAAGAGCACCTTGTCTAAGACAGTCTTTTGTGTATTCTTAAGTTAGCATCAATACCCTTCAGCTTAATCAAACAATTGCTACAGTCATAGTGATTAAAAGTCTCTAAAAATTTATATGTTACTAAAATAAACAAAAGAAAAATCTTAAACTTCCATTTCCCTTAGTCCAATGTAAACAAACATTTCAGGTACGTCGGATGCAGAGCAAAAGCACTTCATTTGACAAAAAGTCCTACTACTTCCATTAGACTGATCTTGAAATTTTGTGCAGGAGTCCATTTGCTCCTCAAGACTTCATCCCAAGTAAGATATTTGGTTAGTTCCAGGCATGCGCCACTGGTGCTGTCTTCCAAGAAACTGGGCCAACTGCTTTTGCGCGATCCATTAATGGAATGGAACTGTTACCTGTTACGCTATTATTGTTCTTCTTTCTCAGACTCCAGTACCCGAATATCTCACTGTCATCTTCCTGTTATCTCAAGATTTTTCTGCTCTATTCTTATTAATAATCTCCCTTCATCTTTTATTTCTCCCCTATCTTTTCCTTTGAACTAGCATGAGTGAAAAAATAACCTTACAAAGTCTCTATGTAAGAAACTCTCAAATCAATGAGAATTCTGCAGGAATAGAGACTTACTTAATCATCCAAATGTTATTTGGCTGATGTTAAAAAGTCAGCAGGAGGAGCTCACATTAATTTTAATCAGTTGTTTAATAATTCTTCAAAACAGTGCCTCTTATATAAAACCTGTTTGCACAAATCCCCTTGGTGTTTGGACACAGCATATATCCGAATATAACTGAACTTGTATTTAAAATTTAACAAATGTGATAGATGTCTCTTGGGGAGGAGCAGCTGGACCTCTGGATGTAAAAGCTGTGAGTCCTTATTGCCTGAACTAAATGACCTAGCTTTACTAGCTCAAAGGCTAGATTAGATTAAAAAATGATTTGTAGTCCAGTCACTATTGAGAGACTGAAAAACCCACTAATTGTGGGCTACGTGCATATTCACATAATGTTTTCTTTTATTATTTATCCTTGGTTACTGCCTAGTCTGAGTAGACTGGTCTGAGTATGGCTTCAAAAATCTGTTTAGTTTTAACTCCAGAAAGATCATTCATTTTGACCTTCTTCCTAAGTTGTTTGGAGCAGTCTGCACTTAACTTTCTACCTTAGACGCAGCTCCAAACCAAATCCAGTGATCCAAAAATCAGTTTTATGGAGAAACACACTGAGGAGAGGAGTCAGAGATGGGAAGAGCCTATTAGGGCATCCTCCAGCCATTACATTCACGCATACACTCACTTGAGGAAAATGCCTGGAGCAGAAAATTACACAATATAGATTTATAAAGTTCCTGTGTATAGCAGTAAATAGGCAGGATTTAAATTTAAAACTGATAAAAGGATATACTTTGTTGCACATGCATAATTAACCTAGAGAGCTCATTGCCACAAAAATATCACTGAGGCAGTAAAGATTAGCAGAATTTTAAAAAGGATTAAACATTTATATGGATAATGAGAACATTCACATTTGCATGGAATTAGTTTTATTTCTTTTTTAAAAACAAGTTACAAACTATCTTATTTCAGGACATAAACCAACAGGTAGGCATTGGGAATAGGAAGAAATTTCCTCTGTCAGGAAAGTTACTGCGTAATTGTTCATTTCAGCTTCTTTATGGGTATGTAGTTCTAGTCACTGGCAGCAGCAAGATGCTGGACTACACACAAATATTGCTCAATCAAGAGTAGCAATTACCAGGCTCCTATTGACTTATGTTAATGGCCGCACAGTTACTATGGTGGAAAAATAAATGTTTTGCTATTCAAATTTGTTCACAAGGAGATGAAGGTGGCACACAGATATAGAAATGTTTTATAAGGAATTCCTGCTACTTTTGCAGCATGGAATGCTTCTGGATAGATGTTTCATGGAGTATTTAATGAGTGAGTGACATAGAAATAAAATTATTGGCATGAACAAGTTAATGACCAATTAAGTACAAAAACAAAACTAAATTACTTGCATTGGTACCTAATTTAAAACTGTGATTGTAATCCAGGTAATGGAGCTCTGCTGGAAGTGTTCTTAGCACTCCCCTAACAAAAAAGTCATTACTGACTGGCCTGCTGCTTCATATAATTGCTGTGATAAGCCACTGCAAATATAATTGGCTTTAGCTGAAAAATATTTCATCATAAAGCAAGAACAACAGTTGTACTTTGATTTGTGTATTTATAGCAACTTAAGGAAGATCATTAACACATTTAGTTTCCAGACATTTTTACTAAGCCAGAAAATGTAATGAAAAGATCTTAAAGGATCTTTAAGAAAGAATACACTTTTCCTTAAATTTTTTCCTTTTGAACACTGTAATGACTTAAATAAGCACATTTAGTCTGTTAGAGACAAAAGGGATTTCAGATTCATTTCTGTACTCTTTTGGCAAGTTTTCCTATTATAGTACAGTCTGAGAAGCTTGCTAGTCCTAAACAGATTCTGATGGATTGTGTATATTTCCTGTGCTTTCATGGATGTTAAGTATCATGCTCTGTTCTCTTGTTTGTCCAACTCAAACAACCAGGAATTTGGTTAGATAAATAATAGATAAATATCTTAAAAATATTGAGTGTGAATATTCAATGAAAAACCATAAAAACCTAGAATTTTATTCTCTTGATTAAATTCCCATTCTTCTAACGCTTGTTCTAAGGAATAAGTTTATCAGTGGGCGTTTTCCTAGAAATATTCATTTTTTATTGAGTATTAAGTATATTCATGACAAGCTCATTTTAAAAAGTGTGTACACTGGAAACCTACTTACAAAGAGCTGCAATCAGCCAGTCATGAAATACAACATCAAGTCATGCAACACGTGACTTGTGTGTCCAATCAAACCTAACCAAAGCCATGTAAAAAATCAGTGCTGGCCACCACAATTAGCAATTTAGCTAGACACTTTTGTGTATCGCTATTCCTCTGTTGGCATATACAAACACAGATACTGCATATGCTCCTTGCCATTCCAATGGAAAATTTTACGGAGTAGTTTGTATATTTAGATCTGAGAGTCTTAAAATTTCAACTAACTAACTAACTAAATACATACATAAATAACTAAACAAAGCAACCAACCATATGTGGGGGTTTTGGGGGGCAGAAATAATGAAAAAGCATGTTTTTCAGTAACTGGCAGTGATTATATTTGCCTTCATTAACCTGGCCCTGGTTTGATTGTTCACAGGAACAAATCTACAGCATAAATGGAAGCAAGTAAAATTGATAAATTGCAATTTAGGAAAGATGATGTTGTGTGTAGGCTGCTTGACACCTTTATGGCAAATCTTCATGCATTTGGACAGAGAAATTACTGCGTTTTTATGAATTTTAAAAATATTTTTTCTATTGTTTTTATTTATTTAAGTAAAATACTTTTAAAAATCACTTTTCCCCAAGCATTTTTTACCAACACTCTAACATTGTTTTGAAGCAAAAATTCAGAAATCTTAGAAGTGTTTTTGTAGATTGTATTTGTCAATGTCAGCTAAGGCTTTTGATAAAACTTTATAGAATTTTTTACTAGGAACTCATAAAATTCTTCATAATAACCTGAAAGGTACATCTGGCCTAGTAATTCAACACAGTCTTGCAAACTCTTTGGAGCATACTGACCTTTGAATATGAAAGAAGTTCCACTGACACTAATGGATTTTGGATCAAACCATAAAAAGAGCAACCATCCAAAGTAGCACCTCTCATCACCAGAGAACTGCATCTGTTCTCTTCCTATATCATTAGCACAAAAAGTCAACCATTCATAAAGGTTACAATGTCATTGTGAAGAAATTCAGGAGTCACTGATACTGCTTTATAATCAGCGTGTCTTTGGAAACATTAAATCATTCACTGAGTTAAAAAGTGGTCTGATCTAGTGCTTCATCCTATGTATAATATAATAGTACTGCTTGATATTTATGTTAAAGAGCCGAAGATAGGGAATAAGTATGATTATTTTAAGTCAAAAATACTGAAGCTGGTCTCCTCTACTAAGCAGTATAGATACAGTACAGAGAAACATGTCCTGTTCCCACTGGAAAGAATATAGGAATTTTTATGTTAGAATATCTGTTTGAAATGCTAACTTTCTCTTACTATGAATATGATTTCATTAGAAACAATAACATTTTCATAATGCTAGCAATTGTTTTTCCACTGAACTATTATACTAGATCTGGTTGGGCTGGAGTCAACTTTCCTCACAGCAGCCCTTCTGATGCTGTGTCTTGGATTTGTGACTAAAGCAGTGTTGATAACACAACAGTGTTTTGGCTGTTGCTTGGGTAGTGCTTGCACAGTGTCGGGGTGCATTGGGTTGACCTGGTGTCCCGGTTTGAGCAACACAGGATTAATTTCTTTTCTAATGCTTGGGAAAGCTGTACTTTTAGAAGACTCTAGTGTCTGAATTTGTGAAAATATTTACTTTATAGCCAGCTATGGTGTGTGGGTTTCAAGGTCTCAGTGTTGTCGAGCTTGCCAGGTGCAGGGATGAGGAGGAAGGAGACCCAGGCACTTGACCCAAGCTGGCCAACGGGATTATATCATACCACGAACATCGCATTCAATATAAATTAGAAAGTTTGCTGCAAAGTGCTCTCTCTTACTTGGTGGTGATGATCCAGAGAACTTCATTGCCCTGGTGCTGGACTGCTAAGGCCTTCCCTTCCTCCTGAAGCCATAGCGCTCACAGTGTCCAACATTTACTGTCCACTGCTGGGAGTGCACATCTTCCTACTGATATAATTGGCTGAGTATAATCCTTGTATATTATATATTGGTATCAGGATCAATACTGGTTCTTTAGTATTATTATTGTTAATTATCTAGTCTTATCATATTCAATCTATTTATATTTCAACCTTCATGTTTCCTTGTTTATCCCAGATTCCTCTTCCTGGGTGGGGAGGAGTCATTGGGTGATAGAATAATTGTCTAAATTACAATAAACTGTTGTGGGTTTCACAAATCATAACACCTTGGGTGGCTGCCAGGTGCCCACCAAGCCATTCTATCACTCCCCCTCCATTGAAAACATGGGGGGGAAAATATGACAAAAAGCTTGTGGGTTGAGATAACGACAGGGGGATCACTTACCAGTTACCATCATGGGCAAAACATGCTCTACTTGGGGAAATTAATTTAATTTTTTACCAATCAAATCAGAGTAGGATAATGAGAAATAAAATCAAATCTTAAAACACCTTCCCCGCACCCCTTCCTTCCTCCCAGGCTCAACTTCACTCCTGATTTTCTCTACCTCCTCCCTCTCAAGCAGCACAGGAGGGTGGGGAATGGGGGTTGCGGTCAGTTCATAATGCTTTGTCTTTGCCGCCTCTTCTTCCTCATGCTCTTCCCCTGCTCCAGCGTGGGTTCTCCCCCACAGGAGACAGTGTCCATGAACTTCTCTAAGGTGGGTCCTTCACAAGCTGTTCCTACATGGGTTCTTTCCATGGGGTATAGTCCTTCAGAAACAGACTGTTCTAGCATGGGTCCCCCATGGGGTCATAAGCCCTGTCAGAAATCCTGCTCCAGTATGGGCTCCTCTCTCCACGGGGCCACAGGTCCTGCTAGGAACCTGTTCCAGCGTGGGCTTCCCACAGGGTCACAACTTCCTTCAGGGCGCATCCACCTGCTTTGATGTGGGGTCTTCCACTGGCTGTAGGTTCATATCAGCTCCACCATGGACCTCCATGGACTGCAGGGGTACAGCCTGCCTCACCGTGACCTTCACCACAGGCTGCAGGGGAATCTCTGCTCCGGCACCTGAAGCACTCCCTCCCTCTCTGTTTTCACTGACCTTGGTGTCTGCATAGCTGTTTGTCACATATTCTCACTCCTTTCTGCCAGCTGCTGTTGTACAGCAGTTTATCCCTTCTTAAATACATTTTCTCAGTGGTGCCACCACCATTGTTGGTTGGCTCAGCTTTTGCCAGAGGTGGGTCTGTCTTGGAGCCAGCTGGAAGTGGATCTATCTGACATCAAACCAAGGCCAGGTTGTATGGAGCTTTGAGTAACCTGGTCTAGTAGAAGGTGTCCCTGGCCATGGCAGGGGTATTGGAACTAGATGATCTTTAAGGTCCCTTCCAACCCAAACCACTTTATGATTTTATGATTCTATGATTCTATGACATGGGGACAGCTTCTGGCATCTTCTCACAGAAGCCACCCCTGCAGCCCTCCGACTGCCAAAACCTTGGCACGAAAACCCAGTACACAGGGTTTTTTCTTTTTGTCACTCTTCCTTCACAGCAAGTAAGCTGGGGGTCATCAAGAAACTGAGTGGTGACATAACCAGGATAACTGACCCACACTGATCAAAGGGATATTCCATGCCATATAATGTCACGTTCAGCAATAGAAACTGGGGTAGACAAAGAAAAAGGTGAGGGTTTTGTCTTCCACTGGGGCTGTGGGTCAGACACTAGCTAGGCATTAGTCTGCTTGTGGGAGGTGGTGAACAGTTCCCTTTGCATTACTTTTTTTTTTCTCTTTCTTTCACTTATTAAACTATCTCTGTCTTGACCCATGAGTTTTGTCACTCTCTTATTGTCTTTCTCATCCTATTGCAGGAAAGAGGGCAGGGAAGGAGTGAGCAACCATGTGGGTGCTTAGCTGCTAGCTAGGGTCAACCCACAACAGCTATGTGCTTGATAAAGTCATAGTTATCGTATAAAGTCTTGTTACATAAAAACTTGCACCCAGTTCTCCAGCATAAATGAACTGAAATGGTCTGAAATTATCAAGAACATGTTGCTGTTGACATCTCAGTAGACTGATACCTGATGGGTTACATGATGGCATCTACTAGACATGCAGAGCTGGAAGAGCACTGCCTGATAGCACCCTGCATGAGAATAAGAAAGATCTCATCAGCCTGTGGTCTCAAGTAGCAGAAGTGTCATGTTTAAGAAGTAGATATTGCAGTTTTCTAAAGTAACATTCAACAAACATGATGTGAGCAGATAATCTCATTATATTTCTGTGTCTATTTTGAATCAGAACCACAGAATTCATTTGCTCATTAAGCTATTCACCTGACTCTGTGTAACCTATTTAGACATAAAATTGTCACTCAAGAAGTAGTGACACAGAGTTTTGATCACTGCTGTGTGTTAACTATAAACAACATCAGAAAGAAACTTCACCAAAAATCAGTATCACCCAAAGGAGCCTAACCTTTGCTGTGTTGCTCAAGTTTTTAAATAGATTGAACCATGGTGTTGTTCCTGTGTAATACTCCAAATATACAAATCTGTCCAGAAATTTGCCTGCTCAGTTTCATGTAATCATTTAGGTACACAATATGTTCACCCACAGAAATCTGTGGTCTCTAGAAATTGTTTCATGGACATCAATTCTTTCTCCTAATCTTGCTCACTGCCCACAAGAAGCTACTACTGCCCTTATGAAAATGCCTTATGAAATAAAGGAAAAAAATTCTGTCTATGCAAATTCTGTACAGTGCAAGTGCTCTGTCACTTACTTAGTATTGCTGTCCGGGTCCAGGGAAATTTAAGAACTCATTGACCTCAATTCTTTGTTACAGTGTTTCTCAGTCCCTGGAGTGTTGTTTATTCTCTGCTTCATTAGAAATTAAAATAATTTAAGATTGTTCCTGACCTAGCTTTTTGAGGGTTTTATTGGGACAATGATGCATGAGAGAATTCCAGCAGAATGGAATGAGGAACAGCAATTGTAGGATAATAGGTCACTGGGAGGTGGACACACTAGGAATTACCCCTCTAACTGATACCTTGACTTAACACACTGAACGGTGCAGAAGACTCAATAAGAAAGGGAACCTTGCTTTACATTGTTATGTTATTTTTGCTACTTTTCAAAAGGTGATTTTGGTTTTGCTTGCTAAATTTCAGCTAGTAAGTCATTAATCAATTAGAAGCTTATTTATTAGGCATGTCTTTAACAGATCTGAGATCAATGCAGGTTATCTACATCACAACACATGAAATAAATGCTCTTCTTTCAAGCTAAGGACTCTACTGTTTACTTTCTGTGAAGAAAAATAATGTACTGATGATTATGTTTTACAACACTAAAATAATTGGGAGAAGGATCTTCGTGGCTCCATACGTGTGTGTGTTGGGAACATAGTTACCAAGAGGCTGATTACAGTTTCTGCTATTTAAAACTCTAAGTGTTCCTGCACTTGCATGAATTTGAACAATTTAGGTATTGCTCTAAATTATGACTGTTCATTGTGATTCCCCAGGGGTTCACACTCTAGCTGGGAATTAGCAAAATAAGTCTCACTTTATCTCCAACTTGCAAACAACCTGATCACATCACACAATGGGAAAATGTATGCTATCCAAAAGAAAAAGAAAAGCTCTTAGGGATGGGACTTCAGTTAATCTGATGTACTAAAACAACCTCCTCTTCAGAAAATTTGCAATGACTGACAACAGCAGAAAATCTGGTCCCAAGAATTAAACGCCACTGAAAATTTTCAATTTGATTGAAATATGCAATCACTTATACCATAAATATGTCATTTGTGTCTTAAGTGTATGATTTCAACAACTCAGGTCCTACATTTCAGGATGACTTTGCAGGATTTTTTTTTTTTCTTCTTTTAGTATGGCACAAATCTTAAACCACTGTAAATACATGTTTTCTTTTTAACTTTAATTCCAGCTGATTCTAGCTGAAATCTTTCTGGCATTTTCAAAGAATTCAGAGCAACCTGGCACAAAAATACTCCTTTAAGTACCTTCAAAAAATAGGCTTCCCTTCCCATTCCTGCCGTCTCCTCTTCTTTCCTCTCCATTCACAGGTTTAAAACATCAGGCTCAGTGATATTGAGCAACTTTGTCTTTCTCTCTCTTTTTCTAGACTTTTAAGAAAATCAATGTGTTATTTTCCCTGAATACAAATTGCTATCACAAAGCTTTTTATTAAGACTGAAAAAGTTCTGCATATTGCTCCAGAACTAGCGTTTCCACAATGATTGTCTAAAGCATTTCCAGTTTATTTATCTTTTCCCCTGAGTTGTCTAAGGGCTTTGTATTGTTTCAGAATCCATGAATTCATAATTACCCATTGTCCTTTTCGGCCCCCAGAGAGCACAGAGTCTGTAGAATGTTCAACCTCTCATTTTGAAAGTCAACTGAGGAGAGACAATTTTTCTTCCCAGTTATGCACCTCCACACCTCCAGAATCAAAGTCTTTCATCATCAAAATATCTGAGGCTCTGCCTCTTGCTATGGATAGATTGAAATCCAATACTTCTGGATGGGCTTTTGGTAGAGTGTTTGTTTAGCTTCTCGGTTTTGTTACTTTATTTCCCTTTATAAAGTACGGTGAGACGTCCTATATGAATAGCACCGTCTAAATGTTGTTGTTCTTGAACCAACATTAGGTTCCATGGGTGCAAAGCCATAGTAACACATGGATCTTTCACAGTTCAGTACCCAGAGTCACATTTTTGCAAGGGAGAGTTCTAAATGATGCATAGTTACCAGCTCCCTGAAAAGAGACTGGTTGCCAAAAAAAGCCCTCATATTAAAGAAACACATATGGTCATGAAATATTTTCCAGTTTTTAAACTTGTCTAGTGATGATAAAGTGAAGATTTGATTTCATGAGCTTGAACCATGTAAAAATCAGTTGCTCTTTTTTTTTAAGAATGTTGAAATTTTATGGCATTGACAGTACATTGTTCTTTGATTATACAACTTTTGCCAGTTCAGTTAAGACAAAGATCATATTAGCCTAAACGAAGGAGGACAAGATTAAAGAACCAGCTATATCTCTTTCCTTCTGCATTCTTTTTCAAAAAATAATAATGTATTTTTGTGCTACTGACACAATCCTGTCTTCTAAACAACTTTTTGTATTCATTTATATGTTCCTCAGATCAGGCAACTCTTTTAATACATGAGTAGATTGGTTAGTTACAATGCAACAGTAAGAACCTAAATCTCAGATTTTTATTATCTTCTACAAAATATAAACTCATAACCCCACAAAAAAACCCAAAACCAACCAACTAAAAAAAAACCCCAAAAACCAAATAGTAAAATATTGAGCAGATATCCATTGGAAATGCATCTATCAAAAAAAAGTTTATGTTGTCCCTTTGACTATGCATATCTGCAATGTACATGGATTACTCCTAAAACATTATATTTTAATGGGCATTTTTGACCTCTCCCACTGCAGTCTTCCTTATAATAAGTTAAGGGTGTGAAAAGATAGTGGATTAATGGTTGCTTCTCCAGCCTTAGGAGAAGAGCTGAACACTGTGTAGAAACCTACTGTATTTGCATCTCTGATGTTCTAGTTACCCCAGTTAGAAGATTGCTTCTATGGGACAAAATCATATAGTTTGGTTGTTGTGCTGAGCCATATCTAGACTGATGATGATGTTGAGCCAGCTTTATATACAAGGATTCTGCAAGGATAACTGCTGCAATGGAGAATATGTTCTGATTGGAATCAGTAATCTTTGTGGTAGGATTATAAAAGAGCTAATGGACTGAGCAGAAAAAGTACAATCACACAACAGCCAGAAACTAAAATGTCTGCGTAGTAAGTATGGTTTGTTTTTCTATTAGTGTTTGTTTTAATTGTTCTAAAAAAAATAAAAAGAAGAGGAAAAGTAGATTTAGCAGGACAGTAGATGTGGAGGACTGCATTTTTTATATGCAAATTGAAAGCAATTGAGATAAAATATAATCCATGAAAAAGGAAAATATTAAATTAATTGAGTTACTTGTTAAAAGTTTTTCATTTACTAACTTTAATAAACTTCATAAAATCGAATGAGAACTTGAACTGCTGTTTCAAATATGAACTAAACCCTTGTCTTTTAGAGAAATCTTCTCTTCAGGTATTAAGATCACTTAATGAAATTCAGATTCATAGGTTACTGCAGTGACCGAGGTGTTTTTCCCCTGGTTTTGGGGGGTTATTTGGGTTATTATGGGTATTAGCCATCTGGCTGATTCTCTACACTTGGGACTTGATCCAATAATTTCAGCTTGTGACAGGTAACACTATGAATACTACATTAGCTGGTGTTATTTTAAGTCCTTTTGACATAAATGACTGTACAAAGTGTTAAACCATACAAAGTGTTAAACCATGCAAAGTGTTAAACCATACAAAGTGTAAGACAGTGCAAAATAATTCTCTATATCTTCAAACCTTCTAAAGATGTTCATTATTATACTTACTAAATTGTGAACACAAGTATCGCCATACATATCTTCATCTTTCCATACTATTGAATTTTTTGAAACAGCTGCATATTACTCATGTTTGTATCAGCTTTTCTATAGATCTTCAAGTAAACATCTATCAAAGACATTTTTACAGTCTATTCCAAACATTTGTTAAACTTAAGCTTGATGGGATAATCACTGGTGTTACTTCCAACAGTCATCCTTGAAGACTGGTCAGTTAATTGAAATAGATAAAAAGATGTGGGATTTAAAAAGACACACAAGTAGTGCCTACTTTCATAGGAATATACCCTTTTTATTCAGAAATAATTTAGGTATCTAGTAATTCAGGTACTAAAGAAAGCAATTTATTTTCACCTAAAATATTTATTTTTTTTCAGATGGAGAACCAAAACCTTTCATGTGAAAGGTCGAGATTAGCAGGCAGTAATTTATTTTTATATCCAGTGAATTGATATGACAATTTAGGGAAACTTTTTTTGAAGTGATGGGTGAAGGTATGAAACATTTGTACCTTTCATACAGAATCACAGAATCATAGAATCACCTAGGTTGGAAGGGACCTTTAAGATCATTGAGTCCAACCATCAACATAACACTGCCAAAACCACCACTAAACCATGTCCCTAAGAACTACATCTACCTATCTTTTAAATTCGTCCAGGAACGGTGATTCCACCAACTCCCTGGGCAGCCTGTTCCAAGGTTTGATAACCCTTTCAGTGAAGAAATTTTTCCTAATATTCAATCTAAACTTCCCCTGGTGCAGCTTGAGGCCATTTCCTCTTGTCCTATTGCTTGTTACTTGGGAGAAGAGACCAACCCCCTTTTCCTTTAAGCTAGTCGTAGAGAGCCATAAGATCTCCCCTCAGCCTCCTTTTCTCCAGACTAAAGAAACCCAGTTCCCTCAGCCGCTCCTCATAAGACTTGTTCTCTAGACCCATCACCAGCTTCATTGCCCTTCTCTGGACATGTTCCAGAACCTCAATGTCTTTCCTGTAATGAGGGGCCCAAAACTGAACACAGTGTTCAAGGAATGGTTTCACCAGTGTCAAGTACAGGGGGACAATCACATTCATAGTCCTGCTTGCCACACTATTTCTGATACAAGCCAGGATGCTGTCGGCCTTCTTGGCCACCTGGGCACACTGCTGGCTCATATTCAGCTGGCTGTTGACCAGCACCCCAGGTCCTTTTCTGTCAAGCAGTTTTCCGGACACTTTTCCCAAGCCTGTAGCACTGCATGGGGTTGTTGTGACACAAGTGCAGGCCCTGGCATTTCATCTTGTTGAACCTCATACAACTGGCTTCAGCCCATCCATCCAGTCTGTCCAGATCCCTCTGTAGAGCTTTCCTACCCTCAAGCAGAGCAACGCTCCCACCTAACTTGGTGTCATCTGCAAACTTACTGAGGGTGTACTTGATCCCCTCATCCAGATCATTGATAAAGACATTAAAGAGAACTGGCCCCAGTACTGAGCCCTGGGGAACACCACTTGTGACCGGCAACCAACTGGATTTAACTCCATTCACCACCACTCTTTGGACCCAGCCTTCAAACCAGTTTTTTACCCAGCGAAATGTACACCCATCCAAGCCATGAGCAGCCAGTTTCTCCAGGAGAATGCTGTGGGAAATGGTGTCACAGATTTTACTAAGTCCAGGTAGACAAGACCCACAGCCTTTCCTTCATCCACTAAGTGGGTCACCTAGTCATACATACAAGGAGATCAGGTTAGTCAAGCAGGACCTGCCTTTCATAAACCCATGTTGACTGGGCATGAGCTCCTGGTTTTCCCAATGTGCTGTGTAATGGTACTCAGGATAATCTGTTCCATAACCTTCCCTGTCAGATTGACAGGCCTGTAGTTCCCCGGATCCTCTTTCTGACCCTTCATGTGGATAGGCGTCACATTTTCTAACCTCCAGTCAACTGGGACGTCCCCGGTGAGGCAGGACTGCTGATAAATGATGGAAAGTGGCTTGATGAGCACATCCGTCGGCTCCCTCAGTACCCTCGGGTGGATCTCAGCCGGCCCCATAGACTTTTGTGTGTCTAAGTGGTGTAGCAGGTCTCTCACCATTTCCCCTTGGATTATGGGGACTTCATTCTATTCCCCATCCCTATCTACTAGCTCATGGGGGCTGGGTACTTAGGGAACAACTGGTCCTACTACTAAAGACTAAGGCAAAGAAGACATTAAGTACCTCTGCCTTTTCCTCATTCTTTGCCACTAGGTTTCCGCTCCCATCTAATAAAGGATGAAGATTATCCTTTGTCCTCCTTTTATTGCTAATTTATTTATAGAAGCCAGGTTAAATTCTAGCTGGGCTTTGGCCCTTCTAATCTTCTCCCTACATAGCCTCACAACATCTTTGTATTCCTCATGAGTGGCCTGCCCTTTCTTCCAAGGCCATAAATTCTCCTTTTTTCCCTGAGTTAAGAAGTCATGACTATATGCATTTGGGTGTCATGTTCACTGATGTAATCCATAGGTGCCTTTAATTTAAACAACAGAGTCTGAATAAACTTTCCTTTTTTTCACTGCAAGCAAACAATTATCTTGAGGGTTGATCCTTCCCACTTTAAGATTGATTTTTGAGATAGGTAGATAAATCACTCTCCAGATGTGCCTATTTCTCGTTATTGATTACAAAGGGAAGTGATTGCCTCAGAAGTCTGATTTTCAGATACAGTAAGTCAGTTGAAATGAATTTTACCTAAAGGAGAGAAATCCAAAATTTGTGATTCCAAAAACTTAATCAACTTATTCTTGTGTGCCAAAATTAAATTATTCTCTTACCACATTCTTGTTGCATTTCTACACATTTGTTAGGCCGGTGTTGAGGACAGACCAGGTTAAGAACATTTGAGTTTCCGTCAGTGGGAAGCTGCTGGACACAAACGTAACTTCCTATCTCTGCATGTGATACTACCATATGTCATTCAGGCATTATTTCTCCCTGTATTGTTTGTCTTTTCCTTCTTCATAATAGGTAGTTCACTTTAACAGTCTTTAGGGTGAAGTTCTAAAACTCAGTGTATCTTTGCAGTGTTTGAAGAAAGAAGAGGATTCTAATCTGTTCCAAACTGAGAATTGTTTCCATTCTGATTTGTATGGTTTGTCTTTTGGGGTTATAGAAATGTAACACACTTCGAAAAGTCTATAATTCCACCATAATAAAGGGAATTTTTAATATTTGCATTTTAAGTTATGTCAAGGGTTCCCAGAGTAAAAGACTGGATATGAAATCTAAGTAAATTAATTAAAGTTCCTTTAGGAAAATGATCCACATATCCCCAGAGAGATATTTTTATATTTTTAATATAAAACCATCCTGCAAGTTTAAAATAAGAAACTCCAGCTTAATTGTAATTTAAAATTTAATAGCATATTTTGAGAGTAAGTACTTTACTGGAAACAATGTTCAGTAACAAAATACATGACTAGGTTTGTCGTGTGTTAACATGGCAAAATCCTCACCTGGGACACATTTTCTCATCATTAAAGGAGAAGTTAACAAGTCAGTAATTGGCACTCTGAACTTCATTAGTTTACAGCTCACCAACAATCTACCTCAGTATCTGCAGGTCTGGAGACAGCCACTGTAGAACAATACCCACTTCATATGAGGGTTTTAAGTAAAAGTATACGTATCCTTTCAATAACATTCACCTTTCTATTTGCATACATAAGGTTAGCTCCCAAGACCATTTTCAACTGGTCACAGAGCACAGATCTTTCTTGTAGAGGTAGAAAATGAAAAAAGACTGTATTGGAGAGGTTCCTGGAAGAAATACTGCATTATTTTTTTTGCTTCAAACTAATGCGAAGAACCACCAAGTTGCAGAACGGCAGAGATGCAGAGGGGCAGGACAAGTAAGGAAGAAGATACTGAGAGAAAGAACGAGAGAGAAAGAGAGGGTGAAAATGAAAGACAAAAAGAGAAAGGGAGAGAAAGAAGGAAAGAGAAAAAATAAAGGAGAAAGAAAAAGAGAAAGGACAAAAGGTTGAGTAAGAAAAAAGAGAGAGAAAGAAAGAGAAAAAGAGGAAGGAAGGAAGGAAGGAAGGAAGGAAGGAAGGAAGGAAGGAAGGAAGGAAGGAAGGAAGGAAGGAAGGAAGGAAGGAAGGAAGGAAGGAAGGAAGGAAGGAAGGAAGGAAGAAAAAATTGAACAGAAGAGCTAGATTTCAATGGGAGAGAAGTGAAGTAAGACAGTAATTAATTGTGCCACCTCTGCAGTTCTTAGTAAAAAAGTACTTAAAGAAGAGGAAAATTACCTTTTTGGCTATAAAATAAAAAGAAAAATAAAAAATGTTTCCTGAAATCAAAGATGAAAGATAAACTAAAAGTCACTTCATTAAATTTATTATTATTAATGGATCAAAGTGATAGATTTAATGCTTATTTTTATTATATTTTAAGTTTATGCATATAAATAAATATATACACACACATGCATAGTTGTATTCTCACTGTTTCATTGTCTACTTTTTAAAACTAAGTTATCTTCTTGATATATACACATAGTTATACACAAAACATTTAGGGGGAGAGGGATAATTAGTGTTAGTCACTCACTCCTTATGAGAATATAGACGTATAATTCCCTTTTTATTCTGCTGGCCTAGTCAAAGATATGATACTGGTCTAGGTAGACCACTGGTTTGATTCACTAGGACATTTGTTATTATGCTATCCTTTTTTTAGCCATTGTAACTGTGTAGTTGCTCTTTTTTACTTTGTTTTGATTTTTATACCAAATAAAAAACAGAAAAAAGACTATACAGGTCCCAAATCATGAATAATAAAATTTTATACACTTCCCTAGATTTAAAAAGAAAAACTAGAAGCATTTTGAAGAAAAGATTAGAAGTATTCTATAAGAATTCGGTAGAGAACGGAATTCCCTTTCTAGCTAGTCAGAACGTCTCTTAAAGTTGCTGCATTGAGACTCAAAATCTCAATGAATAATGAAGACTTAATGACATCTCAAATAAAAGTACAATGTTATTCAGGGTGAGAATCAACAGTAAATCTCACTTTTCTAATCAACTGATAAACCTAAGTTTCATATGTGTGTGTTGTCTCTCCTTTTTATCATCTCTCTTATTCCACATAGCTTCTTTTTTCTACTAGTGACTTGCTTTCTTGCTTAGTAAATGAAGCTGACATATGTTTGAATGGTGCTCAAAAAAAGGATTGTTGGTGGTGAATTTACTAGGCAGCATATGGATAGAGAAATGCAGTTTAATATTTTGTTGAACTGATTCAGAAGTAAGTGTTAACTAAATCAAAATGAAGAATTTTCATTACAGTTCAAATGTTCCAAAACAGAATAATCGATTTATATTCTTTTCTAGCTTCTCATTCTTATTGTCTCCCTCCCTCTGTTGAATCTCAGCTTCTGTGTAAATGCAGGTTTCTTTGGAAACCTTCAGCTCAGAAAAACCCACTAATATTGCCAAGGCCATCAGTTTTATGCAAAAAGGAAATTTTGTGCCATGAAGAGATAAGGCAACAGAATTGTTTTAAGCAAACAAAAGAACAGAAGATATCAAAATACAAACAGCTGACAAAATTTTGAAGGAATGGGGGAAAAAACTTCAGAATAGTTTGCGATATCTGCGTACCAGATTTACTTTCTGTAAATAAAATCACTATTATGCTTCATTCTTATCAGCAGCATTATGGAATTTAAATAGTTCTGAGGAGGAGAAAGAAAGGGGCAGGAGAAAATGAAAGGAATATCATCCCAGCCTTTAGAACAGACCAGTTCTGCAAGGCTCTCCTCTTTCAAGTATCCCATTCTTTTGATATTAAAGGGGTTACTGACATCTATCTGTGATAATAAAGCTAACGAAGAGCAAATATTTTCAAATAAGTACTTGATTTTTCTTTTAATTTATATTTTGGGGGTATATCTGAAGAAAATTTCCTTCTATGGAAAGGGATGGATTTAGGTGATTTAGGGAGGAATAAACTTGGGAAAACAGAAGTATAAGTGGGACAAAAAAGACTGGTCACACGCAAATAGGTGGTCGGCTGGTATGCTTGTCGGGCCGTGTCATGCATGCCTGGTCAGCACAGTTGGTCCTGTCTTCCCATGATGCTCCATTTCTCATGACTTTTACAGGTGAGGGTATCTCTGTTTTATGTGTATGTGTGTGTATACGGGGAGTCTGAGCCCCACAGCTGGAGTCAGATCACAGGTTAGAGGGGCCTGGGTGTCTGTGGTGCACCAAACAGAGGAAGTGTGTGTCCATGTGCCAGCAGCTGGAGAGACTGGACTGAGTGAAAACAAATGCCTTCTACATACGTGTGTATACACGTGTTGTCCCTAGTGGACCTCCGTCCTGCTCAGCCAGAGTGGAGCAGGATGAGGTCATTGGTGCTGTGTGTTCATGTGAGTGTTTTGTGTGTCTGTCTGTTACCCACGTGGCTGGCCATGTATATGCATGTGGTGTACACATGTGCTCTGTGTGCAAGTGCCTACTGGGAATATATTTTCAGCTTTGCTAGTGGCTGGACCTGGGGCATGAAGCTGTGGCAACCTCATTGCTCTCAGGCTGTCAGATCCAGTATCATATATTTTCTCCTAACAGTCTCCATCAGGAAGAGTTGAGTAACATCACATAAAGTCTGAGTCTTAAGACATTGACGTGACTAAGCTTTGGATCCATAGCCTTATATGCTGTGTTCAGATATTTCTTCAGTTCATACAGATGAACAGAACCAATGATAAATCCTTGCAATTGCTGTATTTGGCTGAGTTTGCATATCAGGATAACACAAAGACCATAGTTAGATTTTATTTTCTACTGACTGCTTTATTCATTAATCACATGATTATTTCAAGTACACAGGGCAAAAGTGATATATTTAAACACCTGTAAAGTTACTCTTATCCAGAAACTGTATGTTTACTTCAATTTTGGGACTTTTCCGTGTTCTTCAGCTTGACGCCAGCATTTACTTTATTAATTAGTCAATATAAAAGAAAAAAGTAATTTAATTTTCAGTTTACACAGAGAATTCTGTTAAAGAAAAAAGAAAAAAAAATAGAAAGTTCCCTAAAGCCCGATGTTACATATTTAAATAGAACGCTGTACCTACACAGGCCCACAGAGGTAAATAAGGTTTCAGGAAATTGTTGCATGCCAGATTCACAAGCATTTCATTTGAAAAACAAGTTGTTGGGTTCTAACAGAGCAGGACAGAGCTGACAGTAATTTTGAGAAACATTTTGTCACTAAAACTTGCTTTTAAATTCATATAAAATGATCTCACTCATCATCTGCTTTTACTTACTGACCTCTGTGGTCCTCTGCCACCATCCCTTTTCCAGTCACCCTTCTGAGAGACATTACTCTCTCCCACATCCGAATACACATGCACGTGAACCTGCTTGGTGCTTGGAGCTGAAGCAATCTCACCATCCAAACACTTCTTCTGTCAACTTGATTGGACTTTCTTAATGTGAAAAGGAATTAACTTTGCTTTGATGTTTGAGTTTTTATAGGAAGCGAAAAAGGGATTTTCTCCTTCTTCAGGTATGACACACCTTGTTATTTTCCCATGCCTCAAAGTGTCTTTATGTGAAAGCAAGAACCTATCCTGTTAGAGTGATCTGGTTTTGACTTGGGACCAGTTGCTTCCCAGAAGATTTGTGATGAACCTCACTGTCATCTTTATAAACCTCCTTCTTTCCTCTAACGTCCGTCCTATGCACCTGTTTTCCCAATAATCCCTGCCCTGTCATCTGTCCCTCTAAGCAAATATCATAATTTTTTAGTGTTATGCATATTTCTAATTTCTGGAGAAATATTATAATGTGATGTGTACAGTATCTCTTGTATAAGACACGTAGCATTCTGAGCTTAAATCATAAAAGTTCTCTGAAAAACCTTTTTTATCAAGCATACCAAATTGAGTTTAATGTAGTAGTAACTGGATAAAACATTATGGGCCTAATGTCTATAGGAGGTCATACTGGGTAATCTACTGTTCCATTTTGGCCTGTTAACTTCCAATTTGTGTAAAAATATAAATATTATGAAATCTAGCTTTAAAAAATGGTTTATCAATAAAAAGTACAAGAAGAAAAGTGTTGGATGCAATGTGTCTATAATTGTATTTCTTTTAGTAAGAAAATATTTTAAAAAAGTAAAACCAGTCTTCATAACTGATTTTCATAACTCCTGGCAATGTCAACTGAAAAATATAAAGAAACGATATAATTTTACATGGCATTTATTTCTTTTGTTTAAGAAAAGACAGACTGTGTTATAATAATCTAGAAATCTTATTTCTAATTTTTTATCTCATTCTCTTTGTTCCCTTTAAAAAATAGGTTGTGTTTCACAGTGTAATGAATGATTTTAGCTGATCAGGGCTCTGTCTTCCCTGGCAACATAAGATGAGTTCAGACTATTGAAGAGAAACAAGCCTTTCAAAATCCTAGTAGCAACCTTTCACCTTTGCTCCTTGCTCTCATGAAAGAGTGGAGAGTAGAAGCTGAGTAACGCTTTTCAGTGCCAAATAACCCCAACTACAGATCTCGTTTTAGAGTTCCCAGGAGTGTCACTCAGAAGGCAGACTCCTTGACACCAAGGAAAAATAGAACTTGTATTTTAAGCATCACAAGAGCCCTATTGTTGCTGATTGCTAGAAAGGAAGACAGAGAGGGGAAGGAGGGAGGGAAGAAAAAGAAACAAAAAAAAAAAAAAATCCCACAAAAAACCTTCAGAGGCTTTTAAGGAGCTTTGGGCTTTGAAAAATGAATAAAACATTGCATTTGCAATCCCTTTGTGCATTACAACAAAGAGATAAAAGTTTATCATAAAATAAAGGTCTGGCAACTTCAGCAAATATATCCATGGAATTGGAACTTACAAAGTGTTGTAAATAAAAAAAAAAAATTAAAAACTGTTAAAGCGAAGTTTGCCATCTGTGTCTGAAGGTTATTAGAATGTTCTTTGTTGAAAGATGAGCTTTTTCAATTAATGACTATGTAGATTTAGATCAGTAATTCCTTTAGTAATTATACTCTGTGTAAAGAAGGAATTATATGCCTTGTAAGCATGTTCCGTTCTATCAAAGTAGATTTGTGCAAAAACTGAATTAAAAAGATAGTTTATCAGTAGTGGTTCACATAATAGATATGTCAATCATTGTATCCTGGGAGTCACAAGCAAAATACAGACTTGATTTTCACCTAATAATTAGATTAATTCCCTACTTTAAACATATATTTTTACCTGTCAGGTTGTGAATCTTTTTATTTATTAGGTTGGGGAAAAAGGGAATGAATGGAAGTATGGTCCAGCAGTGATTATGTTTTCTTACTGAATTGGCAATAATTTCTATTATGCTTCATGTTTTTATTGAAACATTTTCAGCTTTCAGTGTGTTCCTATCATCAGCTCCCTTGCCCATTTAGTACTTGAATCTGAAATAGTGTTTTGGAGCAGAATCAGCTGGATATTATAATCTAATTTTTGGGGGGGTTTTTTGGGTTTTTTTTTGAGTGAAAGAACATGTTCCAAACAAATGTTTTCAGAGAAATTGAAGGAACTCATATGTATTCATCTTATGAAGGCTGGCATCTGCTTCACTCACATGACATTAATGGGGTTCACATGAAACACCAGACCATTAATTCAGTAGAGAAATAAATTAGTCTAAAATATTTACAAAAGAAGATAACAGGGGCTACTAAACGAAATTCCATTGTACCTCATCTTTTGGGACATTTCTTAGCCTATTCCACAAGACAGATTTATGTGAAAGCTTATTAATAAATCTGTTCCCATTGACTTCAGCCATCATTAGTGGTGCCAGAAAATAAGAAAATATGAAGTGTTCTCAGAAATAAATGAATACAAAGGGTGTACAGCCAAACTGGAAATTAAACTGCATTTGTTACCAGAATAATAGAAATAAGTTATCTTTAGCTTTAGCATTAGCTTTTTTGTCTCTGTCATCATACTACTTGCTTCCTTTCCTCTTATTATCTTTTCTTTCATCTAGCAAATTTGGCACTTGTTAACTGGAATTGATGTGGATTTTTTTCCCCATTGTTTTAGTACATCTGCATGATCTTGAGACTGGGATTACTGAGGTGCCAGCAGAGAGTCCTGCTTCTCTCTGGCCTGTTGTGAGGCTTCAGTTACTTTGCTTCTGGCTGTATTTCTGTTTCTACTTACTTTGTTTTCCCCTTGCATGATTAGAGCGATCCTAAAAATCCGAAGTTCTTTATTGTTATGTGAGTATCGGTCACAGGAAATGAAAACAAGATCTTTAAGGTGAATACCCTATCATAGCCAATCAAACATACAACAACATATTGGATCCCATTTGCTCCCAGAAGACACTATGCACTGTGGTCATTTAATTTACATATGAACATCAGTCCTTTCTGCTATTTTACTGTAGAGTGATATCTGTTATGGCCTTCTGTTTTCCATTATTTTCATTCCTTTTTCATTGTTATTTGCTGAATGTGAACATTTTCCCCCACCAATGACATTTCTTCTTTTATATGCAGTTTGCATGTGACCACATAAGAAATGGAAGTGTTATTAGTGAACTGCTGTATTGAATATAAAAATGTTTAGTTTTTTTAAATAGACATAACTTCTGCTAAGTCTTACGGGCATTTTAGGAAAAAAAAACCCTTGACTTTTCAGTTAATCTCTTATATCTGTTTAAAAAAATAAATAAAATCAGGTTTTGTTTTCAAGAAGTTCTGCCGATGTCTTTCCTCTTCCATGAAAAGATTTCAGTTATAACAGTAAGGTACTTAGATATTTCTAACTGCTATATTTTGAGGTGTTCTAAGCAACTGAAGATAGTCTCTTCTCAGACTTCCAAGAAGTTCAGAAAAGCAGATTCCACAAGAGATAGCTATAATTCCACAGTAAAATAAATGTGTATATCAGTTTAAGGTCCAGTCCAACATTTTTCAGTCCCACACTTCATCTTTGCTTTCACAATACCTATCCTAGGAATGAGTTTAAACACACAGATAATTTAAACTAGATGACATATATATATTTAACATGTTTGTCTATCTCTTTTCCCTTACCTACATTATGATTATGGATGCATAAATAAAAATAAGTACAGAAAATAAAGAAATACCATCACTAAAAATAGGAATACAGTCTCTTGAAACAGAAGCAACACAGTATTCCAGATAATACAAAAGCATTACTGTACACCTTTCTCTGTGTGCACTCAAATGCCAAAATACTTTTTGAATTTTGTTCTATAATCCAATAATAAGGGATCATTTGAGGAAAGTGGTACCAGGATTTAACTTATAACAATGTCAACAATACCTCTTGCCTTCATGATTGCATTAATTTATGTTTCATTAAAATCTTTCTGTTTGAGTTGGGTTCAGTTCCTTAATGGATAACATGAGTCGCATGAAGGGATAAACAATTTTTCATCAGTTTTATCTTTTCTCCTCAGAGCCTTCTAATCAGCATTAGATGACTGATCACAACCCCTTCAGTAGTGGCTTTGTTTTTACTTAATGTTTTTCTGGCAAAGACAATTTTGGGCTGTCTGGCAATATCTGCTTAAAGCATATCAAGAATTTACTAAGGGCTTCCTGATCAGCAGTAGAATAAATTCCTAAATTTAAGCTGAGAACATACGTAATAGTTGCCTGATTCTTACTTTTCTTTTTCACCAGGCAATAAATTATTTTTTTCATGAACTCTTGGGAACAAATTTAGCAATTTTATGAGAATATTAGAGAATAGAAGAAATATCTTTAGTAAGTGAAAAGAACAAAAGAGTAGCAAGGTTTCTTGTGAAAAGGACAAAGGAATAGTAAGGTTTCTCCTCCCTTACAAGGCAATGAATACACATTCTCTATTCTGAATCTGTACACAGCTAGTCAAGAATTATTAATTTCATGAACAAGAATTGCTTATTCAGTGTAAACAGCTGCCACGAGGTTTGAATTTCTTTTGTACTTCTCCAGTGTTTTGTTTCTTCCATGTGGTCCATCATATTGAACTTCAGCAGTAAACAATCAGGAATAAGACCTTCACTTTTATGTTGTGCACTTGTAAACTTAAGAATGAGCAACAGTCTTATTTGTACATGAATCTACTGCTACCTGTTATGAAATTAAGATTTCTCTATGGATTATTTTAAAAATAAGTCAAGTGAATAGTTCAAATCAAATGAAATTTTATACACAGCTATGATATCCACCCAGTGGAAAGCCATGTCCTCTGCACTTGGCAGAAAGGATGTGGCAACTCAGAGAGCACTTCCACAAAAAAATGCAGCCATCCAGGTCTCAAGCTGCAGGGAGTGCCAGAGCCTTTCACTGGTAACAGATGGCAGTAGTGAGAACAGCTGTGTGATGTTTGACCAGGTGGACGATCTGCTCAGCCTCGTGGCAGAGCTATGAGAGGAAGCAGAAAGGTTGAGGAGCATCAGGGAGTCTGAGGAAGAAAGACTGGTGGAACCATGCTCTGCCCTCCATGAGACAGAAATAGGAACAGCCACCAGAAAAAACCCAAGATCAAGGCTGAAGGCAGTAGCTTAAAGGAAAGGAGTGAATGGAAGCAAGTCCATGCTCAAGGCAGCAGGCAAAGCCCCTCCTTGAGCACTCAGCCTTCCTGAGTGCCTCTTTACAACACGTAAGAGGCTGTGGATTTGGAGGGCCAGTCAATGGATGATGATGTGGATGACAGTCCATCTTCAACAGAGGTGTTGCCAAGGTCAGAAAGGCCTCCCCCCTGTATCATGACCACTTCCATGAGGAAGAAAGGGTGGGTTATAGTTGAAGGTGACTCCTTTTTGAGGGGAACAGAGGGGTGAAGGCGTTGCCCTCTACATCAAGAAACAGATAAAGTATGAAGAGCTGTTTCTGAAGAACAGCCACAAGCAGATTGAAAACTTCTGGGTAAGAATAAGAGACCAAGGCAACAAAGGGAACCTCATGGTTGGTGTTTACTACAGGCCGCCTGATCAAGGGGAGCCTATTGACAAAGCCTTCCTACTCCAGCTACAGGAGGCATTGCACTCGCAGGCTCTCATCCTGCTGGGGGACTCCAATGACCCAAACATCTGCTGGAAAAGTAGCATGGCGAGCTGTAGGCAATCCAGGAGATTCCTGCAGTGCGTCAAAGATAACTTCTCAAGTCAGGTAATAAACAACTCCAGAGGAGTTGCGATACTGGACCTTATGGTCACCAATGCAAGTGAGCTAATTGGTGATGTCAAGACTGGAGGCAGCCTCGGTTGCAGTGATCATGCCCTGGTGGAGTTTGCAGTTCTGAGGGATATGGGTCAGGTGAAGACTAAAGTCAGGACCCTGAGCTTTAGGAAAGAAAAATTCCAGCTCTTCAAGGAGTCAGTCAACAGGAACCCCTGGGAAACTGCCCTCAGGGGCAAGGGAGCAGAACAGAGCTGGCCGATCTTTAAGGACACTTTCCACAGAGCACAAGAGCTCTCAATCCCCAGGTGTAAGAAATAGGGAAGTGAAGGCAAGAGACCAGCAGGGCTAAGTTGTGACCTGCCGGTCAAACTAAAGGGCAAGCAAGAAATGCAATGGCGGTGGAAACAGGGACAAGTATCCTGGGAATAGTGTAGGGATGCTTCCCCATTGTGTAGGAATGGGTTCAGGAAGGCCAAGGCACAGCCTGAGTTGAACCTGGCAAGGGACACAAAGAATAAAAAGAGGGGCTTCTACGGGTGTGTCAGCCAGAAAAGGAAGGTCAAAGCAAGTGTATCCCCCTTGATGAGCAAGACTGGCAAACTAGTAGCAACGGATGAGGAGAAAGCTGAGGTACACAACAACATTTTTGCCTCAGTCTTCATTGGCAACCTCTCTTCCCACACCTCTCAAGTGGATGGACAGCAAGGCAGTGACTGGGAAAGAAAAGTCACTCTGACTGTAAGAGAAAATCAGGTTCATGACCACCTGAGTAACCTGAACATACAGAAGTCCTGGGGACTACCCAGATGCATCCCAGAGTCCTGAGGGAATGGGCTGATGTAGTTGCCAAGTCACTCTCCATGATATTTGAAAAGTCATGGCAGTCAGGTGAAGTCCCTGGGGACTGGACAAAAGGAAACATTGCACCAATTTTTAAAAAGGGTAGAAAGGAGGACCCTGGGAACCACCAACCTGTCAGCCTCACCTCTGTGCCTGGGAAGATCATAGAACAGATCCTCCTAGAAGCTATTCTAAGGCACACGGAGGATATGGAGATGATTCAAGACAGTCAGCATGGCTTCACCAAGGGCAAGTCCTGTCTGATCAACCTAGTGGCCTTCTATGATGGAGTGACTATATCAGCAGACAAGGGAAGAGATATGGATGTCATCTATTCGGACATCTGCAAGGCCTTTGACATGGTCCCCCACAGCATCCTTCTCTCTAAATTGGAGAGATGTGGATTTGATGGGTGGACTGCTCAGTGGATGAGGAATTGGTTGGGTGATCGCATCCAGAGGGTGGTGGTCAATGGCTCAATGTCCAGATGGAGAGGGGTCACAAGTGGCATCCCTCAGGGATCCATACTGGGACCGGTGCTGTTCAACGTCTTCATCAATGACATAGACAGTGGGATTGAGCACACCCTCAGCAAGTTTACCAACAACATTAAGCTGAGTGGTGCAGTCCACGTGCCAGAGGGACAGGATGCCATCCAGAGGGACCTGGACAAGCTCGAGAAGTGGGCCCATGTGAACCTCATGAGGTTTAACAACATCAAGTGCAGGGTCCTGCACCTGGGTCAGGGCAACCTTCAGTATCAGTACAGGCTGGCGGACAAAGATATCAAGAGCAGTTCTGTCGAGAAGGGCTTGGAGGTACTGGTGGATGAAAAGCTGGACATGAGCCAACAATGTGCACTCACAGCCCAGAAGGCCAACTATATCCTAGGCTGCATCAAAAGAAGTGTGGTCAGCAGGTGGAGGGAGGTGATTCTACCCTCCTACTCTGCTCTCTTGAGACCCCAGCTGGAGTACTGCATCTAGCTTTGGAGCCCTCAGCACAGGAAAGACATGGACCTGTTGGAACAAGTCCGGAGGAGGGCCACAAAAATGATCAGAGGGCTGGAGTATAGCTTCTCTGCTATGAAGACAGACTGAGAGAGTTGAGGTGGCTCAGCCTGGAGAAGGGAAGGCTCCGGGGAGACATTATTGTGGCCTTTCAGTACTTAAAGGAGGCCTACAGGAAAGATGGGGACAAAGTTTTTAGCAGGGTTTGTTGTGATAGGACAAGGGGTAATGGCTTTAAAATAAAAAGGGGAAGATTTAGACTAGATATAAGGAAGAAATTTTTTACAATGAGGGTGGTGAAACACTGGAACAAGTTGCCCAAAGGGGTGATAGGTGCACCATCACTAAAAACATTCAAGGTCAGGTTGGACGGGTCTCTGAACAACCTGATCTAGTTGATGTCTCTGCTCATTGCAGGGCCGGTTGAACTGGATGACCTTTAAACGTCCCTTCCAACCCAAGCTATTCTATGATTCTATGAAATTCAGTGTAACTGACTTTTCAGTGTAAATACATTTGGTCCTAATCCTGCAAAAAAATATGAAGAGATGAACAAATTCTTTTGTCCTAGATGAGTCTCTACAGCATCACAATAAGATTTGGTAAAATACCACATTTTGCCAAATAAAAAAAAAAATCCCAACCTGCAAAGGGTTTGAAAGTTCAGTGTGAATCAAATCTGATTTCTCCATTATCCATGGAGTTATAGGGTCATAACAGTAGTGCAAGGGAGATCAAACTTGAGCTTCCTGCTACTGTAGCAGTGTACATCTCAGCATTTTTGCCTTCATACTCTCAGATTTATTTATAACTGTTTATGTTAAGAATAATAATGACCTCTAGGTCAGACAATTCCTGGCAGCTAATCGCTGGGTGCATGAAGGGCCTAAGGCAAAGCCTGTGGGCCACAGCTCCTCTGGCCAATGACTGCCTGCTTGTTAGGAACCGCTTTCTTTATCTGGTATCACTCTTTAATTTAAATTCTTTGTGAACTTCAAAAAGCTCAATTATTTTGGTTCAGGTTTTTTTCAAGTACTAATTCCAACAATAAAATATTAATCTGCATGTTTTGTCTCCAATTAATGTTTGAAGTAACCTTGAAATGTATTGAGAAAAATTCAAAGTCTGATACATTTTGGGTTCTTTTCTCTTGTCTACAATTTATGTCCATTGCCACACCAGAAGACAGGCAAGAATTATTTTCAGAGAACATTGTTTTCGATTTACATACTTAGAAACCTCTCTGTTTCACCCCTGGAACAGATTAATATAGAATTAACAGTATGTATAAGAGGAAAGTGCAATAAACCCAATGGGGGCACCTATTATCTGGTAATACAGGGGTGTTTTTTGTTCACTATTTGAAGATTAGCTTATGCCACAAAATTTTGTTTGTATCCTTAGAAATCACAAATTTAGAAATTGTTTCATCCTTAGAAATTAACATTAAAAGTAATTAAGATTAGATGTGCTTGAGAAAAAGTTCTGTATGGTTTAATATCTTTGCTCAGCATTTTAGAATCTGAACATGAAACATGAAAATCAGTGACAGCAATCAAGTTCCTACTGAGCATCCTTAACTCTGTGGTACAAGAACGGTTTCTGAGGTCATAACTCTGTTTAGGACAGGAAAATTATAGAAAGGGTTTTAAACAGATCTTTTATGTCTTGAAAGGCTGTTCATTTTGTATTATTCTTAGAAGTGAAAGGATTTTTATGTAAGGTATGAAGATCTACCGCTGTTTCCCAAGAGCACCTGAATTCTTGATTTACTGCATCTCAGCTTGAAGTTTGTCAAACAATATGTAATTCTTGAAAAGAGTTCCCTGATGTCAAGTTTAACTAACTCAAAGTGCAATATTTTATTCAGGTGACTGTAATTCTGTCGGTTCCTAATTTTAAATGCTGAAATTTGTAATCATGTTCGTTGGTTTTAGCTACTTAGTTTAATATAACCTTCAGTTTGTAATTTCGTAGATTCTCAAAAAGAATCTAGGAGGAGCAAAATGACTGAGCAAGGTTCACTCAAAATTCCTTGGAAGTGCAGTCTGCTCTAAAAGAAATGAGTTCTCTCTCAGTGGAACAAATGTTAGCCGTAATGTACTGTCCATTGTGCAGGCCACTTTTGGATAGAAGAGAAGGTATTGTTGACAGCGAACTCCATAAAAAGGGATTCATGAGATTTATGGATCCTGATTTTGGCAATCCCTTGTGCTTCTGCCTGACTCTTGGTATTAACCTTATCTCCTTTCTGCCCTGGCATCTCCTGTTCTTCACACCTTTTTTTTTTATTCATTCGTCCACGAATTTTCTGTTTTGTATTCCAACGCAGCACAGAGTAGTTTCATTTTCCAAATCAGGTTCTTCCAAATCAGGTTCTTATCTGGCCAACTCTCTGAAATTTCCAGCCTTCGACATAACGTCTCTGTATTTCAAAAAAGCTGAGGGTTTTCTTCTCGTTTTGGTAGTGAAGGAATGAGCGCACTGAAAGGACGAGACTGTTTCAGTACACACTAAAAATCCAAACAACCTTCACATTTTTAATAGCCTTACATATTTGTGTTTATTTAGATTTATAGCAGCTAGTAAAACATCTGCATTTGGTCAGAACTTCACAGAAATTATAAAATGCATATTTTTCTACCTTGGAGAAGACTGTATCCCTCACACCAATTCTGCTTTCCTACTCTTGACTCTAGGGCTTCCGAGAAAAACGGTTCAAAGAAATTGTTCATGTGAACAAATTTGTGTTTTCTTCCTTCATCATATTTTACTGAGCTTTTCCAGAAAGACTAATCCCAGGGCAAACTTCTGAAAAGCAACTGAAAATATGTAACAGGAATTTGCTTTTTACGATGTCATATTAAAACAAATATACATATTTGTCCTGAAAAGGTCAGTGTTGTAGATAACAAAGCTTTTCATTATTATCCGGCACAGTTCTTTTTATGTACTTCCTTCATGTATAAATGTACAAAGCCTGGAAGATGAAAAGAGCTAAGGAACTTTTTCATGAACAAGTTTATTTCCTGACATTTGTGACAGGCTGTAAGCTGGTGACAAACCAGATCTGTAATAGTCTTACCATTCCTGTAATCAGCACAAGGAATAGACTCTTACATGTTTGGTGACCGATATGCCCCCCAGCTCTTCTTACTGAATCTCTTCTAGTCAGCTGTTACCTTCTAAAGAATTATAAACCTGGATTTGTTTGTGAGGATGTGTGTTTGTAAGCTATGCAAAGTCTGCTCTGACTGCCAGTGTCCTCAGAAGTTGACTTACTTCAATTCTTCCCCAACAGCTTTAGCTGAGTTACATTTATTTTTCTAATAAATAACGAATGGAATAGTTTTGTTAACACCAAACAATCTTTATTTAATACTGTGTTTGTACTGTGGACTGTGTCTTGCTGAAGAGCTGGATAAATTTGCCCCTGCTGAGCTCCATGCTGCGATGGTTAGATTGCCACAAGCACCTCCTCAAGCTATTTTAAAACAGGCTCAGACACTTTTTTTCTATGCTGAACCCTGGAGTGCAGACATATGCTGAGAAGTTTTGGCATGAGTAATCTGGAGTCACCCAGGCCCTTTAAAGCTCAGAATATGCTACCTCCTAGTTTCTCAACCAATATTAATTATACACCTGGTATTGTCAAATACATCTTGTGCACTTACAGACATGATTTCTCTAAGTTAAACGCACTAAGGAAAGCAGCACAAGGCATTTAAAAGCTGCACTCACAGCAGTCAGTGAAGCTGAAAAGACAGTGTCCTTCATGCATACTTGGAATTTTCATCAGCCCCTACAGGACTAATTTAAGATTACTTTGTATTTCCAAGAGAATTCAGCATGGGACCTGGTCCTAAAATCTTGATAAACGATTAGAATGATCTTTAGACTTTGTGTGGGTCCAGATAATCTTAAAACATTAGTAATTGTTCATAAGACATATGCTTAAAATTTGTTCTTGTAGATTGTTTCCAAGATCTCATACATCCTGGGAAAGATTAGGGTAGGAGGTGAAAAGCTTAAATACAGTTAAAATGAAATTATGAAACCAGTCTGTTTCAAAACTAGAAGTACATAGCTACATCATGTCTTCATGAATGGTTTATCTGGGAGAAGACATAGGGAGCAAAATGTTAAAGGAAAATACTTGGTGTCCTTTGTTTGACAAAATGTCCCATAATCATCTAATGTTTACGTTGATCCAGTGCAAGCCATATCGTTATCTGTCGTCAACACAGTGGAGACATTTGCAAGCCAATAGCAAAAATTGTATCTCATTTAGATAATGCATGGGAAGCATATTGGTTAGCTATACATGTGTGATCTGAGCATAGGAGACTACACTCAGGGAAAACAACTCGTTATAGCATGAATTTTTAAATTATATTTTTGGCTCACTATTTGGCATAGTGCTTGGAACAATGGACAGTGCTATAAAACTTATTTAGCTTTTTGTATTTGAAATTATCCTCGTCTCTTCAAGACTTCTTTTTGCATTACGGTACACAACAGGATACTCAGTTTCCTCTTAAAAGGAATCAAGGGCATTTGACGGTGGATAATTGCGTTATTTATTTTCCTGGATAATTTTAGACTCCCTAAGAATTTATCCTAATATTAGGGTACCAGTTATTATAATTTTACTATTGCATTTCTGTAAGAATTACTCCTTCATTAGAAGACTGTTTATTTGATTGTTTGTTGTTACACACACATACACACACTAATAGAGTTAAATGTTGGAATAGAATTGGGGCTGCTCTGTAACAACTGATGAATATTTGATATTAACATGGTTATTGGGATCTTTAATTCATACTTTTAGTGGGCTAAATCAACACTGCTGAAGGCAAGAAAGCAGAGAAAGAAAGCTGTGATTCAGTCTAGCAAACACTTGGGATGTTGTTATAAGCCATGACACTGACTCTGTTTTTAGGTGAACCTACCAATTAGTTTCAGGCAGACAGCCTGGCTACAAAACTGTAAAATAAAAGAGAAAAGAGTGAATAAAAAACCCCGTCCCAGTGTGAGGGGCACGGTGAGGTCAGGCAGACAGTAGAAAGCTGGGTGTGAGTCAAAGACCCTAGAGAGAAGAGATAACTGAGAGAGCAATGCCAAGGGAAGCTGAGCCACTGCAGCAGTGAGCTGACGCCGAAAGGGCCACTCCACCTCTCCTGCTCCTGCTCCCAGCTCCTCAGCACCAATTGCTTCACTTGCCCCAGCATCAATGCTCATCTGTCTGCAAAGAACACTCATTCAGAGAACTAAACTAGCAGAAAACAGATCTCTGCTGTTATGTTGTTTGTTCTCGGGTGAACTGGCTCACTTAAGACCCCAGTGAGTGCCTGAGCTTGTAAGTGAATTATCAGCAGGTAGGAAGGGAGGGAGACTGCTCCTTTCAACCACAGTTACCTGTCACCCTTAGAGACTTTACCGAAAAGGAAACACCTTTGGAGGTACTAGACATTTGCAAATAAAGTTAAAAATTTTGTTTCCAACACTATTGCTAAGATAACAGAAGTAAAGAAGACCGTCTTCAGTACTGTCAAAGACTCCTGATGACAAGAGCTGTGATTACTTATCTGTCGGGGTCAGATAAATAAGAGCTGACAGAGTACTGGATCTCAAGGCCTACTATAAGGCTGAGGAAAAAATAGCATAATTTAATCTCATGCAAAGTCAAGTCACAGGACTTGAGGGTCGAGGGAGTTAACTTAAAGGAGAGAGAGAAAAAATGTGACTAACTAAGCAACCCTGATGAGAAAGTTTACATTTAAAAGGCTCCTCTACTGAAGTGCACATGCTGACTTTATACACTGATAATTTTAAACAAGATTCTTCATAGAGCTAATTGCTATTGAATGTCTTATATCTGATTGTTGAACATCTGCTTCTATGAGAGAAAATATCTTATAACCATGCCTGCCTCCTAAGGGAGATATCAAAGCAGTGAAATCTCTATCAGAGCTTAAACTTTTTGAAAGCACAAGACTCAAAACTAAGTTTACAGGTCTCCCTGTGAACAAAAGGTGCTAGTGGGAGATATCATGGACGTCATTCCAAAGCACATGTAAAACTGAGATACATCAATGTGTTTTTGGAACAGAGAAGGAAAAGGGAAAGTCTGTGCCTGATGGAAGCTGAGGAGCCAAGAGAACAGCTTTGAGGTGATATCTGTATTTGCTGGTGTGTGGCAAAGCACCTTTCTGGTTCCTAACCCTGCAATAAGACACACGTTCAGAGTGTCACAAAGAGTAGCTGGCCTGTAACTCAGTCCTGCATAGGAGACAGGGCTCAAAAGACAATGCCTGCCAAGGCTCTGTACATGTATGAAGTCAACATATCACTACAGTGCACCACTGAACTCTCATTCACCGAAGCAGGTCCACTAAAAAGGTTGAGATTCATTCTCCAGGAAAGAGCACATCAGGACTGGAGTCTGGGACAAAAATAAGTCCAAGATATACAAATCTGTTAGACACAGAATTAGTGACTAGACTTTGTCAAGCAAGGAATGTCTCTCAGGCCATCCCAGGGCCCATGGGCAGCAGACATCTCTCTCAGTTTATCACTGAGATTCCAAATATCTTATGAAAAAGGATTGGAGGTAGAAGGTCAAGCTAAATCTGAACTCACAGTCAGAAAAGAGATACTTAGATTATGACAATCAAACCAGAAAAACCACCCTCCATAGAGATGCACTGGGCTACATTGCTTTCCCAAAGACTGAAGGCAGCAGCAGTGTGCACAGTGTAAACAAAGATAGTAATAACAAGACTCCCCACAGAGATGAATTTCCCCCTTTTGGGAGAATTGGCTGAGAGCTGCAACAGAAAAGGAAGAGAATAACGACATGAAAACAAGCTGGGCATTTTTTAGTTTAATTTGAATGCTGTCCTGCAGTCAGTGCCAGAAACATTGTGAGTATCCTTAAAATAAAAGCTATCAATAGAGAAAGTAAATAGATAATTCCAGAGAATGTAGCTTTTTATGTTCTTTTGCACTGAAAGTAACTGAATGTACATATGAGTAAACAATCAAAGTGAAAAGAATATATAATCATTCTAGAGAAACAACCTATTTTTTATAAACGCTCATAATGTCTTCAAGATGATGCCCCCTATAGAGAGTAAAAGGATAAAAATAACTGAAGTAGGTTTGGAAAAAAAATAAAAATCTTTCAGGTAAAGTAGAGATGGGGGATAATTTTCCAACCATCCTCTGATTTCTGAAAGAACAGAAGATTCTTGAGTGGCAAACTGTTAGGGAAAGATCACGCTGAATACAGCTGCCAGAGCAGCTGTCTGAGGGTACTATTATTCAAATATATCCGCTATGTTTAGAACACATGTCTTTACAAATCTGAATAATGGGAGAAATTCTTTTAAAAAGCACTAGTCCTAAGATACTATGATAGCAAATATATATGTAGCAGATCTATCAAGAGAAGAATTAATGAATCCTTATTCCCTATGGGTTTTTGTGTCGTTTACAGATTTTTTTATTGACAATAAGAGATCTTATTTAATATCTTTGTTGGAAAATTCATGATGTCTTTCACCTATAGGGATTCTCTCACGTATTATAGGGGATAAACAAACATCCAGTCTTTCCCTTGCTGGATTGCAATAGCAGAACCTGTGTCACCTAACAGCTTCTCTGTTTTCATGAAGCACAGTATTTGTGAAACCTCTACTCATTTCTTGTGTTTCATTGAAAACATTTTTGGTGGGCAAAAGATAAACATACATCATCCATGCAGATGCAGCATGGGAACAGCTTCATATCCTCAAGAAAGCAGGCTGAAAACAACATGCTTCAAAGATGCACTAACAAGAGTTGCCTCAAAACAATGCAAGGACAGAGAATATTCTTTCTGAACTTAAAAAAAAAGTAAAGGAAATACAGGAATATTGAAAAATTGAACATAGAAGAATCTGTGCCTGGCAAGATCATGGAGCAGGCACATGGAAAATATGGAGGTGATTTGTGACAGACAACATGACCTCACCAAGGGCAAATCGTGTGGCCTTCTACAACAGCATCACAGCGTTGGTGGATAAGGGAAAAGCAACTAATACCATTTACCTGTCAAGGCATTTGACACTATCCCACATGACAACCTTGTCTCTAAATTGGAGAGACATGGATTTGACAGATGGACCACTTGGTGGATAAGGAATTGGATGGATGGCCGCACTCAAAGAGTTGCAGTCAATGGCTCGAGGTCCAAGTGGAGACCAGTGACGAGTGGCTTTCCTCAGGGGTTGGTATTGGGACCAGTGCTGTTTAACATCTTTGTTGGTGACATAGATGATGGGGTTGAGTGCACCCTCAGCAAGTTTGCTGATGACACCAAGCTATGTGGAGCGGTCGACACACTGGAGGGAAGGGATGCTATGCAGAGGGACCTGGACAGGCTTGAGAGGTGGGCCCGTGCAAACCTCATGAAGTTCAAACAAGGCCAGGTGCAAGGTCCTGCACCTGGGTTGGGGCAACCCTGGATATCAATACAGGCCGGGGGCTGAAGAGATTGAGAGTAGCCCTGCCGAAAAGGACTTGGAGGTGTTGGTGGATGAGAAGTTCAACATGAGCCAGCAATGTGTGGTGCTTGCAGCCCAGAAAGCCCACCATATCCTAGGGTGCATCAAAAGAAGCATAGCCAGCAGGTTGCAGGAAGTGATTCTACTCCTCTGCTCCGCTCTGGTGAGACCCCACCTGGAATACTGTGTTCAGCTCTGGGGACCCCAACATAAGAAGGACATGAGCCTGTTGGAGCTAGTCCAGAGGAAGGCCACAGAGGTGATCAGAGGGCTGGAGCACCTCTGCTATGAAGACAGGCTGAGAGAGCTGGGGTTGTTCAGCCTGGAAAAGAGAAGGCTCCAGGGAGACCTTATAGCGGCCTTCCACTACTTAAATGGGGCCTACCGGAAAGATGGGGGTGAGGGATAATGGTTTTAAACTGAAAGAGAGTAGATTTAGATTAGATATTAGGAAGAAATTTTTTACTTTTTGGGTGGTGAGATACTGGAACAGGTTACCCAGAGTTGTGGATGCTCGATCCCTGGAAGTGTTCAAGGCCAGGTTGCATGGGGCTTTGAGCAACTTAGTGTAGCGGAAGGTGTCCCTGGCCATGGCAGGGAGGCCGGAACTAGATTATTTTTAAGGTCTCTTCCAATCCAAACCATTCTATGAAACTATGATTTTACAATTTAAGAGTGATGCAGATTGGCCTGTATTTTTATTGCTGGCTACTCAGCACACATTTGTCCCAAACTCATTATTGCCTTTACCAAAAATGTATCTGTATTCTTTCCACTTGTGAACTTGTACTTTTTCATACACGTATTTCATCTGACACCTGAATTAATACCTAGTACAATGTTTGTGGAAGCATAGTTGATAACGTAGTGAAGCCCAGCAAAATACAGCCCTAAACGTTATGCATTCCAAATGAGTTTAATAATGTTACGTGATCTCAGATGAAACATGAAAACTCATAGAATAATGCTTGTCCACGAAGAGCAGAGATGATGGTCAGGGTAGAGAATATAAGCCACATAATGGAGACAGTTTCAGCTCTATCCATTAAATCCAAGCCTGGCAATGATTACCAAAGTTATGATCCAAGATAAGACCCCAAGGAAAGTGATTAAAGCTGTTAGCACAGTTTGGCCAGTGCAGCAATTGTTACCAATTCTGAATGTAGATTTTGCTGGTGGAGGAATTTTCCTTTCAAGAACCAGATTAGTTATCCCAAACGTGTTAGAAAAAGCATTTAAAAGTGATTGCATGAAGGCCACTAGAAACTGCAAAATCAAAGTAAAAAATGAGATCTCCTTCACACTAATCTCAAATGAACAGTGATATTGAGGAACATATAAAACCTTTCTTCAAACAAGACACATCAAGACAAAGAACCCAATGTTTACACCGGAGGAAAGCTATTTCTGTGAAGTAAATTAAATATGGAGTTGTTTATTTTTACTAGGTACATGCAGTCTGTTCTATAACATTTTTCTCATTCTTGAAATTGTTTCCCCAGATGATATTAAAATTTAAAATGTGATTGCACATTTGGAATCTGATGTGGGGTTTTTTTTACTTTTTGGGGGGGCTTTTTTGTGTTGCTTTTTTAAACTAGGAGGTTTCATATCATAGTCACTTCCTTGAAGGCACAAGATGAGGAATATTAAGTCTGATGGGTCTCTTACTCAAAGGTTAATAAATGTGAATCCCAGAACTTAGAAAATCTAGAAAAATGGCTTTACTTTAGAATTATAAAATTATGTTGGTTGGGTTTAATCTGGGTTGGAAGGGACCTCAGAAGGTCCCTAGCTCAAAGCAGGGTCAGCTATGAAGTTAAACCAGGTTGCTCTTGCCCTGGCAAGAATAATATTCACATCTCAAAGAAGATCTGGAAATCCAGGTGGCTGCTGGAGAGATTGATCAAACATATCTAGTTAGTATCATGATTAGTTGACTGTTTATAACATGTGGAAAAAGAGAACATTGAAAACTGCAGTTCTAAGTAACTTACAGCATATGAGCAAAGTCTCACATTACCTAACTAAACGGCTCAATGAAACATTGATTTCATTTTTTTTTTCAGTGATTATTAAAAACTATGAACATAAGACTTAGAAACTGCAGTATTTAAAAGACAGTAGTTCTATGGAAGAGCTGTGATTTTTATGAGAAGGCATACTTTACATTGATAAAAATGAATACATTTCGTTTATGACAAAAAAAACCTACAGCAACTCATAATAATAAAACTTAGTAGTGCTATGTGTTTAAAAAAAACCCCTCAGACAGTAAACCAGAAAAAAAATAGAATTATTATTATTTTGCCCTGTCATTTGCATAAATTTCATGTCCTCATAGGTAATGATTTGGAAACTAGTGGTAATAAGTTAATATAGAATAATTAATGAGGCAGTGGTGTCTAACAGATAACATTGCAGTAGCCTTCACTTATAATGACACTTCAGTGCTGAGGTCAGTAAGTGTTAATAGTGGATTTGTAGAAGAGTAGCAATGTGAAATTTGATATTGCACTCCCTGAGTTAAGAAAAATAAATTGATCAGACCTATATTGCAGAAAGTAACAAGCTGCCAAGTTTCCCAGTTCAACACTAAATGAGTTAGCTTGGCATCTGATTAACACTGGCAAGGTATTCACCTGGCTAATCTGTTTCCAGCATCTAAGTTAGCACCTCTTCATGATAATATACTGCGTCACACTGGCTTGCCAGCTCCCTCAGAGCTAACTCCATGATGCGTGCATAACATTCTTTGCAGTACTTGAATATGATCTCAATAAATCTGACAGAAAAGTGAAAAGTGGAGGAGAAAAAAATGTCTTTCTGGAGCATTATAATACTGACATGGATGGTAATGAAAGATTTTTATCAGGTGTTTGCTTTCAAGATGCTTAAACCAATGTCTTTATCTTGTTATCAGAATCCAAATATATGGGCTTCAGAGCCATATATGACGATTCTGAGTCATCATAACCTATCTGTGTGTCCTTATATGACTTTTGGCATTATGGTAGAGAAATGCTTCCAGAATGTTTAGTTAGTTATTTCTTTAAAAAAATGTAGCTGAATGGCTAAGTTGCAGTTATCATACTTACATAGACAAAGCTCAAATAGTAATCTACATATCTGAAGAAGATTTGACTTTGTGAAAAGAATTTTAACAAACAAATGTTCAGATTGCCTGAGGTATTGGAAATTTTACTGGCCTTCTACCTTGTTTTCAGTCCCACAGGAATCCAACATCTTTGGTTGGCACAGTGTAGCACAATTTTCAATTAATTTGCTTTCCTGGATTAATCTGTTTTTATTTTTTTAGCAAAAACATAAAACTGGGTTTCTAGCCATATATGTTAATTCAGATTTCTTGACATTTTTCATCAGCTGAAGGCACTAATCCTAGTGTTTTGCACAAATTGCAACTCAGTTGCATGGTGTCTACTTCAATTTCGGCAGCTTTTTATTCACTATGTTGTAAAACTGGAATACAGGGAAGAGGAGGGGGAGGTCTGCAGCCTGTTGAACTTTGCTACAGTGCTGCCACAAATGTTTAGAGAGCAATGAGAGAGATTAACTTCAATGGGGAATGGGGGATTGAATAAATTCTAGTATGCCTCATGTATACCACTTGCAGTTGTGAGGTGTGTTTCATTCAAGTTGAAAAACACTTTGAGATCTTCAGATAAAAGGTGCTACAAAATGAAAAGTGATGGTGTTGTTAGTTTATATATTCCGAGTCCCTCTAGGACAGCTGCAAAATCAACAAGCTGGAGTTTGCATTACAGTATCTGATCATAGATAAATTCCCTGTCTCTGAATTAGTGGATTAAAGAAACAAAAAGAGAAATGGAGCCTTTTCTGTGCATTTGAGTCTTGTTTACTCCCTCATGTATTATATATTACATAGCATGTATATGTGCTTGATGCTGCAAGTTATTAATAATTAATGAACAATATGATAAAACCCATTACATCTTTAGTGTTAGGATAGTAAAGTGGTTTATGTGCTTGAAAAACTTAAGACATCATGTTATGTTCTCATTTCAGGTGCTTGGAAACTTAGAGAAGCACCGGCAGCTTGGGGGATGGCTGCTGACGTGGCAGGGGTGGAGCTGGCACCACCCGTGGCAGTTCTACACAGGCCCTGCCGGAGCCCAGCCACCGGTCACTGTGCACCGAGGAACTCAGTGGGCGCTCAGTGAGGTGAGTTCAACTGGTGGTAACTGGTCCCCCTCCTGGCTCAAGAGGCAAACTCGACTCAAGTAGTGGTCATTGCCCTCCCAGGAGAGGACCTAGCCATGGTTACCACTCATCCGAAATCCCTTGGGGGAAGGAATGTGGCGACCCAGACGGAGCTTCCAGACAACCATGCAGCCGTGCAGGTCTCTGGCTGCAGGGAGTGCCTGAGCCTGTCACTGGCACTGGAGGACAGCAGGGACAACACCTGTGTGCGGTGTGACCAGGTGAATGACCTGCTCAGCCTGGTGGCAGAGCTGAGGGAGGAAGTGGACAGGCTCAGGAGTGTCAGAGAGTGTGAGAGGGAGGTAGATTGGTGGAGCCACACCCTGAGGCCAAGGCAGCAGACAGAGGGCCCACAAGAAGTAAAGGATCCCCTCCCCTCTTGCCACCAGGCAGGAGGAGGGGAACTAAGAGACGGGGGGGATTGGAAACAGGTCCCTGCTCGGGGAGGC
>VFFE01008376.1:439279-622645 GCA_008921705.1 Burhinus oedicnemus
GGCAGAAAAGGATCTGGGGGTCCTGGTGGACAGCCGGCTGAACATGAGCCAGCAGTGTGCCCAGGTAGCCAAGAAAGCTAACGGCATCTTGGCCTGTATCAAGAATAGTGTGGCCAGCAGGAGTAGGGAAGTGATTGTGGCCCTGTACTCAGAGCTGGTGAGGCCGCAGCTTGAGTACTGTGTTCAGTTTTGGGTGCCACAGTATAGGAGGGATATTGCGGTGCTGGAGCATGTCCAGAGAAGGGCAATAAAGGTGGTGAGGGGTCTGGAGAACATGTCTTATGAGGAACGGCTGAGGGCATTAGTTTTTTTTAGTCTGGAGAAGAGAAGGCTGAGGGGAGACCTTATTGCTCTCTACAGCTACCTGAAAGGAGGTTGTAGTGAGATGGACGTTGGGCTCTTCTCTTAAGTAACTAGCGGTAGGACAAGAGGAAACGGGTTCAAGTTGCTGCAGGGGAGGTTTAGGCTGGACATTAGGAAAAAATTTTTCACTGAAAGAATTATCAAACATTGGAAGAGGCTGCCCAGGGAGGTGGTTGAGTCACCATCCCTAGATGTGTTTAAAAGTCATGTAGATGCGATGCTTAGAGACGTGGTTTAGTGGCAGACCTGGTAGGGTAGGGTCAATGGTTGGACTAGATGGTCTTAAAGGTCTTTTCCAACCTATATGATTCTATGATTCTATGAAGCATAAACAAAAAAGTCTACATTGTTTGAAGAAGAGCACAGACTGGAATTACATACGTGAATTAGACTTTATACAATACTTGACCTTACTGAAGCATTAAGACATACCACATCTGCTCTGATGTTGTCCCGGGTTTTGAATCTCTACTGCAGAAATAAACTGGGACTGTAAATTCGATTATTTTGTTGTTACAGTGCCCCTTAGACCCATACTTTAATTCCTTTCTCTATAATATAAATGAGAGAGCTTAAGCATTTTAATAATCTAGTTGTCCTCTATGGCATCCTCTGCAGAGCGTGTTTATACTTGCTGTCTTGTAAATATTATATATAACAGAAACTTGTATAAAAAAGGAAGACACAAGGGTTTTAGAGATACACTCAGGTTCTAATAGCAGCAAACTAATTACAGAACATGGACAAGACCCCAAGTATGAAAAATGGTTTTCAAATAACCTTTGTGTAGAGGACTTTGTTGCCATTCCTGTTTTTCTCAGCTTTTTTTTTTTGTTTTTTTTTGGTTTGGTTCTTTTTTTTTCTTTATTTTTTTAGACTATTATCAACATTGGAGCATTAGCTGCTCTTACAATCAGATTTAAATTGTGCTTCCCATCTCACTTTAATATTTTTCTTTTAGTAATTTAAATGTCATTCCTCAGAAACAAATAGCCAGAACAAAAGGAAAGTATTGCATAGTTGGATGGTGTTTAAAGGCATGCAGATAAACAAAGTCCATTGTAATTATGCCAGGGGCATAATTTTGACTGTTCTGCTCTGCCTTCTATAATTAGTCTTGGAAGCAAATACTGTTATATTCAGCCATGAAATGAAGTGGAAGAGCTGAGTTTATTAGAGATTAATAAAGTCTCCATGAACATTCCTAAAAAGCTACTGAACCCTTAAGTATAGATTATAGGTCAGAACACATTGCCAGTACTTCCTCAGAGGGCAAGAAATTGAGTACACTATATCTATTAACTACAAAGAAAGTGAATAGAGGGCTGTCGAATGTTAATGGAAGATTTTAACAAATTACACCACAGAAAAAGATGTGTGGTATTTTTATTACAACATTTAGATGCATTTTTAACAGCCTTATAACTGAGATGTTTTAAGAAAAAATCCACGGCTCTTATTACTGAAATTCATTACAGCAATATGTGCATGTTTAAGTAGTATTACTCATTTATAAAGACATTTTAATGTAATTCTCTGAAAAACTCTAAACTATATTACCAAACTACATAAAACCCCTACATTTAAAATGATGACTCTTTCCATCCAGCCACCTTTTAAAGGGAATTGTCAGCTAGTGAGAAAATGTTTTCACTTTTCCTTTCATAAATGGTAGACTGAATACAAAAAGTGATAATGTTATTGTGTAAGCTTCTCAGAATATACATTACTGCAAGCCTTGATCACTGTATCATCAAGAGCAATATCAAAGGAAAATGGTTACTTAGTAGGGACAAGATAATTTAACAACATGCTTGTTTCATCATGAGCTGGAAAATGCTCTTATAGGTGCACCTTAAAGCTTCACCTTCTGCTTCTGCTTCAGTCTTTTAATTATTCTGTTTCCAACAGTCAGTTTCTCCCTGTTGACACAGATTATTTCCAGGCAATTGCTTAAAGTTTTCAAAAGATCACAAGGAAATTGCCCTGTTCTTTTTGAACAGATTATTCAAAAACCAGTCTTTCAACCAAATGTTAATCCTTTACTACCTCGTATTATATATAGTAAGCATGGAAACATTAAGCAATATACATGTTGCAAATCTGAGATCAGGCAGACCTCATGGACAAAATCTCAGACTTGACCTCCCATTCTCTTGCACTGTTACCTAAATTAACTTCGTGATCTTCTGCTGATTGCCCAGCTCAAATGATAATTAACCTGATTTGTCAACTCTGAAACTGTTTATGTTGCAAAACTGTTAAGTCACCGTTGCTCTGAACAAAAAAAAACCAAAACAAAACAAAGAACAAACAACCCCTAACATATGAACAAACAAAAAAACATATGAATTGGAATAAATACTGAGGAATTACAATGAGATGGCTAGCCAAAATAAGTATGCTTCTTTACCCAAACAAATCAGATGTTAATGTTCTTTATTTGAGATGGTTTTTATTTGTTTGAGACTTCAATTTTGTCAAGAAAGAAGAAAAAGAATTTCAACAATAGAAATTATAGAACAAATGGAACTAAACTGTCCATGAAAAATTGTGGAAGATGTTTCTAGGTTCTCAAAGAAGAAATTTCTGAAAAGACAAATTGGGGATGGAAACAGGGCAAGAGAGATTGAATTCTGTTCTGAGGGAGACGTACATTGATGCGAATGTTCTCATAATGAGATTGAAGACATTCTATATAAGTTTATGATTTTAGACTATCATTGTTATGTCCAAGGATCTTGTTTAAATATTTAGTTAAGTTTTTGTTCAATTCATTGTACATATATATATATATATGTAGACACACACACATACTTTCACTGATTGCAGATTCAGAGACCAATAAATATTGGTTTTTCTTTATATGTATTTTGCCGCTGTTTTAATTGCTGGAAACTGGACATGACTAAAGACAGATATTGGATGGGAATTCCCTCGTGTTTCCTCTTGATTTGGGTTATGTCTGCACAGATAAATGTGTTCACTCTTGGGTTTTCTTCTTGGTTTGTAGAGTAAGTACAGCAAGATACTTTCCATTCTTCCTTCTAAAGGAGAGAGTCACATGTGTGCAGCATGGCATTTTCTCATTATGTATCTCGTAGGATGAAGAGTTTATTCACACTTGCATCTCTTTTAACATGATGTTTTTCAAAGTCAGGATGAACAGAAAGCTTAAATTTCTGGATGTAGAGGGCTACCATCTCCAATCTTCTCAGATATTATGTAACTGGAATGATTAATATTTTTCCTAGCCATCAACGAAATCATCAACTGACACAAAATTAAACACTGCTTTATATGCTAGAGTCATCTACTACAGAATAACAGTCTCGTAACACTGTTAAGTGTAATACTTTTTTATATAGTAATATTTACCCATTTCTTACTACCAGCCAGTGCAGTTTGTGCTGATACAGGGAAGTCAGTATGGATGAATGACTGTGTGTAGCAGAGTAAACAGATATCATTTTGAAAGATTTAGACTCCTACTATTTATAAATTGTTTTTGTTCTGCTCGGATACGGGTGAACTTTAAAATGTGACTGCAATTCTAGAATGAAAAAACCTTGCTGAAGTGAAAAAGAAACACTATTCCCAACCTTCCCACCCCCTACTCCTATTTGACAGCTTTAAAGAGAAGATGATAACAAGAGACTAGAGTAAGCAGCGTAGATTAATCTGTAGTATGGAGGAATGCTTTTTCTTGTTGTTGAAACAACTACAAGTCTAATTTACCACTAAATGTTGTCAACATTTAGCTTTTATCACCCTAAAGTCACTGGATGTAAATCTACCTTATTTCTAAAGGCTTTTTCTAAAAATGAGATTAAGGCCAGACTCTCAGATAGGCATAAATCAGTGTAACAGCTCTTTTGACTCCAGTGGAAGTCACTACCTAAAGTCACCTCAATCACACAGACGTTCTGCAAGATACCAGTTCTTTAAGACCAAAACCGTGAAATAACACTCATCAGATGTATTGTTCTATGAACTTCCTACTTTGATTGCAGTGTTAATTCATCAGTACTCTTTGCCAATAGTGATTTTGTGTATGATGTGAAAGTGCCATGACTATACATAATCTGAGGACTGTGGCAACCAAAGTGGGCAAAATGCTGCAATCTGGTTCTTGATGGAATCTCTTCATAAATCTGAAAACATCTTATGCTCCCTTCTAGATGCGTAGTTCTGCATTTAATACATGCTTTAAAATTATGGTGTGCCTTTATGCCATCTGATATAATTTATAAGATATTACAATTTATAGGGAAACAGTAAGTTACAGATCTTTTACCAAAGGACCAATATTTTTTTCTTTGTGTGTATTTATGGCTATTACTCCATTAATTTCTGTCAATCAGTTTGGAGTAACTGGGGGAATTTAGCCCACCTACTCCACAGAGGACTAGATTTCTGCGTCTCTGGAGAGATACAAAAGTCAATACCATGGCTGATTGTTTTTTTTCTTTTTTTCTTTTGAAGGTGCTTTTTCTATTTGAAAGGACTTTTAAGACTGGCAGGATTTTTTTGTGTGTTTTTTGGGTTTTGGGGGTTTTCTTAATTTTCTCCTGTGTCAGCTGCTATTCTAATCATTTTTTCTTATGGTAGCACTATATGTGCAGGCAGATATGAAGTTTCAGCAACATAATTCCCATTTATTAAAAAAAATGAAACTTAATCTGGAGATGCTGGATATTTATCTGAGTCATTCTGGGATAAATCCAAGCATACTTCAATGTACCAGATCATAACTACTTTATGCTACATACAACAAGCAAATTCAACAAGTGTAGGCTATGTATTGACCTCGAAGGTCAGAAAATTGGCATAGCTGGATGAAAATGTCTCAACAGGATCAAATATACTGATACAGGTGATTGGGTGATTCGCAACAGAGTATACAGCAAACCATTTGAGTACCACTTATTCAGAGATTAAGCAAAATAATTCTTGAATATAACCAAAGACTGTATTTGGTTGTCAGGAGGAATTCACTTACTTCATTTATTATATATCTGCGAGGTTTAGAACTTGGTGCAAGTATAATTTTGTGTATTTCCTGATACTCTTGCTTTCCTCTTTTGGTGAGATTAGAAATAACTGGTATCTAAATAACAAAAATATACAGAAGACCTTGTTTTCAAAATAAGGTCTATTATTAGCCAGGTAGCTTCAAATTCAAAATCCATCATAACTTCAAACTGTAGTGTCTAGAGTTCATTGTAGCTGCCAAATTATGTTTAGATTTCTATGTACAGTCAAAAAATATACCCTTAAAGATATTGACCTGCATGAATATACATTCAGTAATTCATATCCTGAAAATGCATAGATAATTGAATTTTTATTAATCCCCAAATCAAAAGCATACATATCCATTGTATATCCCTCCACAGAAGAAGCTGACAATACAATAGAAGTTGGCTGAGTTGTAATTTCCGTTTAGCACTTTGCTAATTGTTAGAATTTTCAGCATCTTCTTACATCATCCATATCTGAAATAATGAAAAAGGTGAAGTAAAAGATGTAATGCAGAAAAGTATACATATCTTTCTGGCAGTATAAGATAAATTCCTGAAATAAAGTAATAGAAGGTGTGACAGCTGTATATTTTATTCAGTTTTAATCTACACATATGTGTAAAGGTATATGTATATGTGTATGTATACATACAAAGTATATATATCCATATAAATAACAAATCATCAGAAGAACATTAAAATTCTATTCCAATAATTACACCAAGTAGTATTTTCTTCAATGAGTAGTCCATTTAAGTCAATAGTGTCACTCACTGCGGTTCGCATTGTACCTTTCTTTGAAGAAGGCGTTGCTGCAGGAGCTAAACAGGGGATTAATCAAAATTTTGAGAGGCCCCGGGTGTTTGGTCACTTTCCTTCTGTTTTCAAAGGTAAACCTGTTTTTAAGCCACTATGTTTTCTGAAAGGTCTGTTTATGTTCTTATGTTCAAAACTGAAAGTCGCTGGCAAGAAACCACTGTCAATATCTTCAGTCAGAGACACTGTAGGTGACAATCTAATTTCTTTCCTCACATCAAACAAGTATATCGCTGAATAAATTGCATCTTGTGGAGTCACCTGATAAACAAATGAGAGTCTTGGAATTTATACTACATGCGAGAATGAATTGTTTGAGGCACGATATGTAGGAAAAAGGTAGAAAAGAATAACTAATTGTTGAAAGGAGGAAACTGTGACAATTTTTGAAGTTTAGATGAACTATTAAAAAAAAAATATTTTATGTCTACACAGGCATGATATAAACCAAGTTCTGAGGTGTAGAAAAAAAGAAAAGACAAATCAGACAGAAAGATGCTGGCAATATGCAGAAAGTGAAATTTCTCATTGCATTAATAATAGTAAACAAATATTTGACCAAAATAACTCTAATTTAAACTTGAAATTAACAAAGCTCCTCCTAAAGACATTCCCATTTCTGTATCACAAAATGGAAAAAAATGTTCATAAACAGTCCATCTTCATCAAAATATCAGTCCCAAAATGCCGCTGATGTCAATTTCTCATGACCCTTCTGCTTCATAAACCCTGAGTGAATAAGTTAAATTGCCTAAGGGCAACATTAACTTTTGCACCTGACTTTTCAGAGAATGTTCTTTTATTTTCTTTTGTCTATTTGTTTATTTGTCTTGAAGTGCCAGTTCTTAATCATCTGTGGTTAGACTTCATCTTTTTACTTCTGACAGTGCTCTTTTTAGCCATCTACTGAACTGTTGACACAGTCAGCACTCAAGCAACACTTGTATGCTGAACTTATCCTGAGGATTCCATGTAGGGGAAATTCATATTTCAGTCAAGGTAGTTTGCAATACAAAAAAAAAAAGTAACAAAAATAGGTCTATGCAAGACATGTTTTTATGATTAGTTATATATTTATGAAATATTTTAAAGTAAATTAAAAAATAGACTATATATATATAAATTTTATGTGTTTGTACATATGCAACATATTTCATATACATAGTGTAGACATATATACGTGTTATGACACTATTTACATTTAGATTTTCCTGTTTCACAACTGAGTACTTAATATTGTAACATATTTAACTTCCATCTGTGGAAAACACAGGTTTTCTTTATCATCTGTTCATTTTTGCAATCAGTGTTTGTTCTAACACTAGGAAGTTGCCTGCAACTTTATTTACTTTATGCCCAATTGATTACAGAATTATATTTTCCGTAGTTATATAAGTGTATAGCCTATTACATAAGTGTATATAAGTATATATAAGTGTATATAGCCTGTTTCATTTCTGGAACCAATGTTTTTTCTTCAAGAAAATTGATTTCTTTCTGGCTAGGTTGAAAGACATTCTAGGACATAAGGAAATTTATTATTTATTTTAAAGTGCCTTTTTTCTTGAAAACAAAAGTTTGAAAAGAAATATACAAATACAGGCACGTAATTATATCATTTAAAAAAAACCTACTGTTTTTTATTCTAAATTAAAAAAAAATGGTGACACAACTATTGCCTGTATTTCTAAGGCTTTAGGATGTTTTCAGCTCTGATATAAATTCAAATCACAGAATGGGTTCTCTTCATGTTACTTGACTCTTTTATTTAAAAGCAAATTTATTAGGAAAATGAGAATTTCATTCTGTTACATTTTTTTCTTGAAGTAGGAGCTATTTAAGTTTTTGCTGTTTCTGCATGGGGAATAATGCAACTTTGGAATTTCCTACAAAATGGAAAAACAAACAAAAAAAACCCCACAGTATCTCCTAAATTCTGGTCTAAACTGATAGTGGAAGCATATAGAAATTAGAGAAAAAAAAATAATGAAGTGGTCTCTGGAGATTACCTAGTCCAACTTCTGATTTAAAAGATTACCTAGTCCAACTTCTGATTTAAAGAAGAGCCAATTCCAAAATTACCTCAACACGTTACGTGTTTAACAAGTACTGTTTATCCTTGACCGTGTACCCACTCCTAAAAATATATTGGCAGCAAGAAGTGTGCAATAAGCAAAGCTCAAAACTGACTGATAAATGCAAGTTCATAAAAACCCAGTATAGTTCAACCACCTAAAAGTCCAGCTTTAGAATCCACTTACAAGAATCTTGAGTGAAATGATAGTTGGGAGGTCTCATAAAGCGCCTGTAGTAAGGCTAGTAACTGTTCTGTTGTATCCTGAGTTTATCTTCAATTCCTACAGCATAAGAATGAACTCTTTATCAGTCAGAGGAGCATATTAATTTGAAAGGCTAAGTGTTTACCAAGCTTTAGAATTTCTTCTGAAGTTTACAAATCAAATCTTGATTAACTTTCTGAAATTCATTTATGAATTAATCAGTCTACTAAAAGTGAATAATAATGAAATCATGTACTTGCACATATAGCAACTTTAATTATTATATCAGCTTTTTAAAACAATCCACATATTATCCAGAAACAGTCCTTGAAGCTATGTCTTACCATCTGTTTTTAGGAAATACTAATTTTTATTTTGTTTTATCATCAAATTATGGAAAGTATGAGTTGAATTCTGTGGAAAAGATGTCTGGTGAGGTTTAATGGCAACAAGGAATCAGTTTTAGGGAAATCTTATTAGGGGTCTTTCAGATATAGAAAGTCAACCAGTTACTTGATATGCATTTTATTGAAATGTGTGATCGCAAGACCAATCTCAAAAAGAAAGTATTGAGTTCATTTAAACTAGTTCAACACAAATAAGAATACCACTCTGGGAAGCAGGTCATCTTGATTTACAACACTGTAAGAAGTGCAATTTTGTCCAACCAAAGATTTTCACAGAAAATACAAGCATGTGTGTTCCTGCAAACAATGAAACTCATGGTAAACAGCACTGTGAAAGCAATATAGTAATAGGATAGTAACAACATGTTAATAACCATTTTATTGGTATGTCTGAACATAAGTATTTGGCATTCAGGTAGCATCATCAATTATACAGGTAATTATAATAAATTAACATTTAATAAATTTTTCTACCTTTTTTTTCAATATTTTTTTTCCAAAGTTTTTCAAAGCTCTTCATGAGCAATATGTAAATACTGATATCAAAAGAAATCTATCCTATTCTACTTTTTAATCAAGTTATCCTACTTTTAAAGTGGTTGTGTTTAAATATATTACTGTGATTCCTCCAGAAACAAAGAAAAGCAGATGTGAGTTTGATCCAATGGCCATTAAAATCAATAGAAAAATTGTCATGATAGTGAGAGACGCAGAGATACAACAGCTTTATTGACTCTTTTGGCTGACCAAAATGCAATACATGCGTACTAAGCATATAAATTGGCACTGTTCTACCCCAGAGGACTCACATTCTAATATCCGATGAGCGTAATTTGTTAGATTACTATCCAGAAAAAAACCACCTTGTCGTAACCCTTTGAGAATACTTCCAGAAAAGAAGAGAGAATTTGATGTTTTTCCTCGTATTCTTCTCACTGTAACTCCAGAATGGTCTCCTCTCTCCTTGCCTTTGGAGTCTGACTCCCAGGTATGCCTTCTTTTTCCAAACTATCCCTTGTCGTATGGTGCATCCAAATTGCATGTAATGTCTTTCATATGTACTTTTCAGAAGTTTTGGCAATATTGATATGACAAATACATGGAAATATTGTAAATTCCAGATATAAGTATTTATATTTGTATTTAAAGATGTACCAATAAAATGGTCATGAACACAACTGTACTACTCTATTGCTTGGATATCTTATCAATATGACTTGCCACTAGTTTCTTTGTGTGACTCCATTGCTGGCAGTGAGACATTCATTGCAGTGGTTCAGCCCATAGCATGTAACTTGACTCCAAGTAAGACTCACTGAAGAAATGGACAGGTTATTTCCTATCCCATACACAGCCTTGTTTGGAAGGGTAAAGAGATTAGATGTAAGCCAGGCCAGAGGAAGTAAAACAGTATTTATTTTTTTTTCTGTTGTATTACTGAATTATATCAACTGTCATGGAGGAACTTAGGAGTGATAAAACCTCAAGGACAGAGCTACACCATGCAGTGACATAAATTTTAGCTCTTAATTCTAAGCAGGATAGATATAGCAGGATAAATAACAGTTTGTGTTTTAAAATCCACTCCCATAGTGCGCACAGACTACACATTCACACTGAAGAAGGTCCCTGCTGCCACAGTCCAGCTGTGAACAGCACTGGGGATGCAGGGGAACAAGATACTAACTCTAACCAGTAAGTGTGCCTGAGTCCCAGCTGGCAAACTGATTTCCATGCGTAACGAACTGAGCTCAGGCTCAGCTTCAGCATGGTGCTGGACTTCTGTGGACTTGCTCCCCTACTGAGGGACTCTTCCCTCTTTATTACTTTCTCAACTCATCTGGTCAGGGTTGGCAGAAGATGTCAATGGCCTTACTAGTCACAACACCCCAGGCCAGTCTCTTTGACTTTCTCCATACCTAAAGTCAAATAGCTGTTATTTCCTGGTTGCTAGTGACTTCTGGCTCTACTCTCCACTCCCCCAACCCCCTCCCACCCCCAAATATGTTGCAAAGATGTAAAACTGTAACAGTTCCTTCTCTGTTTCCTTCCTGTGCATATCCAGATGCAACTCAGATCTCCTAGGTATGCCTCCCCATAACAATTTTCTGTGCTTTTTTCTTCTTTCCTGGTCTATACCAGGACCATCTAATGAGTTAGAGGCAGGCAGATGTAGTCAAAGTCTCAATTATTTGAGTAATGCCTTCGTATAGGTGTCACCCTGTGACATCAATTCAGTACAGGATGTCAAAAACACTTGTAACTAACCTGGCAGACACAAGAGAATTCAACCTGGTGTGGAGAATAGAGGAAATGGGCTGCCAGTTTTTGATGGTGATTAATATGTTGGTTCTAGCTGAAATGTGTAACTTCACCCTAGAAAAATCTGATTTGAAGAATCTGCTAGTTATCTCCTCATCCAAGGTAGAGCTTGCAGCATACCATTAATACCTTTAAGTCAGCCAGTGCTCTGCTGACCTTGTGGTTACTTGAAGCTCAGAAGCTTGCAAGAATTATAATAGGAGGGAATTATTAAATTCAATAAATTATAAAGGTTCACAGTGGTTTCAAACCAAACATCAATTCACCTTCTGAATACAGGCAGGTAAAGTTGCAAAATGCACTTCTGGTATTAAAAAACCAGTGATTTAACTCAGAGGATCACTTATACAATATACTTAATCCTAGCAGGTATACCCTCCCCCTGACAACTTTCATGATTATAAGTTCCTCCCTGCACCTATTTTGTCAGTACTCTTAACACCAGAGACTCAGATCTACCAATACGCTTTCCATTCTTTTAACAAGTATCAAATAAAAGTGATTTGCTTTTACACAATTCTTCCTAATTTTCATAGAGGAAGGAAAATAAAAACAAAATCTCAGACAGTTTTAATCAAAAGACCTTTTTCCTTAAAAGTATACTACTTCTTTGATATAACATAATAATAATATAGGTACCTTTATTTATTTATTTATTACTCAATGGTAAATATCCACAGTTTGGTCAATGCTTGATTGGAGGTTGGACAGATACCACCTCAATATTTCTGCGTTGATGAATGAAAGTTACTGGACTTCCTATCTTATGCCTTTCTCTGGACATACCTGGAGATGCACCATACTCATTAAATAAGAAAATCTAATAAATATGCACCTGCACCACTACATGCAAGCCTTCAGCCAAATTAGATGCTATTCCCAGCCATTAATTAAATAGCAGAATTTTTATATTTGGGACAAAAAATCTGTGCCAGAGCATCTGTTCACTTGTCTTGAAATGCATGATTTGTATTTTCTAATACAGATTCTAGTACAATAATGTGAGAAATTGATTGTACTCAGAAAGCACAATTGTACATCAAGGAAACACGCTGTGTTGGACTAGCTCTTTGGCCATGTTGGAACAGCTAGTAAAAGATTCTATAATATTCCACAGTGTAACAATTTGAGTGATGCCTGGTTTAAAGCCAGGAAAATATATGGGACAGGAGGTGGTTCTTAAGTTAGAGAAGAGAAAGGAACTGTAAAAACTAAATGTTATTTTAATGGCTGCTTTTCAACCAGCAATCTTCTGGGTTTGAAATTCTGACAAAGGAATTGGTGCATATCTCAGAATGAAACTGCAATAAGCTTTCTGAGTTCTTCATGCTCTGTTCATGGCATGTAGCATAGGAGCATGAAAGGTCAGTTAAAGTTTTTATTGCACTGGTTCTCCCTTCTGGGGAACAAAAAACATTAGTATCAATGAGAGCCATGGTAACATAATACTGCATTTTTTCTGTTTCTTCAGCATTACATCCAGCAAACTCCCAGTTAAACTCTGAACTTCTACCACCATTTCAAGCTACCCTTCCTGTGTACCCTTCCGTCAGAGCATGAAGAATTAAAAAAACTTGTTTCAAATTAATTCTCAGGACACATATCTTCTCTTCAATGAGAATTTTTTTTTCTGCTCTGTGAAATATCTTCTCACCGTTCAGTTCAACCTTGGGGTTGGTCTGCTACTCAGAAGTAGTTACAAAGGTCCATACAAAAATTGCTCTCAAGCATAGATTGATTTTAACTTTTGTTAGCGGAATTCCATAATCTAGGAAAATTTTATTTATGTTTAATTATGGGAGGAAGTACAGAGTTTCCACAAGACAATTTAGCTGTTAAAGATGAAGGAATTCTACTGCACATTCATTATTACTTAAATTAACTGTTTGGCTTTCTAATTGAATGAGTCTTTGCAATTACTAAAAACTCATAGATGATAAGTCTTCTTGGCTTCCAGTGAAGTCAGTATTTTGATCATGGAATCCTCTCTGCACTAGCAGATCATGCGTAAGTTAATGAAATCTCTGCATTGGCTTCAATGTATTCTGTATCAATGCGCAGGGAAGTAAACACAATTATATCATGCCTACTGTCCTATAAGAAATTATTAAAAAATATTATCTTGATATATTGAATATTCTTTAATATTCTTTTGAATATATTTTGGACAAACACTACCAAAATATAAATCACCAGCTTCATTTTATATGGAAAAGAGAGTGTCAAATTGGAATTTCAGCTAGATATCACAATAGAGAGAGAAATGAAAACATAGAAAATTAAACAGGAAATTAAAATTAATGAGGTAACACTTTTCACTTGTTCCAATGCATTTTTAATTCTTATTTCAAAAGGGAGTGTAAGATAAAAAGCCCTCCTGGTTCATATCACAGTAGGACATGGAAGCTTGATCTTGGCTTCAGTAAGTAAGTCCAGCCTAAAGATGTGTGCACACACTCACACACGTGTGCACGCGCGCATACACACACTCACTATATGTATACCACTTGTTTAAATGAAATTTCCCCAGACGTTTTTTTGTGTAAGAGAAGTCTTTTGCCCTAGTGCAGTATCAATCCGTCATTTCCAGTCATAATGAGCTATTTTACTTTGTATCCTGATCTTGAAGTTTTCTTATTAGAATCTTTGCTCTTCCATATGGATAAGTATTTTATGATTTTCATTCTTCATTGGCTTAAAGGTCATTATCAATTCTAGTTATTTTGCCCATAGCTCTTTTTTGTTTTCATGCAACTTTCCAGCCCTTCACTGACCTTTGAAAAACTTATGAAAGTTACGGTAATTTTTATCTGAATTCGTAGGCTTTGAAGCATAACAGTCTTCCATCATACACTCGTAACTTAGCCTTTAGGAACTTTGAATCAAACATATTCCTGTTTAAAACAAGTTTAATGCAGAAATGCAATTATTAAAGAAATGTGAACTAATTTAAACCTAGTTTGAGGCGTTAACCTTCCCATTCATTCAGCCACTTTGACTGGATAAGTGCTGACTTAATTTTTTGTTGCCTGTCAGTAGAAAAGTATCCCATCAATATGCAATAACTTGAAGAAAAGAATTGATGTACTGTGCTGGTGGGCAGAAACAATAGAGATTGCTCTCTCTGAATTCAAATTATTGAGCAGTTTCTGTGTTATGCTGCCCATTAACTTAAATGAGAACATTTTGTAATGCCAAGTACATAACAATATCAGCTTCAGCATTCTCAGTATGTGATTTTGCTTTATTATTTTTTTTTAAATATTGCTATATCTGGGGATTTCTAATAACAGATACTACACGTGTTAAGGCAGTGTCATTTTAAAATTCCATTATGTTGGCAGGCCAGCATTTAGCTGCTGTAATGCAGTAGTAAGGGTGTAATCCACACTGATTTACAACTGTCTTTTGTTTATGTATCAGAAGGAAGGTCAAAGCACACAGCTAATAAATAAATAGTTTATAAATACCTCAGACAATTAAAAAAAAAGAAAACAACCCAAGCACAACTTCCTTTTTCTTCTTTCACCTCCTAAATCAGGGTACACAAGACTTTAATACATCACAGAGCAGATTCTACCCTTGTTTACTTACTAAAGATGTGAAGTAAATATATTGGCTTGAATGGGGGAGCTTACTTTACTGAGATTTTTAATTGTGGAATGTATAGTGATTTGGGGTTCTCTTTCATCTCCTCTCTCTCTAATGTTGAATGCAAAGCTCTTTTGAGAAATCCAGCTGATCTACAGAAGATTATTTCAAGTAACAACAAAAATACCATATGTCACTTTTTGCTGTGCTGACAAAAGCAAATTCTAGTCAGAAAAGCAAGGACCTTAAACGAAAGAAAAGCCAGCTACATGATCAAAGGGTTAGCACAGTTAAATTAATTTTACTCACTTCTAAGACAGTGCAATATAGCACAAATCTGCTTTTCACGTCCAGCAAATGGGCATACAGCCCCTGCCACCACAATCCTGGGCAAAAAAGTTTTTTGCTATAGCAATTGCATCTGTTTCTGTGGCTAGGTGAGACTATAGAGAAAAAGCAGTAGGAAGAAAAAAAGCCATTTTGTGTAGAATATTTTCCTTGGTCCAGAAGGATTTCTAAAATTTCCAGCTCAGCAAATATTACATGATCTGCATTAATATAATCCCCTTCTACTCTTACCTCTTCAAGTAGAGCTTTTGAGCAGTTGTCACAAGGGTACTGGGAAATTGGCAAATATGAGATGAATCAGGTCACAGTCATGTTTTTATAATAGTGCTGACAATGTTGTTGACCTTCATGTATCGGCTGTTAGTTTATTTTCACCATCATTCAGAGCTTTTGTTGTTAACAATTGTCAATGATATGTCAGTTCATAGTGCATTTTGGGGAAGTAGGCAAGTTCATTCCAATGAATTACCAATAGGAGAAAAAGGATACTCATGATTCAATTTTTAAGTAATATCATGAAAAATATTGGTCCTCAAATATCCTTATATCTTATAAAATCACAGCAAAATAGCCACCAGGACAAAGAGAAAACAACATCTTCATAAAGATATCACATGCAAACAGATCGACTAGCATTTGGCCTTAGCATTTGTTTCTACTATTAATATTATAATAATCCTTAACCTGTCCCTCTACTCTGGTCTGGTGAGACCTCACCTGGAATACTGTGTCCAGCTCTGGAGCCCCAGCATAAGAAGGACATGGACCTGTTGGAGCTAGTCCAGAGGAGGGCCACAAAGATGATCAGAGGGCTGGAGCACCTCTGCTATGAGGACAGGCTGAGGGAGTTGGGGTTGTTCAGCCTGGAGAAGGCTCCAGGGACACTTTATAGCGGCCTTCCAGTACCTAAAAGGGGACTCTTTATGAGGGACTGTAGTGATAGGACAAGGGGTAATGGTTTCAAAGTGAAAGAGGGTAGATTTAGACTAGATATTAGGAAGAAATTCTTTACTGTGAGGGTGGTGAGGCACTGGAACAGGTTGCCCAGAGAGACATTGTAGATGCCCGATCCCTGGAAGTGTTCAAGTCCAGGTTGAATGGGGCTTTGAGCAACCTAGTCTAGTGAAAGGTGTCCCTGCCCATGGCAGTGGGCTTAGAACTAGATGATCTTCAAGGTCCCTTCCAATTCTAAACATTCTATGATTCTACGGTTCTATGACATGGTTTAGTGGTGGACTTGGCAATGTTAGGCTTATGGTTGGGCTTGATAATAATATTAAAGGTCTTTTCCAACCTAAATGATTCTATGATTCTATGATTTCCATTCTACATGTCTTTTTCCATGTAAGAATGAGAAAGAAAAGTGTAACCTGGGAACATGTTATGCTCACTATGTTCAGGGTAAAATGTATTTCACCTTAGAGGGAAAAAGGAACCCAAAAAACACAGTGTCATTCTTCAGGTTATTTCTCCTCCAATGAGATGATACCCTGCCTCTTCCATCAGATCTTGCAGAAGAACTATAAGTCGATGCACAGCTTGAAAACAAATATATGGTCACAATTAACACTACTGCAGTCTCAGAAAGCTTCTGTTGCATTACTAATTGCATAAGCACTCTATTATGTATTAATGAGCAATAAAATACTTGACATACTTTGGGCAGGTTCTATTTTAATGAAAAATTATGAAGACAAATACTTAATTTAAGTATTATTTACAGTATCAAGTAGAGAGATTTGTAGTCATACACATTGCTACAGGACCAGGAAAAATATGTTTTCATTGTCATTTACATAAGTACGTATCCACTGCCTCAAGAAAACCTTAAAAAGAACACATAAAGTATTCATATTTTTACTTAAAATAACATTAAAAATGAATACATCCTCATTACATTGGCTCATTAATATTTTCAATTTATTCATACGGTATTCTCTCTCTTATTTTTAGCTTACATTTTATTATTTAATAATTTCATACCAACCCTGAAGTTTCCTTTCCACCAATCTAAAACTCAATACAGTTGATGAGTAAATGAGTTTTGAAACTTTTACTCAAACATACCTCTCTCATATTCTCGAGGCAGAGGGATACATTAAAATCTATAAATCCTTAACATACTGAAATTGAATGTGTAACTGGGATTAATTCTAGATATACTTCCACAATCTATAACAAATTTTACCATTTGTCAGACATAAGTGAGCATATTATAGATATACAGTTTGTTTAAATCAGCTGGTGAATGATGTGGCTCGTTCCCTGGAGCTGTGACATTTTATGCCAGTTAGGTAAAACAATCTAAAAGCAATGAGTCTCTGTAAGCAGTTCTGGCATTTAGCTGACCTGGAATACACAAAGTTAGCAAACAGGAAAACTGTGAGATTTGGGCCTGACCCTAAGGTTTCTTTAAAAAGTGAAAACATCCCGTATTCCACAGCCGAACAGTAAAAATTAGATCTTTCTTGGGGAAACCCAGTGAAGATTTCCTTCCTTTTCTTCCTTAGATTTTAGTGTTAGAAGCTTTTTCTTGGCGCTTTAGCTCTTGCAAAATAAGAGCTAAATACAGAGGCAGAGTTATACACAGTTCACTTATAGAATGGTAATATATGCCTGACTTTAGTCACATTTCATTTCATTTCTGTTGACAATACTCAATTTAAAACATCTAAAGGGAAAAAATAAAGAAAATATAAAGAAAAATATTTGTAAATTATTTGGCCAAAATTACTTCAAACATCTCTGTGTTCACTTTTAAATGCATGGCAATTCAGGCTTCTGATGTACTTTAGAAAGGGCAAATATTTAATTCAACGCCGATATAGAATCTTAGAATCATAGAGTCATAGAATTATTTAGATTGGAAAAGACCTTTAAGATCATTTAATCTAACCACTGACCCTACTCTACCAGGTCCACCACTAAACCATGTCTCCAAGCACCACATCTACATGACTTTTAAACACATCTAGGGATGGGGACTCAACCACCTCCCTGAGCAGCCTGTTCCATTGTTTGATAACTCCGTGAAAATTTTTTTCCTAATGTCCAGCCGCTTTAGGAGGTTTATCCCCTGCAGCAACTTGAACCCGTTTCCTCTTGTCCTACCGCTAGTTACTTAAGAGAAGAGCCCAACGTCCATCTCACTACAACCTCCTTTCACGTAGCTGTAGAGAGCAATAAGGTCTCCCCTCAGCCTTCTCTTCTCCAGACTAAACAATCCTAATTCCTTCAGCAGCTCCTCATAAGACATGTTCTCCAGACCCCTCACCAGCTTTGCTGTCCTTCTCTGGACATGCTCCAGCACTGCAACATCCCTCCTCTACTGTGGCACCCAAAACTCAATACAATACAGTACTCAAGCTGCGGCCTCACCAGCGCTGAGCACAGGGGCACAATCACTTCCCTACTCCTGCTGGCCACACTATTCTTGAAACAGGCCAAGATGCCCTTGGCCTTCTTGGCTACCTGGGCACACTGCTGGCTCATGTTCAGCCGGCTGTCCACCAGGACCCCCACATCCTCTTCTGCCTGGCAGCTTTCCAGCCACTCCTCCCCAAGCCTGTAGCATTGCCTGGGGTTGTTGTGACCCAAGTGCAGGACCCGGCACTTGGCCTTCTTAAACCTCATGCAGTTGGCTTCAGCCCATCGATCCAGTCTGTCCAGATCTCTCTGCAGAGCCTTCCTACCCTCAAGCAGATCAACACTCCCCTTTAATTGGGTGTCATGTGCAAATTTACTGAGGGTGCACTCAATCCCCTCGTCCAGATCATCAATAAAGATATTAAACAATACTGGTCCCAAAACTGAGCCCTGAGGAACACCGCTTGAGACCTGCCGCCAGCTGGATTTAACGCCATTCACGACAACTCTCTGGGCTCATCCATCAAGCCAGTTTTTAATCCATCGAAGAGTATACCTGTCTAAGCCACGGGCTGCCAGTTTCTCTAGCAGAATGCTGTGAGAGACTGTGTCAGAGGCCTTACTAAAGTCCAAGTAGACAGCCTTTCCTTCATCCACCAGGCGGGTCACCTGGTCATAAAAGGAGATCAGGATGGTCAAGCAGGATATGAATAATTCTATTTCACATGGTTGAATGTGTCCTAAATTGTGCTTCAAGCTTTCATCTGCCATCTAACTTCCACCCAAGATTCTCTAAAAAGGAAGATGAATCTGTATATATGTTCTCTGACTTGTTCTTTGATTTTAAGATGCATTTGGATGACATGCAGGAGAATTTGGCGCTTTGAAAATTCATTATCATACAGATTCAAACACACTATATTTTACATTATAAAACTTTGGTTTTCTCAGGTAGTTTAGACGAAGATAAGATATGCTCTCCAAATAAAGTTTCAAGTAAGTATACCTTTTTAATTTATGGTGTATAGAAAGTTATACAAGGAAATTCTGATGTATGCTGTGTGATTTAACTCAAAGAAGAATATGTAATGCACATTTAGTGATCCCTTTTTTTCTAGGCCAGTCTCAGAAACACTAGAATGTTTAACCATCATTTAATTAACATCACAAATAGCCACAGAGAAACCACTTTGGACTCAAGAGCAGAATATTCTGGGCTTGGGATGCTCACTTGGGGGTAGTTAGAATACTTTACTGTCTGGGATTGACAAAGTCTCAGGCCTATTCGTCTTGTTAAGGATTATACATTATATATCATTCACAAGATGTACTAGGACATGTTCTTGTAACCATGCATATTAATGTCCTTTGTGCAGTAATATATATTTTAAACACACTTTAAAGGAACACTGATATTAAAGTACATCCATTATTTTATACTTTTTAAAATGCATTGCTACTACTGTTTTGGTCTCCAGGATTAATTAAATTTTCACTACATAGCAGTTCTCTTCCATCAGTAAAAGCATACCTCCCTTTGCTAGCTATATGCTAGCTCTTATTAGTTGTTATGTCATGCCAGCGTTTCTTCCTTCTTTAGATTCCTTTTTTGCCTGCAGCACTGATTTTCATAGGTATGGTCTCCTGGATTTTCTGGTTTCATTTGATTTATTCTGACTGATTAATTTCCAGCTGTTTCCATATTTCATATGTCATTGGTGTTTTTGATAGCAGCCTTCAGAGCTTACATTTTTTATTCTTTCTCTTACTGGTGCCTCTCTCCCAGATATTGGTACGCTTTTTTTCCCTTCCTTTTGCAACAGTTTTAAACTATTTAATCCCAGATTTAGAGAACACTTGAAATACATATATTTTTAAAATTGACCTTAGAACTTAGTTAAAACATAGAAAAATATGGAAGATTTTTTTTTTCCTTTGTTCCAAATCTCAATAATAATTTTACTTTTTTGAGAATAGTCAGCTCGGTCTATATGTGATAATTTTTATCTAATAACTTTTAAATATCATAAAGAGAGTTTTTCATACAGGTTTCATGCAAATTCTGTAGTTCTGTTTTTTAACTCACTGTCTTTCTCTTAAATTCACACCATATCAATGCAGAGAATTGTCAAAATTGATGTTACAGTGAAAAGGACTATGGTGTTTTCCTAAGAAAGATAATTTAAAAATTGAATTAACGTTTTAATGTTTCATACCAGTACCCGACTCTCTATGAAAATCAAAATGAAGTCATCATTATCAAAGAAATTTTCCTGATTTTCTGCAAGAATTTAGCTCTGAATTTGTGTCAGTGTATTTTAGGAACTGGGCTGCAATCTTCAACCATTGTTAAGTCCAAAGCTACTCTATTGCCATAGAAACAAAACAAAACAAAGCAAAACAAAACAAAACAAAGCAAAACACTACCAGCAACAACAACAAAAACTGGCAGTAGTTTTAAAATATTACTGCTTATGTCTGCTCTGAAAGCGTTAGATGACCCAGCACTTGAATTCCCACTAGCTACTTGGAGTTACATCTCATATACATGTTACTTTTCCATGTGTTTACGTTTTCCAGTGAACAAAAAACCCACTTACTTTTCCTAATCTACTATACATTCTGAGCTGATGATGAACATTTATATGGAGCGAAATAAGGCAGAAAGTGGCCTAAAAATTTGAAGGCAGAGAGAAAAAGAAGTTATGAAACTTATGAAACTTGAGAGAAAAAAGAGACATAATAGTAGTTTCATAGTCTGCAAAAACCCAAGCATTAAAAACCCACCTATAATTATATACATAGAGAGAGAAAAAAAAAGAGAAAACCAGGACTGCTTTCAGAAGACCTCTACAAATAAGATGGTCCTTCCAATGTTTGAATCCTTCTTCTTCTGCCTTTATATTTCAGTGCTGAGACACAAATAAGGTTGCAATAGCCTATCAAGCCCCCACACCCAAACTGAGCCAAATACTTAGGTTGACTCTTCACAAAATCTCTGAACAAGAATCACTTCTTGCTGTCACTGGAAGGAACAGTTCTGTGTCCCTCCACTTTAATAGATTGCACCAGCTCTGGTGGTCAGCTGATTGCTTTTTCAGTTGTTTCAGTCCCATAACTACCAGAAAGCTAGTTTAACAGTAACTGGTTTATTTTGGAATTGTTTACCTGGGTCATTTTTCACTGCAGGGTCAGATAAGCACAACTATTTGGGAATCCAATGGAAGAAGAGAGGGAAGGGTAGTTTTGAGCTGTTATGTCAGCTTAGCCATCTCAGAGATAGTTATATTTCCATTGTTCCCCTGTTCTATGGAAGTAACAACAGCTTTAAATCAAGTGATGATGGAAAAGCTTATTATGTATGTATGTCAAACACAGAGTTACGAGGAGCAATGTTTTTCAATCTGCAACCTCCCTAGTTATCATGTCACCTTGTCAAACATAGTATTGCACTGCCTTTTACTCTGCTGTCACCTCCACCAGTTCCTTGCTGGGTGAGGGCTAGCAGTTATCTACTTCTTAAATAGTGATAATCATGCTAGTTGGAGCACTTCAATGAGTTCTTATGTCTGATAATCATTAAAGAGGACAGTATAAGAAGAATGTACTAAAAGTATATTGACAGATATAAGTGTAATAGGCTTATAGAAAGAAAAGATAAAAGATGAATTTTATGCAGGTCAAGTCTAAGGTTTTGATTGGTCTCTACAATATGAAATTTTAAAAAGGAGAAAAGTCCCTCCCAAACACTACAATGGGAGAGCGTTAAAGCAATTTAAGCAATATCCTTCAATTACTTAGTCTTTGAATACAGGGTGAATCAAGCAATCAATGTGAGTTTGGAATGAATATACCTCTTTGCATAAAATCTGAATGAACAGGACACTTGAGACGCTTGAAATAAAATCAGATGAGTGAGACTTGCCAAACTGTGATTCTACAGGTTTTTCTTCAAGGCAATGCTAGCTTAAGAATCCTTTGCACCAGAGTTTCAGTCTCACCTGTATATTGCCTTTGCTTCTGCATCGTCATGGCTATTCAAGAAACTGTTCAGCAAATAGGATCAGAAAATTCATAATGCTGAAAAATATCCCTTAATTTCTGCTTTTGGGTCACTTTTCAACTAAATTTGTTGTGCTGGCACAACAAAATAGTGTTGTATAATATAGTGAAAAGAACACTTTTAAAAATGTAATACTATCATCCCATAGAGAAATTTCAAGACATCACTGGACTGGAATCTTGGTTTGGTTCTTCCAGCATTACCCCAAGTCCTGTCAAATACAACAGTACTAACAAATTTGTTTCTTCTGTAGAATTGACTTGCATTTGTGGAGGTTTTTCTCATCACTAGTGAAATACTTCATTTATCTTTAGGTCTCTAAAGATTATGTATATGTGTTCCAATAGGAGCAACTGTTCTTCACCTAAAGAAAAAATTAGGGTGCTTGTGAAACCTTAATGTCTTTATCTTAAAATCCTCCCATTCTCGAATATACTAGGTCTCTATTTGCATAACAGTGTTATCTGCCAGTTTTCCAGCAACTAAATGACCATTCATTATATTTTATTATTTTTCTGTATTTAACTGCTATCAGAATTGATGTCACCCGAAAGTAAACTAATCTGAGGAAGTCATATCTTTGTGTTAAGCCATTTGAAGTTCCTAGTTCACTCAGATAATGTCTTTTGCTAGTTTATGTAACAAAGGGACATTATAGCTAGCAAAGATCTGTTAGATAGAGTACTTATTTCAGTCTTAGAGTAGTTTTTAAATCTATCCCAACTTTAATGATATGCACACAAGATAATAATTATTTTTTTTTAAAATAAGAAAATGGAGATACTCTGCGGCTTAGTATTTGATGAATCAATACCTTTCACTTACATTTTCGCCAATTAAAACCTAGTGTCAGCGTAGTTTCTAGTACCTGAAACTAATAGCTGACAAGGCTCAAAGCACATGAAGTGGAACTTAAGTTACAGGGGCCTAGCCCCACAAACATTTTAAAATTGGTGATTGTTGTCACTTGAGGAGATTTGATGCTATATTCACAAGCTCGTAAGCGAATATCTGCCTAGATAACACCTCATAGACAAAGAAATACTGATTCAATCCCATTTAAGTAATAAGGAGAAAAGCAAGTTGAAAAAGTTTGTATTAGAAACTTCTTAGAGAGAGGGAGATGAGTATAAGTCTATTCATTCTTACACTTGCGCCCTGGACAACAAGACATCTCTCACAATTTTTGTATCTTTCAATTACATTTAAACGATAGATCAGGTCAGAAGGGAGCTCATGAGGTCTTCAGTCCAACCTCCTGTTCGCAGCAGGGCCACTTCTGAGGTCAGACCTTGCTTAGATGGCTGCTCAGGGCTTTGTCCAGCTGGGTCTTGAAAACCACCAGGAATGGGGATTGCACAGCATCTCTCAGCAGACTGCCCCACTGCTGGGCTGTTGTCAGGGAGAAAAAGCTTTTCCTTAGATCCACCCTGAGCAGCTTTTTTCTCAATTTATGCTCATTGTCTCTCCAGCCTGTCTAGATCCCTCTGAATAGCAGCCCTGCTGCTGAGTATATTGACAACCCCTGGCCCCCAATAATTGTCTGTATTACAAGTACATATCATCCCACTCAGGCAGAAGCTGGGTTTATGCTTCCTGCATGCATAATTTTCAGATGTTTCACACAATATGAGTAAAGAACTTCAGAAATTGTCAAATCTCTCTCTGTTAGTATCACCACCTCCTTTCTCATGAATGAGACCTTCCTTCTCAATTGTGTTAAGATTTAATTTATTTTTTCTTCATCCTTAGATTCCTTCAACAGGGTGACAATTTGGAAGTTGGAGGACTTATGCAGAAGCCCACTATGAAAAGAAGTTTTTGACTTTCTGAAATAATCAACTTTCTTCCAGCTCTTTTGGGCCAACCTGTAAGGTTTGCAAAGCTCTAATTAGGACATGACTTCAAATTTCACCTCAATTACTGTTTGGCAACATTTCTTTCTTTCTTGTATATTTACACAAATTATAAAGCCTTAGTTCAACAAAAATCTTTTGTTCCCACCCCCAACTAAGGGAGGGTCATGCTTGCAATTTTTCCTCCATGCCTTAAACTCAAAGGTTAAAATATGATGTTTAAATGGTGACAGAGAAGTCTCAATGAAGAAATTGGGGTCTTTGACCTCAATCTCTGCTGCTTAGAGTGGGAGGGGGGAGAATCATTCTGTGTTTGCTAGCTGAACCACAGTAACCTGCACCTGACAATTTAACCTATTAAGTTTTGAGCCTTTTCAGATCAGATTAAAAGCATCAAAGACTGTGTAAATAACTCATTGCAGTAAATTATCTCCCATTTAAAACTAAAACCAGAAAAACAACTACTTAATTACAAAATTAAGTACATAGACTGTGAGAAATGTTTTTAATAATTTAATCTCCCACATCCTAGATGAGTTTCACTGTATTTCCATATTAGATTTGCTTTTATCTTGTATATGGTGATAGGAGATCAGGCAGGGTAGTGATTGATATTAGAGGAGTAGGCAAGTTTAGAACAAGGTGAGAGGATTAAAACAATTACATGAAAGTCAAGAGTGAAGTAAAAATCTTTTACTTGAAAACCATGTCAAATCCCATTAAAAGTATGGAAAAGGTTAGGCTTTTTTAATACTATTGTTCAGCAAAAATTAGTCTTTGTTGTTTGAACAATAGATAGTGGAAACACTGAAGTAAATTCATAACCCTAAGACAGGTTGTCTTACCAATATACTAAATTATGTATTTCTAGAAAGAAAATTCCATAATCCATGCCTAATTTTGCAGCCTGACTTGATAAACTGTGAATTAGAAAAAGGGGAGGAAGGACAGACATTTATTAATAGCTAGCTTTGCTTCCAAATACACTGAAATATATTGAAATATATATTATTGTGTCTGTGGTGGGTTGACCCTGGCTGGATGCCAGGTCCCCACCAAAGCCATTCTATCACTCCTCCTCCTAAGCTGGACAAAGGAGAGAAAATATGATGAAAGGTTCATGGGTTGAGATAAGGACAGGGAGATCAGTCAGCAATTACCGTCATGAGCAAACAGGTTTGACTTTGGGAAAAAAAGTAATTTAATTTATTACCAATCAAATCAGAGTAGGATAATACGAAATAAAACCAAGTCTTAAAAACACCTTCATCCCACCCCTCCTTTCTTCCCGAGCTCAACTTCACTCACGAGTTCTCTACCTCCTTTTTTTCAGAAACAATGTTAATTTAAAGATGATTATTTCAGCAAATATCTTCAAAGTTTTCTGAATCCTGGGTTTAGACAGCTTTCTTTCACAAGCTTTCATGATGCCTCTAAAATCAAGTTTGGCTGCCAAATTAGACAAACGGTAACTCCCATAGCAAATAAATGACTTGTTGGCATTCTGCTGTGCCTTGGTAAGTAAAGGCAAATCTGTACAAAGGACAATTACCTAATTCGCTTTCTTTTGCGCAGCTTTTCTCAGTGAGGTCAAAATTAAACACATGTAGTGATACAGTAAGAAGTCATATTTGATCACTACTAAATTGTACTTCAAGGCATTCTGTACCTCCAGTTGAGAGTTTATATATATATATAAGGGCTGTTTTTTTTTATTCTAGCATCTCTTAAAAGCTACAGTTGAGGTTTTCTGTCACAAGTCTCCTTGCAGGGAATCCAAGCTGCTCCCTTTTTGTTTCCAACAGTTCATTCATGCTTCCTGCACAGCTTGGTGGTCAATAGGTGGGGACACAATAGTTAACAAGACAAGAAAGTATAGCTGGGACCTGTTGGAGGAGGGCACCTTGAGAAACTTCTGTTACAGAAGTAACTGGAAGCTCACTATCACAACCAAAGAGTGTTTTTTCTGTTATACACTTATTGATTGTATAAGGTAAGTTAATATTTTTCATTCTATTTCCAAATTAAAACTTGTTTGAGGTACTGATTTATTAGGAATAAATATTCCTAATTTTAGGAATAAATATTCCTAATTAGGAATAATGTTCCTCAGTCTTATGCCTTAAAAAATGCTTTCACTATTCTGCTTATTTCCTTTGCTTATATAAAAAAGTATTTTGCACTTTCAGTGTGTTTATGGTCTCCTGAAAATAGAAATTTTGGATCTGCCTGCTTGAAAAAAAAATATAAAACCAGTGCATGGTAATTTTTTAATTATTTTCTAGCTTCAAGCATGATTAGCAAGTAATCTGCGTGAACGCATACTTCATTTGCTCTAAAATTCATTAATAATGCAGTCATATTCTTCAAGGTTATACATGGGACTTGCAAAATGTGGTATCATGGGTTTTATTTAACAAATGAAAAGAGAGGGCGGTCACAGTTGAAATAAAGTTAGACAAATATCAATATGATCAGCATTTGTTTCAATGTACTTTTTTTCAAGGAAGGGAGAAGCAGAAAAGACAATATAAAGTGGAGCAGAATAGAGTTGAAGAAGAATAAAATAGGCATTTTTTTAAAAAAATATACAGGTTTTGAGAGTGAAAGGAAGTGGAGAAAATAAGGTGGAAGAACATGAAAACAGAGAATGAAGAAGATTTATGCTACATATGTGAAAAAAATGTGAGAAGGATGAAAGGAAATGGGAAACAAATAAAGAGAAGAAAGGGCAAACTGTCTAAAATAAAACTAGAACAATAGAACAGGTGAAGGGAACATTGTTATGTAAAAGGACTACCAAAAATATCAAGAAAAAGATCTTTTATTTCTAAACTTTACACTATATAAAATAATAACTTTTTTTCAGTCAAAATTCCCTATGATTAAAAAATTTCAGCTTTTTTTTTCTTTCCCAACTGACTTTTTCCCATTTTCCAGGGGTCACTTAAGAATACTGCCATGCTTCATCTAATTAAGCATGTTAGTCACTGAGGGTAGTAATATGTGTCAGAAAGTATCATAATATTCTTTTCCCTTTACTAAAAGGCAAAAAGAGAATAATCTATGTTGTATTACAGTCAACAAAATAGGATATATAAGTCCATACTCTTACACGCAGGACTCATTCAAGATATAAAACTCAAATTCACAAGTCCACATCCTAGAGGTGATCTGTGGCAGGATTTTACTTTAGCTCTTCTATTAAAGAATAGAAATAAGTGTACAGTTTGGAACTCAGCAACCTAGGGCATTCAGGATAGATGGATTTGTTTGAATTATTTTCTACTGTTTGCCAACTCTGTCTTTGAAGAGACACAATTTCTTCAAATTTCAAAAATTAAAAAACCCCATCAAATACAGAATTTGAATACAAGAGGGAAAGTGTAGAGTATTACCAGTCCTATTGTATCATCACTAAGCAGTCTGAGATTGGACATCTCATTTTTTAAGTATTGCAAACCTTTGTTTAGAACAATAGTGGCCAATGTTGTCTAAATATTTAAATGCCTATTTATATTTAGTACCTTCTACAAAGTCTTGTCACCAACACAAGATTCTTTGGTGGTTTCTTTTCCTGTGCTTTTGTAGGATGAATGATACTTTACATGTATTGGTGAAGGCAGGAGGAGTAAACCAGCTAGGCAAAAACAGTGATACTATGAATCCCATATTTTAACAAAATAATTGAGTCAAGAGTTCTCTGTAGACATCTTTTCTTTCACCAGGTGCAGTATACTGTTTGAACAACAGGTGAACATTGACAGCTCTGTACAAAGTAACCAGGGCACTGCCTGCATTACATAGCAAATTCCCTCAAAGATTGACAGAGACGATTATTTGATCCAGCCAGGTAAGCTCATCAGAATGCTTTGCACACGTTCCAGATGCCATAAGCCATCATACGGATATGTAATTTGTTCTTCACATGTTCCTCTTTGACAACAGAAGCTCAAGAAAAGGACATTGTTCAACACCACAAGATTTCCCGAATGAGCAAAGATCTGTAGGGTATATTCATGTGCTAACTGAGGATGTTTAATTAACAATAAGAATGTGGAAATAGGTATCACCACCACTACAAAAGTGTTCAAGCAATTTTTTGAGTCAAAATGATAAATATTTTATTAACCACTTAGAGCCTTGCAACGTGTTTACTGGTGTTAGTAATTATTGACAGATTTAGTTGTGATCACGAGCTAAGGATATACAATGAATAGTTTTGGAATTCCTTTTTGGGTACATGTCATCCTAAGAAGCGATTGTTGACCAAAGTGAAACCAAGGTTATTATTCCCAAATACAATAAACTCTGCAGTTTACAGTATCCTTTTCGGGCTCTAAATAAATAAACAAAATAAACTACACTGTCTAGGACTTTGTAAATACACTTGAATTAAATATCAATTAAATATAGGATATATCATGTTGTTCTTACATTGAAGAGTGAATTCCTTTTTGTGTAGCGGTTTACTAGTGGGCAGTTTCAACTAAAATATTAAAACTCAGAAACGAAGTAGTTTAATAAAGACTTTTACAATCTTCATGTCTCTTGTTAGCGCATAACACAAGAATACCTTTCTGTGATGAAAGTGTTTTAGTAAACTTGTTCCTGAGCTGAAGCACTACTGAAAATATATAAAAATGGCTCCCAGGTTTCCAACAAAATAAAATACTATTGAATTCTGGTTTAGCTCTCTTTAAATAGGTAAATAAATTTCACTGAATAAAGAACAGTGAAGCACAGACTAGACATCATATGTCTGTATGACTATACAAATAATATGGATGGACAAATGACCAACCAAATGCATAACAGAAAAAGATTTTAAAAAAACCCATACTGCTTAACAATCAGTCATAATATTTAACAAGACTCTGCTGAATTTAGCTAAGGAACTAAGAGTGATCTCTAAGAAGCAACGAAAATGTACTTTAATAAATGCCAACAGCTTGGTAAAGAAATAGAAGTTCTTAAGCTATGTGTGCAGGAAATGAAATTTGGGGATTAAAGTAAGGACTTCACTGACATGAAAGATGTTCTGTTCAGGAGGTGAAGAAATAAGAGTGAAGTTGGAAAAGCATTTTGAAGACTAGGTGAGAAATAAAAATTTGACTACCTCAAAAACTTCTTAGTGAACTAGATCATGAAAGATTCAATCATAAGGAGACTGAGAAATGCTATGATTCAAAGTTTTATGTATCTCTACTCAAAACAAGAAAAAACGTTACATGAAGAGGCTCTGATTGAATAATTGTTACAGAAAAGAGGGATTTGATCATTGTCGCAGGAAAAAAATTTAAAAAGATGGAAACAACATAAAAGAACTGATTAGCAAAGAAGACATGTTCGGAAGCATCCCTCGCCAAGAAAAGAATAAATGTAAGACTGAACGAACAAAAGCTACAGAAGCAAGTAAAAAAAATTTGAGAAATAAATATAAAAAAATGAGAAAAGTACAAATAGGGCCACAACGAAAATGGAGTCAAATAAAGGATTAAAAAAACTTAGATTGAAGATAATCTGGATATAATTCGAAGAACCAGAAACAAATAATAATTTGTATTCAGGATTCAGAAAGAAACACATAAAAAATGTAAAACTCATTGTAAGTATTTTACATAAATCTGTCCAACTGGCTAGGGGGATGGGGGGTGATTGTACTAAGTTTATAAAGTGAGAAAAGTAATCCAAGGAACCAAAGGCACGTTAGTTTAACATTAATCGTATGTAAAACTTTAGAAATAATTTTGAAGAATAGAGCAATTAAAGGCACAGATGTAAATACTAAGTAGAATAAAATGCAATATGGGTTTCTCAAAGAGAGACACTGCTAGATTAATCTAACAAGTTTTCCCCAATAAGACAATTAAATTTTAAGCTAAGAACTCCAACAATAGTCATTTACCTGGTCTTAAAGGCTGCCATATTTGTAGTCCTTGAAAATCTTACTTGCTTAATATATATTGTTTCAACTATGATACAAATAAGTAGAATGAGTAGATGAGATTTGTTCAGGAGACAACCACAAGAGGATTTTTTTTTTTTCCAATATAGAAGAAGCCTGGGATATTGCCATGGAAAAGCAAAGTAAGAGAAAATCTTAAAATGCAATAGAATCAAGATTAATTTCAACATCACAAAACATTCCTGATGAATAACACAAATTTTAGCTATAAACTAGGAACTAGTCATCTGGAAAGGACCAAAGAAGAAAAAGGCACAGGCTTGCTAGCTGAGTATAACATGCCTATAAAACATTAATATCCATGCAAGGACAGTCAAATATGTTTATAGCTTACTGAATTAATTTTCATAGGGATAGGCAGTACTTTAGTGCTATAGGAGACTTCATCTGGACTATTGTGTATAGTACTAATTATTCAAGACAGATGTTTAAGAAAGGGCTTCAACTTACTGTCATGAGAACAAAGTAACTGTACACCCATAAAAAGACCCTGAAGAAAATTAGACTCGGAATAGGAACGTTGATAGCTAATTGAATATTGAGACTGGAAAATAGTTTTGTATTTTCAATAAGGTTGGCAGAACTCTAATATGTAAAGATTAATCTCCAAAAGCTTATGAAAAACAATATTTGTGAGGTTATACTTGATCTAAAGAAGAAATGGAACTGACAAATCAAAAGGTCCCTTCCAGTCCTATGCTCTTGTTTTCTCAACAGTTTCATAACAGGTTGTCCTCCCATTTTTTGTATTACTAAGAAAATTCTTACTGATGTTAACATTGAAACATCATCTTATTCCTATATTTCTTGTATCTATTTTATAAAAAAAGCATGTGTGTTATTAAGAGTATAGCCCTGCACCATAATTTTATCTGTTTTCCCAGGTATGTTCTAACTTAAAGTTCCCTTCCCTTAAACACTGTTATTGTTGAATCTGAACCTTCTCTATTAATTCCACCTTTCAATTTCTGCTACATGTCATTCTCCTTTTACAAAGGGGTTCAGACTTCCCAAGAGTATGGTAAATATGAATAATTTTCAATGTTAAAACCAATCAAATTTAAACTGACTGAATTTTCTGTCTTCACTTTCATGATGTATGGACTATATTTCAAATCTCACTAAGGAAATCAGCATTTGTCTAGTTCATGACATTTTAAAATGATAATTGTTATTCATGCTAATTCATTTCCTGAAAACCTTGCTATGTTTATACACTCTTAAATGTCATGATGAAAATATTAACATCATAGGCATTTTTATTCATTATTTCATGTAAGCATCCAAGTGGGGATTATTGAATACACATCCATTTGTGTCTATTCAAAGTGCTAGCAATGTGTCTGAAATGAATTAAAGAACTCCAATATTACAGTCTTAACCTGAGTAGTACTATACTTACTTGATGAAATATTCAGAAATTTTATGCTTCAAATTGTACTTACCATTGCAAATTAAATACAGCTGTTAAAAATTTTCGAACAGATAATTTCTGAATATAAGTTAACTGTTGTTCCTTACCAGTGCCACTTTAAAAAACGAGTCCACTAAATATTGGCTATTCTCAATCAAAAGTGAATCTAATTCTATTTTTACTCACTATTTTCTGACCCATGCCTGTTTTTCCACTATTCTGATTACATTAAATGTCCCTCAGCTAATAAATTACTGTTACTTATATGAAATTACATAAATATACTTGAATATAATGATATTGGTCTGATAACCTTCAGTTACCAACCATCTAAGATGTTCTTTTTCCCCTGTTGTAACAGAGCAGTCTATAGGAAGATAAAACAAATTTATTTGGTTTTCAGGAGTTGCAACTCTCAGCCATTGTCTCCTCCAAAACAAATCTCATCGGGACTGAATGAATATTTGTAGTTAACAAATCATGCTATAGAAACCATTGATTCAAAGCTTCTCTTGCATTGGTACAATGTGTCGTGAAGTCACATTTGTTTGGGTAGCTAAAGAAGACTTACTGGACAGAAAACAAGAAAGAGACAACAAAGAAATCAGAGGAACAAACTGCATTACTAAAGGCATAAACTTGCTGAGGAAAGAAGAGAGATGCTCAAAGGGGGCAGCCCTGGTAGAATTCAAGGCTCACAACCCACAAAACTGATTAAGATACTGATATTAACAATATCTGAATGCCAGATCAGATGACAAGCAGAGAGAAAACATTTTCCAGATTTAAGAACAAAAAATTTTGATGAGATTATGATTAATTTTTAGTTCTCATCTACAGGGGTAAAAATCATATTCAAAATCATATTTTATGTGTTTGACTTTTGATCATACATGAGACAGATTATGAGGCTTTATTGTTATTTTTTCCATAGACACGACTGCAATCAGGTTTGTGCCAGACAACAGTCTCACAAAAAACTGTTAAACTATCCCAATGGTTATTATTGACCAGTAACATATTTAAGTTAAAAGGAAAGTTTCAGTGACTTCTCATTAACTACCACTAATTAAAAATATTAAAACAAAATAATAAAGACTTATGAGAGCTGTATTATGAAACCAAAAGTCTGTTTCTTATTATGATTTGGGGGGCCTCAATCTGGAAGCCCTTACATTCTCTCGTAGAGAGTGAAGAAAGCCAGTTGCATTAAGAAAGGAATATTTCTCTTCCTTGTTCAATCAATTTTGCTTAAGCATCAGCAAAAAATAGAATTGTTCATTGTACAATGAATATTTGATAGGCAGTTCTACTTTTACTGAGCCCTAAATGGAAATGAACTACTGAGGAAGAAAATTATCAGATTTTACATATCTAAATTATATCATCAAAGTGCCGCTTTCTGCACAACCCATTTGATTCTAAGTTTGGGAAAAAAAAAGTTAATGAGCTTGAGTACCATCTGAAACATGTGACCATTATGGAAAAATCTTAAGTTTATATCCAGAGTTTCACAGTCATTTGCTACTTTCTTTCCAAAACAACTACATTAGCACAAACAACTTTTTTTTTTTTTTTTAATGTACCAAAAATTATCAATAGTTTCTGTGCAGAGGCTGCCATACCACTGTCTAATGCTCTCTTAGGATTTGAGCAAACCGATATACTTCCTACTGCAATAGATGAAGAACAGGAAACTTTTCTTTTGTATATTCAAATGCATCATTCCCTTTCAGTGCCATAAAATGCTTTATGTTTTTTTACAGAATTAAAACTCCTGGCTTCGTTAGCAAAAATGTTTATTTACTTTTATTAAAATGCCTTTGCAGAATGACAGAGAAATGTAGTAAGAATCTTTATATTAACAAACAGGAACAAAACACATGACAGCATCATATGAAAGCAAGTGAATTATCATCCAGAAATACAGAAAATCTGGTGTGTTCTTTAAATATAATGAAGGTATTTTTTTCCAACTTCCTTTCACATAAACTCAAGATGAGTAAATATTTATAGTGTATAGTGTAACCAACTGAAAATATACTACATATAAAATTTTATCAGGAAAAGGATTATCAATATTCCCTCCCCAGTATATAATTTTATTTTTAAAAATTAACTCAAATCTTTGTTCTTTCTACCTTGAGTTAAATTGTATTTTCCAATATACGTCCTTCAGTATGAAAATCACTTCTAGTATGACTCAGAATCCTATTAACCATGTTTCTGCTCTGTCTTAAATGGATGATGGGGTGAAAACTTAAATTAAATCTCAAGAAATTAGTCCATTCTTCTTTCAATATGTGTAAGATATTCAAGGATATTTTATTGTTAACAGGACACCTGTCTACATATACTCAATGTCATGAGATAAGAATGATTTCCTTGATAGAACTAAATAATTCTCAAAATAGACATACGAATGAATCTCTGGATCATGTAAGAGAAGGTAAAAGATCACGGAGAGATCATTGCAACATCAACAGCAGCATGTGGGGACTAACAATATAATCTAGTTACCACAAATGATGGCTCAAGATAATATTACCTTCCAGATAGAGTTTACCTCTGCTCAGCTAAGCTGAGGTAATTAAAAATGTTCCTGTTTATTAATGAATAAGGCCTTCTTGACAGTGTTTTCAAATATATTTTGTATCTTAAAAGTGCTAATACAGTTGAAAACTATTTGAGAATTTTAATGGGCATTTTTTCTTCTGCCACCCATTAATCCAATATTAGATTATATACAAACTTTTTTTAATATTGCAGTAATGTTAAAACGTATATAGTGCCAGTTACAGGGTTCAGCATGAAAGTTTAAAATGGAGGAGATAGTAGACTCCATCTTAAAAATTCCTTAGACTTTTCTAATATATTGTCAAAAACATATTAAATGTTTTTTGAAGCTTTTTTACTCAGATCCAAATGACTGGGAATAATAATAAGGGAACTGGTTATAACTTTTCAGACTTATTATTTTTCCACTGAAGTTAATCCTGTTGTCAAACCCATATTTTCCACACAAGGTTTGTTTTAATAAGATTATATATAGATATTCTTTAAATAATATTTAGTTGACAATTTTATTTTTAGTTTCAAATTGGAATATAATAAAAATATTTTCAACAATATTGACATCTCTAATTTTTAAATTAGAATTATTGAATTTGAATTTGAATTATTTGAATACAAAGTATTATTTTCTATTATGGACCCGCACAGAAATACAAAGTAATCATCAAAACTACAAAAAAATTGAAGGGGTAGGAAAAAGGACTTTCCAAGAGCAGCTGTGTACACTCTGACAAACTTGCTATGCTATTCAGATTCTTCCTATACTTTCTTACATAAAAAAATAGAGACATATTAGTTTATTTTTGTCACCGATCAACACATTTTGTCATGAAACATATGACCAGAAGGGACGGGGTCTCCATGGTCAAACATAATAATAAGCAGCTCTATAGCAGTCATTAAGCTACGTTGATCTGTAAGAAAGAGTACAGTCCCTCTCACATCACAAGCCACACACCATTTTCACACCTTGCTGAACACTCAAACACCTCAGCATAGGAGACATAATCCACAAAAATACGTATCATACTATAGAAAGAGTAAAATATGTCAGGAACACATTAAAGCCACTTTTTCCATTTGTTTGGAGATAGTACTTAAAATTATTTCAATACTTTTAGAAAGAAAAGAATAATACAGATAGAGGAGAACACTTCCAACAGTATTTATTTATTCCATCTGGGAAAAATTCTTACTGATCCCAAAGCAAGTTTTGTTCTGGGTGAGTAAGCAAAATGCAGAAATGAAAGGCCCAAAAGATTTTTAATGTAATGTAACTTGGATCCCTGGTGTCCCACTTTAGGTACGAAGAAGCTATCATGTTTCAGGGTAAATGAAAACAAGAACGAGAAAGAAAGGATAGTTCTGAGGGAGAAAAATTCCTAAATGTTGTCTTAAATGCAAACAGTTGAAGACATGAAGCCCTTTAAAGAAATTCCATGCACACAACATAACTGTTTTCCTGTTCTGTGAGTAACTCTATAAATTTGTTCATTTTTAAAATGTGGTATTGTAGTTTGCAATTTTCTCTCTTGAAGAACAAGTTTAATATTCCTCCTTGATGGTGTTTTAACACTGCTTAAACAGAAAATCACTTGTATAAACCCTGGTCTTTCTTATTTCTTATAGAAAAGGACTGCCAGTTGTCTTTTAATACATATTTCAGATGTTGAAAGCCATAGATGTATAGCTGGTAAGATGCTGGTAACACTTAATGTAATTAAACCTATAAAAAAATAATGGCTTTATACCGACTAGCTTCACATTTCATGACTGGAGATGGCTTCATTACTTATGAATGTCTTGGGCATGAAATATCACTTGGAGCCAGAAATTTGTTTAAACATTTTAATATGTTTTTGAACACTAAGCTTTTTAATGATACCTTTTTTTGCAGTGAAATATCAGCAGTCATTTAAAAGACACTCAAGAGGTTGCTGTGTCTGGGCAAAATTGTTAAATTGGAACAGGATGGAACAGACTTATTTTGATGCAGGTTTAGCCTGTTATGGGAAGCAATGTCACAGCCCCCTGTCCCTTGCAGAGCTAATGTTCTGTCCACACATACCTAAAGTATCATACCATTTGACTGGTATCATTGCAATCATAAAATGCATGGACCCCTGTATCAATGTAGGGAAGCAGGCCATCAGTAGATACAGGTTCACAGTAGAATAACAAACTTGAAGATCAGTGCCATTAATAAAACTGAGATCTTATTTTGATTTCAAAATGTTTAGTTTAACTTAGCTTACCTTGATTTTACACAGGTTTAGAAAATTTCACATTCCTCCTTTATTTAATAAAGTAACTTATCAAAAGTTCTTTTATTGTTTTTCTTCAACATCCCACTTTAGGAGACCCTTGTAACAGTTAATAAATTTATATAACAGTCTGTTTTGATTTTGTAAGTCCATTACAGGAGACATTCCTTCTTTATATTCTCTTATATGTCCCATTTCTTCATGTATAGCACAGTGTCACACTGTGCATTGAAAGATAGTAGGTAAACTATAATTATATTTCAGAATTTAATTTTTGGCAAAAAATGTTTCTTAGAGCTACATTTTGTCATGGTGTTAAATACATCTGAATAAAATCCCTGGAAAACACTTATGAGGGAAGCTGATTAAGAACTTAATTTTCCAAATGTTGGAATTAAAAGTAAAAATGAAAACTGGTGGATGGTATGTTTCTTTTTAAGGTATTCCTAAGTATAAAACCAGTATGTCACATGTAGCTGCTGTCATAATCTTGCCATATCTCTGTGCAGGATGTATTGTAAACACCAAACATAACAAGCAGATATTAGAAAGAGTATCTGCATTTTATTGAAGGATATGAAGACAGTCTGCTGCAGGGCTAGATAACTGGTACTTTTCATGTCTATTACATTAAAAATAATGTTGTCACTAGAAAAACTGAGTAGTATCAGCTACTAAATTTTATTCCATTTATTCAGGCTAGTAATCAATTGCCATAACTATGATAATTGCCTGGCATATGTTAGCAAATGTTGACTTTATTAATAGTTACTATTAAAAAAACCCCACAAACCAAACAAAATCCTTATCCTGTACTGTCCTCAACTTTGTGTAATAATGTTCTCAGTACAAAGTGAGTATAAAGCAAATGTAAAATGTTACTAAAACAGAAAGTTAGTGGTTTATGTTCACCTTTCAATTATTTGCCATAGTGCAACACAAATGTCACAAGATAAAATATAAAGATGAATCAAAACCAAATAGACAGATTGTAATTGTCTATAAACTCACTGACAAACCTTCCCAATCTGTATGAACTGCATGCTAAAGCCTTCCCTCTACCAAAAGCCATAGTACCTTAAAAGAAGGGAGTTTTAGAAGTAGCTAGGAAATGAATCACACCTCTTTCTGTTCTCCTGCAACACTGAGAAGGAGCCTGGGTTGGACATACAGCTGGAACCTAAGTGACCCCAGCAACATCAGTTTCAGCACCTCTTGCTAGCTGACTTCAGCCCCTAACTGAGGATATGGGTTGCCCACCTCACTGCTTTTGATTCAGATATTATTCCAGAAGCACAGGCTGGCAATGTCATTCCTTCCTCATTTTTCACAATCTTTGCTACCCAGAAAGTGACACAGAGTTGCTCTCATCAAGCTGTAGATTTCTTTTTTTTTTTCTCTCTGTGCCACTAATTCAAGTAATTTTTCATGTTGCACTCCACTTACTACCCTGGAAGTTACATGCACAAAGCCAAATGAAAAAAAATCTTCTGATCTCATACTGTTGTGTACAGCTAGTTGAATTCAAACAGGGATCACAGACAAATAACAAACCCTAGTACAGCATGAAACATACTACTACAAATTGTTACAATTATTACGAATCTTAAGTGTCTGAGAATGAGAAATGTATACAGCAGAATCATAGAACAAGTCAGGTTGGAAAGGACCTCCAGAAGTCATCTACTCTAATCCTCTGCTTAAAGCAAGTCTAATCAGAGCAGGTTACTCAGACTTTTGACAAACTAAGTCCTGAACACCCCCAAAGTTAAAGCCACAAGCTCTCTAGGCCCCTGTCCCAGTATTTAACCACCCTCAAGGTAAAATAAACAAACAAAAGAAAGAACAAACAAATGAATAAATAATTCCTAATATATGATTAGAATTTCCCATGTTTCAGTTTATGTCCATTGCCTTTTGCCTTACTGCTTTGCACTTTGAGAAGATTCTGCTGTGATGCTGTCTGTGCCCATGGCTGAAGTAGTTGCTGTCAGTAATAAGGTCTCCTCAAAGCGCTCTCTTCTCCTGGCTGAACAGGTACCTCTCTCTCTCAGCCTTTCTTTGTATGCCACGTGCTCCAGCTCCCTGACCAGCTTGGTGGCTCTCCACTGGGCTCATTCCAATACATCAGTGTCTTTTATCTGGTAGTGAGCCCAAAACTGGAGAGAATTCTACAAATAACATTCCCAAATGAAACATTATGTGCATTTAATTAATTTAATAATTTGAATTCATGGAACTAAAAATAATCTTGAAATGCCTTCAGTTTGGGTTTGAAAAGTGTAATGTTTCCAGCATTGTAGATGTCAAAGCAATTTCACTGGCTGATTCAGCTTCAATTTTGGCACAATCAGCAGACTGGCATCTTGAGCACTTAGAACTCAACCAGAATATGAAGAGAGAACAGCTTGTTAAGCAAAGAGAATTCAAGGGCAAACAAGGTCTGGTGAGGCAAGAAACATTTTTAAATTTATACTGAACCTGCATGGATAAAAACAGAGTGAGCTGAAAAAGCTAGAAAATGTAAAAAGGTAAGCTGAGTCATCTCAATGTTACGACTTAAGTATGTGGAAAATAACTTGTCCTTAATGGCACTCAGAGACCAATAAGAAACTTATAATTAAAGATGGTCTTGATCTAGTAAAATTACATGTTTGGTTTAGATGCATGAAAAAATATATAGAGCTACTTACATGGCTAAATGTAAGGGCCATGAAAATGATCAGAGGACTGGAACACCTGTCTTATGAAGAAAAGGCTGAAAGCTGGTGTTGTTCCATCTAGGGAAGAGAAGGCTCCGAGGATACCCTACTGCAGCCTTTCAGTATATAAAGGGGGGTTATGAGAAAGGTGGAGAAAGACTTTTTACCAGGGCCAGTAGTGACAGGACAAGAGGCAATGGTGTTAAAATAAAAGAGGGTAAATTTAGATTGGACATAAGGAAGACATTTTTACAATAACGTGATGAGTTACTGGAACAGGTTGCCCAGAGAAGTTGTGAATGCCCCATGATTGGGAGTGTTCAAGGTCAGGCTGGATAGGGCTCTGAGAAACCTGATCTAGTTGATGTCCCTGCTCATGACAGGCGGTTGAACTAGATGATCTTTAAAGGTTCCTTCCAACCCAAACCATTCTGTCATTCTATGAAATGTTACTATATTGTTTGATTGTGATCCATCAAAGTAATTTAAGTCATGGCAGATATAGCAGGAAACAAACTAGACAAATATAGCAACTAGTGCTAAAACTTTACTATATATTACTGTTCATTAGCATATAGTATCAGGGTTTATCAGTTCTTCGTCCTTGTCAACAGCAGGTTCCTAATCCTGGGTACAGTTAATTCACCACTAATTAAAAACTCTTTGATATAAGTGCCAACATCAGTGGAATTTAATTTCTTTCAGTGTTGTTTTTAATTTAGCTAATCCATCTAGCACTACTGGACATATAAAAGACAGTAGGATAATAATGGTTTTATTATACATTGAAAAAGCCGAATAAATCAGCATTTTTATCCTGGACAGCAATGAAAGCCTGGCTCACCCAGTCAAACCAGAGTGGCTAAAGGCAGCAGACAGATAACAAAGAATGGGAGACTTAGAACCCCTGGGACAGCTCAACACATGTTGGACATATCACAGAAAGCTAAAAATACAAGCTGTCAGTATATGCCAAGACCTAAACCATTCTGAATCACTGCCTGAAAAAAATCACCTTCACTGACAACCTCTAGAGTTGGCCCAGGAATCTTGCTGTTGAACAGCTAGAAAAGATGGGACTTGAAAATACATACTGTTTTACTGGGGACTGCATTAGATAATTTCAGTTCTTTCAAATAATTAGTTTCTTTGGGAGGATTGCCCAAAAATAAGATAGTATATACAAGTTGGATGATTAAAGCACCTTGACAGTACAAACAAAATCAGGAAAGCAAAATAAAGTGCACCTTCAAAAGTCATACTGAATTAAAAAAATTAACTGCATGTTTAAATTCATTCCATAATATTGTTAGTGTGAAATATCTTAACTAAACATTTTGTTACCTATCAAAGGTGTCACTGAAATGTTGAAATAGTAATAACATGACAAAGTAAGTTTTTTTGATACATCATTTTTCTTTTCTTTTCAAGTATAAGAAAAGTAACAGTTAAATACTTTTGAACTGTGGGAGCAAAGAGAAGAATAAATTGTGGATGCTAAATGAAGTGTGACATAATATTATAGTCTTTGTAAAGAATAGGTCTGTGGAGCTAGAGAATATGGGACATCTTGGACTCTAGATGCCATTGGTTTTGGAATGATATACTGATTGAAATTGTTTAGTAAAAAGAGGAGAATTCAGAAGAAGACACAGCAAAAATTAAGTCTATCTGCACAAAACCCCCGAATTCTGTTATGCATCTACAAATGTAGAGATGTAGGGACCCTTTGAGAAGACAGACCTTACACTTCCTCTATTGCTGACTGTGTTCTATCTCCAGGGTAAAATGATCAAGATTTCTTAGAATCAAAATGAATGTTCTTGGTGGCACACAGAATAATCCAAAGCAGGGGAGCAGGTGAAACTGTATGGTGTATCTCTTTTTGGCCTTAAATTCCAGAGCTAACACTGTGGTTAACATACAGGTAGCACCAGATAGGTTTACTTTGTTCAGTGATTACAAAATAGTTAAAAGAAGAAGGAAAATTAGCCACAAAGGAAGGCTCTGTAGAAAAAAATCTATGAAAACATAAAAAGGTTCTGCCTGACTCATAAAGGTCATTTAGATTCAAGTGCTTTAAATAAATGGATTAGCATAAATGGATTAGTTAGCTGAGTTTTGCACACTACTTTGAAGATATATAGGCATCATACTTGCTCCTAAGTGGCCTGCATAAGTCATGTAGAGACTATTTTTCTCTGGATCAGTTGACTAATGAGATATGATTCCATTCTTGGGTACCAAATAATTTTGACTTAGCTGTTATATGAATTGTGTGCCCATATCTTCATAAGTGCACATCTGTTTGTATGTGATGATTATATAATTATATAAATATTGTGATTAATTTATTCTTAACATCTTTAGTTATTGTTATTTTGGTCTGCTAATGTTTTCTAACAGATAACAGTACATAAGTATTTAAATTAATAAGGACTTCTTTAGTAATTGTAAGATTCATTTTTATGATGCTTTCAATTAGCATGAATCAACTGGTTACTTGGAAATGTCCAACTCCTTGCACATAGTGGAATCCTTTTGTATTAGTCGAAGATAATGTAATAGCGTAATAAAAAAGCATAAGATGCTCCCACAAAATTAGAGATATGCCCAGAGAATTAATTCTGAGTACCTCAATATCTTCTGCAGAAAAGGAGCAGAGTTCCTAAGTTAGTAAGACCGAGCCCAAAGGAGGAGTATTTATCACAGAATAATAGAATGGTTTAGGTTGGAAGGGAACTTAAAGATCATCTAGTTCCAACCTGCCTGCCATGGGCAGGGACATCTCCCACTAGACCTCAACCTGGCCTTGAACACTTCCAGGAATGGGAGCTCCACAACTTCCCTGGGCAACCTGTTCCAGTGCCTCACCACCCTCACAGTAAAGAATTTCTTCCTGAGATCTAATCTAATCTACCCTCTTCTAGTTTGAAGCCATTAGCCCTCATCCTATCACTACATTTCCTTGTAAAAAGTCCCTCTCCAGCTTTCCTGTAGGCCCCCTTCGGATACTGGAAGGCTGCTGTCAGATCTCCCTGGAGCCTTCTCTTTTCTAGGCTGAACAACCCCAACCCACTCAGTCTGTCCTCATAGCAGAGGTGCTCTAACCCTGTGATCATCTTCATGGCCCTCCTCTGGACCTACTCCAACAGGTCCATGCCCTTCTTATGCTGGGGGCTCCAGAGCTGGACACAGTATTCCAGGTGGGGTCTCATGAGAGCCAAGTAGAGGGTTAGAATCACCTCTTTACTACCTCATATCTTGTGATTTCCATTTGGTAAGCATTCCAAAACTAAATTCAGTTCTTAATTTCTTAGAAGATATTCTTACAAACTTTTTTCAGCTTATTGGATTCTTCCATGTAGGAAAGCTTTCCAACAGGAAGAACATATTTAGTAGACAATCTTTAAGCAATGCAATCTCTGTGTATCCAATTTTCATTTCAAGTTTTGTATGCCATTGACTTTGACCTTGTAACTTGTGATAATACATGCCATAGTCCTCTTTGACTGCATCATATTTCAGGATATACTCTCTGAGAGCATCTCTCAGAAGCACATTACCAGTGTATTATGTGCTATACTCTTATGCTTCTATTAGCCATGACAGAGAAGGGAGTGAAATCGGACCCTGGAGAATAGTTAAGCCATTTTCTTATGCCAAGAGAAGCCAGAGAGATTGTACTAGTGAGCTGACACTGTGCATGTCCATAGAGCTTCAGGGCTCATGCTGAAGGGACAAGGTATCTAGGAGGCAATAATGTGACATTCTGCAAGAATGCAAATACTGTTACATCAGTGACAAAGATTTGAAGGTTTACAAGCTATACCTTCATTCTGGTATTCTGGTGCCTGAATTGAATCCACTCCTGCATAATACTCCTGCAGGGTCTTTTTTAATCATATATTATTAGTATGCCTCATTCTGATAGTATGTTACAGCAATAAATAAGCAGTGTGCTGCTGCTCTGATGAGCTGTTGCTTCAGCATGCTATTGAAGCTGTCATGCAAGTGATATATTAATAAGGTATACCAATGGTGTGTTCTGCAAAAGATGGCACTGCCCAGAAAAAAAGGGTTTAGGAATGCATTCAGTATGATTGCAAGATAAAATTCAGTCAGCATGCAGCATGCTAGGAGCTGGTTTCCCAGCTACACTATATAATCTTATTTTTCCAAACTATTTCTGGCATTATGGTTTTGCAAGCCTAATTTGCAGGGAAGAGGCAGGAGAAAACACTTTTGAAAAGTACTATTTCAGCTGAGATAAAACAACCAGTATAAAAACAGCTGCTTGCTTTTTATCAAGCAAGAGGTTTTAACTTCACTGTACAAAGAACAGGGCGGAAGAGAACGTACACAAACACATGAATTTAGTTCTACGATGCAGCTAAGTGAAGGAGAAGAAAGTTGCTTTGATAGATATGAATCTTACTTACATATTTAACTTTGTCGATGAGTAATAATCACAAGATCAAAGCTCTTACTGTGACCTTAAAATTTTGTCCATGATATAAGTAATATCACAAGAAATCTTACAAAAAATGATCACATCTCACCACCACTCCTTTATTTTAATCTAGATGGAATAGAAGAAAACATTGCAACTAACAGTAAAAGAAATCTCTGGTCTTTGTAAGCACTTTGCTAATTATTAAATTATGATGACAGAAGGCCATAGGATTTTTTTTTAACTTCTCTTGCTTTTTTACTTGAAAAAATAAATCTTTGATATCAGACAGCTTTAAATTCTAAATATTTTGGAATACTTTTCAACAGACCATACTAGTAGAATCATACCTGTATAGCCATAAAACCTAGTTTAAAGAGACCATAAATATTCCTACAAAATTCTTGAAACTTAAATTAAATTTGAAGAATTTTTATCTGATTTGGGAAAGTACGATGTAGAAATTTTAACTAACCAAAGTTTTTGAGAAAGACTATTCCAGTAACATTTAGATTTTGCAATTCAGAGCTTTCAGCAGATAATGAAAGAATGTTAACTTACATTGGACACAAATATGGTATTTTGTCAAAAAACTGTTGAGTATTATATAGGCCTATTATATTATGGGTAAGAAGCACCTATTTTGGATTACACATAATAAAAGATCTGAAAAATGGTGATAAGAAAGAATTGTTCAGACCATAATTATATAGCTAATGGTGCCAGAATAGTGCTATATTACGTTGTTGCAAATATGATAATATGATTTCAAACTACCAACATTTCGAGTGCGTTTAGTAACACGTGTAAAAATAATTTTCAGTATTTACTCAAGTGAGAATTGCCTGTTAGTGATAAATATATGTTTTGTTCTGGTACTTACCTTCCTTCTTTCTTGTATGATTTATTGTGGTTATTTATTTATTTATTTGTTTCTGGTTTCGCCAAGTTCAAGCATTTATAGAAAAGACAGAAGAATAAAGGTCTAACATGAAAAATCTGTGTGTCCAGCTGTTGTTATAGCTTCAAATTATATCTTTCAGTGCAGTATCAGAACCGAATATACAGAAAATTTGAAAGAAAAAAGAGCAAAATAAAATAAATCCTTGACCCTAAACAAAAATGTTTTAAAGTCATGTTTGCAAAATATTTTGATTATTGAATTCATTTTTTTCTTTTCCAAAAGTTGAATTGTGCTTTCCTATCAACAGTAAACATTCTCTGTCTGAATGCTGAATATACAATTTTTTAGAAATAAGTATTTTGACCTTTTTTAAGTTTTCTGTGAAAGAAATCAATATCAAATTAGAACAAAGAAGTAAAGCTTGAAGGAAAAATTAGCTCTCTCTGGCCATGAGCTAGACAGATTACTGGTGAACATTTAAGAACATGAACCGCCTTTGCAATGTATGATCTCCCAAAAAGCTATCAATTTATAATATTGATTTTCTGAAATCCTCCAAATCCTGGCATTTAGAAGAAACCATGGTTACTCCTAAAGATCTCTCTGCCATTTTACCTTTTTTCCTGTTTACTAAAAATTTAAAATATTTTGCTGACAATATAGCACAACAACAATACAAAGAAACTAGAATATGAATGACAGTTTCTTCCCAAAGTAAATATTTACCCTTTCCTTCAAATCTAATACAGTAAAACAAAAGGAATAAGGATTATCAGAGACACCAGAATACCAGCACTGAGAATAGTTTAAAACTTAAAATACAGAGAATCGGAAACAAGTTTTATAGGGAAATGGTCTTTTACAAAGTAAAACCTAAATTTCATATTTAAAGAATATAAAAGTAGAATTCTTTGGCAATTTTAAATTTGGTCTCAACATTTTTACTAAGTTTTTAATCAAGACAATAGTTTTCTGGGAATAATTTCAGTTTTGATGTTTCATTTACTGTCAGAAACATTTCAGCGAAAAATTTCTGATCAATCAATTCATAAGCTCTCTTCTAAATGTTAGCATCTAATTTCCGTATAAAATGGTGTCCATCAAAAAGTAAGTATCTGGTTTCTTTAACTAAAAAGCAATATTTTTTTTGTAATAAAAGTTTCAAGATTAGATTAAGAATCTCTGGAAGAAGACGGTTTGCTCCTTTTTCACATCTTGCAGACTCCATCCAAGATTAGGCTTGTTCCCTCATTCATGTCCCTCATTCAAGAATCTTTAAGAAACTACTTCTGTGAGGTTACTTATTTGAAGGACCTGACCTACTTATCCGTTCTTGTGGAGCCACCCTATGTGGTATGATTTGTACAGCATATTTACAAGAGTTTCTCAGAAGGTAACTGTGCCATTTGATAGAAGTTAAAATATGTACAGCAGATGATGTACCTTCAGACACAATGGAACCTGGTGTCTGTATGTGAGGTATAATGACAATTGGCTTACATAAAAGATGTAAACAGTGTGGATACAAGCTGAAAGCTAAATTAAAAGAGAACATTTGGTTTCCAACAGGTGTGTTGAAGGAACCTTTATGTGGAGATTGGCTAGTCTTTTATATTAGACTTCAGCAGTTGCCATAAAATAGTCACTCTCAGCAGATACATTAGTCAATGATTACTTAGGAAACATTTTTAAATAAGCATTTCTTTTAGTATAGATGAGAGCAAAACATATCTAACATGAAAAATGTTTTTCCTTTGTGGGGAAACAAACAGCTTTTCTCTGACCATTATTGTTTTGGCAAAATTTCCTACATAAGCTAAAATTTTCATGTTTTGATGAACATATTAGTGCCAATACTGAAGAAAGTGACTAGAATGTCGATTAGTCAGAAAAATCTCCAGAAAGCCAATCCTTGGTCCAGCAGACTAACGCAGGTACTTGGAAAGATTTATTCTTTACCTGAGATTTTGCAAAATTGGAAAAATTGTTTTGTTATATTCATGAAGCTAAGCAAGTATTCACTATGATACTGTTTTCTCAAGAAAGTATTTATAATAATAGCTATTATGTAAGAAAGTATTTCTAATAATATCTATGTTTTTTCATATTCTGCAAACAGAAAGAAAAAGGAATATATGTGGATGAATACTGTTTCTCTGTAATTGACAAAGCAGGGTAAAACCAGATGTTTCTTAAGAGCAACAATAATATTTTTGAAGAACAGTATAAATCAACCTTTAATGAGGAAGATTCATATTTGTTGAATAAAAGCTACTAACAGTATTAAATGAAATTAATCCTTTTTATATCTTAAAAGATGTAGTTTATACATTCATAAGAATATTTTAGATGTTGCTTAAATATAAAGTAGTTTCCATTAGTTGCTTAAATATAAAGTAGTTTCCATTATGAGTGCATAAAAGAAGAGGAAAGGTTGTTGGAGTCTGCTAATTCTACGGCAGCCAATTTGTCTGTTTATTTAAATGATTTATTTAAAAACATTTTTCACAGAGAGACTGTGAGAGTTATAGTTTGCACCTCTGCAGAGATTAAATTATAAATGCATTTTATAAATGTAAAGGAATAAATAGGAATTTATTATAAAGTTATATTCCTCTTTCCTATATGATTGTTCCTTTCCTAACTTGAGCCTAACTAATATCAGAATCAGAATATGAAGATTCAAAAACAGTCTCTCTCTCTTTCTTGCTCCCCACTCTGTTTCTCTCCCCCTCCCACTCCCCACTCTATTTCTCATCATTTGAATGATAATGTTTGGCAATATTATGCTAACTAGTAGGCAATAAGCCACTATGAGATGTCTCCATTATATGATCTGTTGTTCACATTTTATAGCTAAACTTCATACGAATATTCCCTAAAGTCCAAACATATGATTCTATTTAACACGCAATAAAATATTAATTATTAAAAAAAAAAAAAAGATCCTCTTTAGCCTGCTGGTACCCCTCAGTGGAAAATAATTTTCCTTTGATTGATCACTACTGCAAGGCTGGTTTTCAGGTTTCATTCTATCTGTCTGTGCTGATCTCTCTCCTTTTATATTCCAGTGAAGTTAAAATTATTAGCATGACACTGACAGAGATGCTGACATGTGGTGTTTGAAACAAAAGTTTTAGAGTTATGAACGAAACTACAAGGACAAAATCAGATGACTCAATGGAAGTTGGGATCTGAAAAAAACCAGTAATGGGTACTAAATTTTAATGAAGTTCCAAAGTAACACTGAAATGCACCATTTCATTTGCCGTTAACCTTTTGATATGCTGCTCTATGGACTTTAACTTCTTTAATAAAGGGTGCTTCTTAATGACAAGGACAGGTGACTTCCATTTAAGGCAACATACTTAACTGCAACATGGCAGGGGAGATAAAATCAACAGGGGTTAAATATGAAAAGATATAGCAGGTTTGGAGGATATCACCAAAAACAGAAAGGGGAAGGAAGAGCTGTGCAGAAATAGATAACACTGGATCTTCTGAACAGAAAAAAAAAAACATTCCAAAACAGAACAAATGTAACTTGAGAGATAATAAAAAGGTCTAAATGTCTTGTCTGAAGAGGTGCTGAGAAGACTCTATTCTTTAAGTTCTTCATGTGTAAATACACCTAGAACTGATGAGGAAGAGACAACACACTCTAATATCACTTGGAGACTTAAGACCAGGCACTAATCTCATGCTGTGTTGCAGGATCTGGGATCTGAATTCAAATTCTTGCCATTTTGGGTATCTTTAAACAATCAGTAAGAACTACTTGTATGTTTAGAGAAAGATGTATACCTAGTAAGCTACATAGTTAAGACTTAAACTTTTTTAAAAACAAGGGGCAGGGAGGGGAAGGTGGTTATAACATTGATGGAATGCTCTTCTACCGAATGAGTCCAACTTGGTTAAGTTTTTAAAGCAAAACTGTAAGGATTTATATGAAAGTTTATAAGTGAAGTTATAAAGGATATTTCAACAACTGGAATAAAAATAAAGAGTCTTTACTGCCTGAAGTTTTTCTAAACAAAAAACACCTACGGTTTTGTTGTCCTGCCTCAAATCAGGACAGGTTTCAGCTGCTTCTAAAGAGCTGGTTTATAGGCCTCTGATTTCTACTGGGAAGTTTGTTGAGCCTGTAATTTGGGGAACTTTTGGGGATGATACTTTTCTTTATGGAAAAGGCATGAAAAATTGATGACAGACTAGTAAGAAAAGTCTTACCTGAGACTAACCTCTATCCTTCAAAAATGTACCCATTAGAGGATAGTTGTTACTGTTCCTTCAAACTATAAGTATATATACATAGCTGCAATCAACAGCCCCAGACGCAGCCTATTTTCACTTCTTAATCACTGGCTTCAAAAACTACCTTATCGTCATGTTGGGTTATCTCCAGTTCTTCACAGATGAACATTTTTTATTTATTCATTTTATATTTGGCTCACCAGCTCCCAAACCTTTTTATCTGAGGTCTTTGGGGAAAACTTCTGATGCCTGCACCATTTTTTAAATTCCCTCTAATAATGTCCTGATAAATATTATCATCATTCCTTTTTTATTCTTTGTTTTTCCTCTTAGTTCTTTTGTGTATATTCCTCGTTTCCCTTTTGTTCCTTTTTTTACAAAATACTTTAATGATACAGAAGAAAATAATATTGGAAAAATCTCTCACTAAACTTCAACTGTTGTTGGTTTTTTTTATTTTCTCTATTTCATTCAATAATTCCAGCTTTTCTGCCTTTGGAGAACCATAAACTCTGTTTATACACTTCATAGTCTTGCTGATGGATTTGAAAAACCTAGTTACTCAAAAGAGACAAAAAATTTAAATTTTCTACAGTGGATGTGGTTAAGAAGAATCTCAGTTTTTACATGGATATAATTTCTTACTCAATATGAATGAGCAGAAATAGGAACAACTAGGAAGAGAGTCTTTGCTGGAGCTGTGTGTGGTGATTCAAAGACAAATGACTATGAAATGCATTTGGAAATAAAAGTCATCAAAGTGTCTATTTCCGAAGGTGTCCTCTCCTCTGCGATTCCTTTTTCAATAGTTATAGATCCCATTGTGCACCCGGAGATGAGAACTTGTATTAGTGCATGTATGGATTATTTTAAAATGTCTATATAATGTCAATTAAATCTTTACCAGTGAAGCGGTTTTTTAAGTTTTTTATCTTTCTAGAAACACTGAATCAGAGTATTTACAATTTCTGACCAGAAACCAGTGATGCAGGAGGGGAATATGCTAAATGAGGAGAGGTTATGAGTCCAGAGGTCGAATAGAGGAGGGATTCAATCGCAAATATAGATTTGTCTTGGCTTATAATTATTACCCACTCTGTTCAAAATATCCTTTGAAAATGATTTTGAAAAATTAATCTGAGCAGTTGCTAAGTAGGGGAGATCCGAAAGAAAATCTGTAAAATTCTCTGCTCAAAACCTACCACTGTTAATACTTACTGTAAGTGTTTTTAATCAATAGACACTTGCATAAATATGCCTTGCCGGAATTTACTACAGCACCTAGACACAGGAAAATTTATTACTGTATTATAAGCCGATGCTGCCTAATCAGAACATTTATCTACCTCACATCACCTTTACAGGACATCAATATTTAACTATTTGCATAGTGTTCCTTTTATTGCATAGTCATATAAGCCTCATCCAGAAACCCTCCAATTCTGGTTCAGTGACTATGGGCATGAGAACTGCAGGGTGCTGTTAAGAAAATATGTAGTATTCACAGCTTCTACACATTTGGAAGGGAACTGTTTTGTAAGATTAAAAATCTAAGCAAATATAAAAAGACCCTGTCTGAAACATGTCTATAGTCAAATACAAACACTTCTATTTTATAAAAATGTATTTAATGCCTTGTAAACGTATCAAATGAATAGTGATTTTCTAATGCTGCTAATTAACAGGAGGTCAGAAGTAACAGTAAATAAGGTGGGATTATACCTGTTAAAAAGTCCAAGAGGTGGTACTCTCTCTTCCTTCCATGTGTACATACTGCATCTTGCAACTAGAAAGTGAAAATTATTTAAAAACATGACTTGTTCCACTTACATGCAGCTTTCTTACATTATCATCTTTTTATCGCTTGCACCTAGAACAAACAGGCTTTCTTGACAGCCTTAAGTTATTCAAAATATTTGCTTATTTTTTGCACCTAAAAATTGTCATTGCCAATGCACCTATTGCATGTGTTCATGTAGGAAGATGGTTACTTGTTAAAAGGATGGACATCTGCAAAACTGATGAATAAGACAGTGCACAAATAAGGCTTTGGCTTCTGTCTGTATTTACTGTCCCAAACAAGTAGCCTACATTCCAAAATCTTTGGAACCCAGTGATTTTACTGGGAAATGCAAGAAACCTACTTGATATTCACTGAAGATTAACATTCATCCTATACCTTTTACTGAAAACTAAACATAACACTGATTTCTACTAATTCTATATTCCATGATGGTTTCTTCATACCCAAACCATCTGTAAGAACCTCTTCGATATTTATCTCTAACAAAGGACATGTCATTTTTTCTTACATATCCTTACAAGTGCAGTGAAACATTCGTTAGTTATCTGCTTTGTATGATAGCATATGAAAACATACAAGATGAGATTAATTACAATTCTTGTTTTGGGAAATAAATTGATGAGCTATTTATGGCTTTATTTCCTCCTAACCTAATTCTGCAAAATATTTGCTCCAATTTTCAAAAGGTTTATACAGTAACCCTAAAACATGATTTATAGGTGTGTCCTAAAAGGAGACGTCAGTAATGTTTTTTCAGTATCTCTAGGGCTTTTAAAACCTTATGCATTCAAGGGAGACTTGATTGTTTGGCAAAGACTGTATTAAAAAGGAGTTGAAAGACTCACAGAAACATAAAAATGAAGTTATGAAAAGGGAAATCTGGTGCAAAACATACCTGCTGCATTGCCTTCCTAGTTACAGTATCTTCAAAAGTATGAAGCTTCGTGTCTGATGTGGAGAGAAAAACACAAGAAAATCAATAGCTTGTTAAGAAATTTTTTGGGATGTCAGTTAGCTTCCCAAAAGATAATTCTTTACAAAAGATTTTGTGAGTGACAGCTGTTCCTGTCACCTGTAACTGATGGAATGGAAGTGATTGCTCACAGAACAGTAATGGTAGTACCAGGGTCAAAAGAAGAAATACGGCAAAATATATAAGTAATATAATTATGGGAATTCAGAAGAAGAAAAGAGTGGTAAACATCCTGATTATTATTGTCTCAACTCTTTCTATTCTTCAGTTACTTTTTAAGCAAAAGAAAGCAATGTATCAGATGAAATACCAGATGTAAAATGCAGTAGAATTTCAATAAGTCATTTCAAACTTGAGATAAATTAAAAATACCAACGGTCACGGGGTTTTGAGAAAGAGCATTAAACTCAGTACTGAACAGAGGCCTGTCCTCATCGAGTTTATTATCATTTATAGAAACATAGATAAGTTTATGTTCAAAGGAAACTCTGAAGCTCACCTATTGCAGCCTTCTACTGAAAGTGGGGTTAAATTCAAACTGAGATCAAGTTGCTCAGAATCTTGTCCAGCTGAGTTCTGAAAAACTGTCAGTAATGATAGCAATACTGATAGCAGACAGACTGGGAAATTCCAAAACTAGAAACATGAATTTCAACAGCTTGAGCTAAAAAGTCAATCTTTTAACAAGTCTTATGTGCTTATATATATTCATATTTTTTGTGAATTGAGGAAGGTTGGGCGCTTAGCCTGCATTCACCAGTCTGCTATACTTGTAATTCATCTTTAAAAGGGATTAGGTTAACTCCAGCCTGTACTGTGTAATAAAAAGTCTTGTGCCATACAACTAGGTCTCGTAATGCTGAGAGTTATGCTGACGAGGGCAACTTTAAATGTGTCTATACCTGACACTGCATACAAAAGAAATAGAAGCCCAGCAGCATAGCAGCTGATTGAAGGAAATGCTCTGATTCAGAATGAAATTTGGGGAATAAATTAAAAGAATCAAAGGAAGGAGAAAGTAGTTTACATTTTAAAAGTGAGAAAGACCTGATGAGGCAGCAAGTATCTAGTAGAGAAAATTTGTTGCTCAGACATCTCAAAAAGCAAGATGTAAAGCATAAGCTATTGCTAAGGAACACTCCATGTTCTGTTGTCAGTACAAGCATAACATTAACAATAGCAGCTGGGGAAAGATACCAGCTTTCAAATAAAACTGAGAAACTTAAAAAAATAATAATTAATATACTGTCAAGTGCTAATCCAGAGCCAGGTTTGGTAAACTTTTTTCACTTTTTTTCCCACCTTCAGTGAAATGTTTTTTCATATCAATTTTTTTCCCCCTGAAAATTAATATTACAAATCAAAGGCTTAACAGGGTTATTCTTTTTATGCTGTATGCATTTCCCCCCATCCTTTCTCCAGTGCAGTTGTTAATGTTTCTCAGGTGATGATTACCCCTCCTTGTTCTGCAGACTAAAACACCTTTCTCACTTCTCCCATGTCTAACATTTTTTTTTGCTTGACACAAATCAAGTCTGAAAGCATATTAAAAAGAGTAAACCTAAGTAAGTTAAACTCAGGGTGTGATCTGATGTAGTCCTTTCCACATTTGTTAGTTCTCAAGGCTTATAATTATTCTGGACCATTTGACTCATCTGGTTTGTACTGGTGGCCTACAAGCATTTACTGTCACAGCTGGGGCACCCACAAGTTGTATGAGCTACCCCTGGAAGGAAAAGCCAGGGGCATGAGAAGTGAGGGGAAGGCGTATGAAACTTAAGAGTCATTACCAGCCTGGCCTTCATCTGAGGTTTGCTTCCTCTCTTTTAGATACAGAGAACAGGTGATGGGTTCAATGGTTTGCTTTTCAAAACTGCATGATTTTTTCTAATTAAAAATAGTAGTTTTCAATACAGCCTTGTCTCACTTTCTTCCACTAAGTGTTTGTGTTTGGAAAGTGTTATCTTCTCCTCCCCCACTTTAATTTCAGAATAAATATTTTGATTTTCAGTTGCTAAAATCCTAGCTGGAAAACAGAAGAATTGAATGGCATTCAGTTGTTAAAAGCAAGGAGGACAGGTTTCTCTTATGGTTTTAACTGTGTCTTGGTTTTGCTTGAATTCATGTAATTAATAAGGTAAAAGTATGTTCGCTATCAAAACTCCCTGAAATGTAATTTCCCAGAAAGCTTCTGCTTTTCAGTATGTGCATTTTTACAGAGGTGGGGTCCCTAGGCTGAGATGACAACCACAAACTGCACTGTTCTTTTTCTGCTGAGCCCACTGGGGCACCAGGGACCTTCACGCAGAGAAGCTACCATGCACCAGCAGATACCGGCCTTGCCTTGGAAGTCCAGACCCTCCATAGGTGGAGAAGAGGAGAGGAAACAGGAAAAGGGGGCCCCATATCATACCTGCCCGAAGCAATGATGGAGGGCAGCCTGCCTGGACCATGACTAAAAGACCTCCATACACATGCACCTCTCCTTGAAATGGTCACAGCAGTGCCATTCAGCAGGACCTGGACTGTGGGTTCCCGCTGAGGACTGAGGCCAACTCAGAGCTGACATGGCCCTGGGGAGAGTCCTCAATGCCCTGTGGGGACACCCGGGACTGGCCTCAGCCCATCCCTGTCCCCACAGCCCTGCCTTGAGCTCCACCACGTCAGATCCACCTGTGGGCCCATGTCCCAGCCCAGCCTTGGCCTGTCCCTGTCCCCAGGGAGGTGCTTGATGCCCAGGGCTGGGGCTGCCCAATGCTTCCCCAGCTGCCCGCTCCTGGCTGGGGCAGTGGGACAGGCCTTGGCTGCCAGGCCCTGCCCTGACATGGCCCCTGGTCCCCAGAGCGCCCTGACACCTTCCTGCAAAGAATCAGGAATGAAACTGCAGATCACTTTCAACTTATTTTCAGCCTGTGCATGAACTTACTATAGTAGTAATATCAAAACTAAATAAACATTGAAGAGGAACCAGAAGATGGGAGTTACCTAATTATTTTCAATTAATTTTAATTGTTGACACTTTAAGCAGCAATTTAGTTTCCTGAGCTCTTCCCTTCCCCCTCTCTGGATGACACTGGGACTTCTGCCAGTTTTTTATTGCTTTGGCTTCCCTCAGTGCTGTTTCAAAAAGAAGAGCTTTAACAGGTGAAAAGTTTAAAATCCGTTTTAGTCAAGTGACTATATGAAGGCAGGATAGCGTATGAAAGCTTAGCAGTTTATTTCAGGGAGGGAAGAGGGATAAAAGGAGCCAGCTCATCAGCAGTAGACTGAAATCCACCTTGCCAGTTTTGTGTACTTATGTTATATATAGCCACTGCAGCCACACACACATCATGCACTATAGAAAAACAGACTTTGGAACCATTTGGACTAATAAAAAGAAAGAGGTTTGTCTGGCATAAGAAGGGGGTTGGTTGTTTTTCTTCTCTTCTGCTGCTGCTGTTGCTAAAATAGGACAAAACATTTTAAGGTAAATCTTATTAGACAAGATGGAAGAAGACGAGCAGCCAGAACTAACAATAAAAGGCATGTGCAGTTCTAGATACCATAATCCATTTATAGGTATAGTCATTTTCAGATGAGTATTTCTTAAGAAGCCACTTGCAAACATTTGCAAAACTCCCTGCAGTTGTCAGCTAGATTGGTCCTACGTACTCCCCTACCCTTCACTGCGTAAATGCTGACACCGTCCTTTTTTCTTAAATCCACAAACCATTAATTACTGACAACTTGCCTTCCGCCTCTGAGGTACTTTGGTGACTCTAAGATCTATTCCAAGTTCAAAGTTAACCATCTTATGTTATGTCAGGATTTTGCTGCAGTTGTGGTTGTTTGCAGATAAATAATTGAAATGTTCCACCTGTCTCAACTGAATCAATGTCCCTGTTTTATTCTACCTGCACAGCTCCACACTGCTGAGAGATTTCTTGGTGCCAGTGTTCCCAGCATTATAGCCAGCATAGTCATTGACTATGCACATGAGCCACCATAATAAAAAACTTTGTTAACCTACTTGTTTCCTGTCAAGATATACTGTTAAAAAAAACACCCTGTATAGTCCTCATGGTCCAAAATCACTAAATGACCAGTGACGGTTTCACTGAAAATGGCAATGAGTTGTACTGATTTTCCTGAAAGGCAGAATTTTTCTGTTTTTTAAATAAACAAATAGATAAATTACTGAACATTCCTGTAACTTCATCCTGCACCCTAACAGTTATGAAATGCTTCTACCAAATTCCATATTTATAGAAAATGGTCACATATTGTACTTAGATAAAAGTGCAGCTGGATATTTATGAGGCACCAGTTTTCTATAAATATAGAAATTCGGTAATTATCACTGCTGTGCAGTAGTAATAAGCACAGCTGGGGAATGCTGCTACTGTTGTTTCATTGGCTACAAAACTAAATTTCAGACTTGCAGGTCCTCTCTTGTTCTCATTTGCTTTTTTATTCTACATAGGAAAAAACAACTTCAGGACATCAGAGTCAAATCTGTGCCTGGTCCATACATCTGGTTGTCAATGGCATGTTCCAAGGCAACGGGAGTCAGTATGACTGCTTCTGTGCCTTCGAATCAAGCCACAGACATTGTTCAGAACTGAATCACTGAAATGTCTAAGCAAAAATCTGAAACTGAAAAAAACTATACCTCTCCCTCATCCCCTCCTATATGTACGTTTCCTAGCTGTTATAATAAAAGTCTGGAATTACCTCATAGCTCTTAAGTCTCCCACATGCTTGCTTCCTATCTTTCTGTCTCCTTCCTTCTTTCCTTTCTTCCTTCCCTCTTTTTTTATTGAGCAATCAAATATCAGTGATGTTGAAACTAATGGGCAGTAGACTATGGAAGAACACTAACTATACAGTGATAAACAGCTAACCTGTACTAAATATGCCCTAATTATTTTGAAGCCACCTGGACATGTAGGCAGCTGGTGGCAAACATTCCAAATTATCATCTACTAGTTAGAATCATGGAATCATAGAATGGTTTAAGTTGGAAGGGACCTTAAAGGTCATCTAGTTCCAACCCCGCTGCCATGGACAGGGACACCTCCCACTAGACCAGATTGCTCAAAGCCTCATCCAACCTGGCCTTGAACACTTCCAGGGATGGGGCCTCCACAACTTCCGTGGGCAACCTGTTCCAGTGCCTCACCACCCTCACAGTAAAGAACTTCTTCCTAACATCTAATCTAAATCTACCTTCTTCCAGTTTGAAGCCATTACCCCTCATCCTATCACTACGTGCCCATGTAAAAAGTCCCTCTCCAGATTCCTTGTAGGCCCCCTTCAGATACTGGAAGGCTGCTATTAAGTCTCCCTGGAGCCTTCTGTTTTCTAGGCTGAACAACCCCAACTCTCTCAGCCTGTCCTCATAGCAGAGGTGCTCTAACCCTCTGATCATCTTCGTGGACCTCCTCTGGACCTACTCCAACAGGTCCATGTCCTTATGCTTGGGGCTCCAGAGTTGGATGCAGTACTCCAGGTGAGGTGAGACTGACTGGCTTGTAGTTCCCCAGGTCTTCTTTTCTACCCTTTTAGAAAATGGGGGTTATGTTCCCCCTTTTCCAGTCAATGGGAACTTTACCAGACCACCACAACTTCTCAAATATGATGGACAGTGGCTTGGCAACTTCATCTACCAGTTCTCTCAGGACCCGCAGATGAATCTCATCAGGTCCCATAGACTTGTGTATATTCAGGTTCCTCAGCTGGTCTCCGACCCGGTCTTCTCCTACAGTGGGCAGTTCCTCATTCTCCCAGTCTCTGCCTTTACCTTCTGCAACTTGGGCAGTGTAGTTAGAGCCTTTACCAGTGAAGACTGAAGCAAAAAAGTCATTGAGTCCCTCAGCCTTCTCCATGTGCCAGGTGACCAGGTATCCCGTTTCCTTCCTGAGTGGGCCCACATTTTCCCTAGTCTTCCTTTTGTCCTCAGTATACCCATAGAAGGCTTTCTTGTTGCCCCTGACACCCCTGGCCAGATTTAACTCTGTCTGGGCTTTAGCTTTCCTAACCTGATCCCTGGTTGCTCAGACAATGTCTCTGTACTCCTCCTAAGCTACCTGTCCTTGCTTCCCCCCTCCGTAGGCTTTCTTTTTCTAATTGAGATTGTCCAGGATCTCCTTGTTCATCCATGCAGGCCTCCTGGTGTTTTTGCCTGACTTCCTCTTTGTTGGGATGCATCACTCCTGAGCTTCGCGGAGGTGGTCCTTGAATCTTACTCAGCTAATATTAATATTAATATTAAATATGAGACAGTCATGTACAGTCTTCGTAGAGCTTGGAACTACCTGACTTGATAGAAATTGCAATATAGTTTAAAAAAAAAAAAAGCATTTCATTGGAGTATTTTTTTTTTCCTCTCACTTTGGACTTCCAAAACTAACATGAGGCTTGTGTCTTTTGTCTACTTCCTCCAGCATGCTGCAATATTTGAGTGTGAGATAGCCCTTTTTTGGAGTAAATGCTTCATGATCTGATACAATTATCCTTAATATCAGAATTCACTTTACCTATGCACCCCCCTTCAGAAACAAGATGTCCCCAAAAGCTGATTGGAAGAGCGGCCTTTGTTGCCCCTTTACACTGGCCTTCCAAGCTGTGTAGAGAACAGCTGCACTTCACACTGTGAAAGCCATTGTAGGTGTATTTCATTCCACTTCCTTTTCCTCTTTAATAACCAAGAAATAAATTTTCCTTGTTGAATCTGTGACCTTGATACATTTTCAATTTTCTGAGAACTATGTAGATGGAGAAGTTATGTAACCATCAAGTCAGACTAACCACTGAACCTCTACTGGATTCCTCCCAATGATTTTCAAAAGAGTCCTACAAGATCTATGAAGTACCAAAAGCCAGTCTGAATTGGATCCTCTTGATGGAAAGCATCTTGTTTAATGGCTGTTAAGGAAGACATTTTTGAAACTTGTTCATAGTCTGGCTGTAGTTCAGTTTTTGTCATTCTTTCTTGTAAACCTCTATGGCTGGAAAGTGCTATCTGTGAAACAAATGTTTAGGGATCATATCCTGATTGGTTATTTGGGGTGTTTGTTGGGGTTTTTTTGTTTGCTCTGGGTTTTTTTGTTTCCAGCTCATGCAGAAGGAGGCTATATGATAAAATAGAAAATAAGAAGAACAAAGGAGAAGTAGAAAATGTAGGAAGTAATGTCATAATATACTAGCAAAAATGTAGCAAAACATTGTGCTGGGCTTCTAGGAGGGAAAGATGACTTTATTAAAAACCAAACCAAACAAATCCAACTGGTTTAATTCATTAACACTCACACTTATGCTCACAGGCACCAAAATCTTTGTGTCTTAGCAGCGTCTCCAGCATGCAGTGTCCAAGATGCTTGTACAATAGCAGTTGGTCCCAGGATGAAACAGATTCCCAGTAACACCAGCTACTCATCATTTCCTCAGTTTTTCTTAGGTTGGTGACTATATGCTATTTTTTTCACATGTCTGTTGGACTCTTCAGAGGTTAATCTCTCCATCTTGTCCAGCCTCTATGAGTCTTCAGAATTTACTCAGTTATTTGTCTATTAATATGGATGTTTTGAGAATCAACATGTATGTGTGTGTGGGTCTTGATGACCACCTGATAATCTACATGCTATCAGCACATATTATTCTTATAGACCTCACTTTCTTCTGCTTTTCTTTCCATTGCTTCTATAGCCAAAAAATCCAGTTCGTTCTCCATTCACACCAATCTTAATGGTTTTACTGCAGTTCCCTACAAATGAAAGTCGCAGAACCAATTTCCTTTGTTTCTGTTTGTTTCTCTTGGGTCAACGAATACATTAAAGCCATTTATCAAAATGCAATGGTGTGGTTTTGACGTAGTTTGTAAGCAAACCATGCAAATCAGTAAGCATTACTGTCTGGTCAGATGTGGCAGCTGAGGAATATGAGTGAACTCTTAATGGTCCATGGTTCTCTGACTAGTAAACTGATCATTACCAAAGAATATGAAGTCTCTGAAGTGCAGTATGTTTATACAATGAGGAAAACAAAGTCTGACTGGGATAAAAGGCAAGAAGAACATAGCTACCTAGAGATGTGACAGCACTTTCCATTCCCAGCTTTCATCTGGGTAGTACAGACAAGGACATATCAGCTGCCTTGAGCCCTGGAACTGCAATTCCCATCTCAAGGCTGAGAAAGTCTTTTGAGAACATGTCAGCACATCCTCTCCTTGCTAGATTTCTTCTATATTAATTTTTCACTTTTGACTACAGGGCCTTTAGTCTGAACTATGGCCATTCTTATGTTCTTGTGGATATTAACTTCTTAATCTTATCCGTGTCCTGACATACCTCTCCAAATTTTCAAAGCTTCTTTGAATGACATCATCTTCTTCTTACCTAAAATGCTGATGTAATATTAAAAATTATTGCCATAAATATATCATCATTTCTTAGAATGCAGCAGAACATGGTTATTTTATATTCTCTGCACTTTCACCTAGACTACAATTATCGCCACAAAAGAGCAAGAGTGTGTGAGGCGGGAGGAGAATATAAACGACAGATGATTACTCTCCATTATAGTGCTGAAAGGCAACTAGTCACATGTCCTTTGACTGTAGGCCTCTACTTTCATTCTGTAAATGAAAAATGTAAGTATGATTGAGAAACAAATAGTTAATCACGTCCTGTAAAAGCTTTTGTGGAACCTCATGCAATAACATGCCCACAAAAAAAGATTAAAAATACAAATCTGTAGTCCTTCACTGTAAACCATCTTTAGAGTATGTGACAAATCGACTAAGGTGTAGCAAGATATACCCAGAGACTATAAAGTATTAACAAGTACATGCTCCATATTCATCCCATGTGTTGTTAGATATTTTAGTCCACTTGCACTATGAGCAAACTATTAATAGGCACATTATAGCACCCAAAAGTAATACAGCAGGCATCTAGTTTTCTAAATCTGTGCATAGGTTTTAAATAGATATTCTGCAAAGACGATTAACTAACAGTTTTTATAGGTATGCTACAAAAATGTAATTTTAAGTGGGTTTTAATGCATTGGCAATCTATTGGAAAATTTTATACCGGTTGAATATTTAACACCTGCCTGAATTCATAATTAAAAATTGATTAATGCTATTGCAAACACTGGAAAAAAAGGTGAAAGCTCATGAAAATGCATGTGTTTATTATTATTCTGTATTTTGTCACTTAAATATCGATCATAAGGAAGAGTCCTCTTCCCTGTCTTTCCTCGTTTGATTCCACACTACCTTAAGTAATCACTATCTTGTGTGCAAAGAAGTGTGAGTATGATCAAAATGGTGGTATTTTACATGCACTCTGAGAAGCTGTAAGAAATTACACAGGCTTCAGGCAGTAGAGAACTGGATTCCCTGAGTATGGAGCATTGTACGCTACTGGCTAGTGCCCAGTTTTGCAAAGGTAAAAGATGCACAAAAGATTTATAGACAGCGGTTCTGTCAGGCAGTGAAGCTATAATCAAATACTCTTTCTTACTCCTCCTGACTTTCTTATCAACTTATTTTTGTTCTTGTTTTTACCTACATACAGAATCACAGATCACTCTACAGGAAGAAGAGAGAGAGATTGCCAGAAGACTGCACTTATTTTCCTGGCAAACTTTTGCTAGTGATTATATAAAAGCCTGTGACAAGGAAAAATTCACCTAAAATAACTAACTAGTGTTAGAAATGTTATGGGTCTGAATGTCTTTCTGCACTGACTCATCCCTTGAAAGTTACACCTGCTTTTGGGAATAACTGTTCAGAAAGGCACATTGTGTTACCTCGGAAACAGCTGCCACTGCGTGTGTGTATTTAGATAGAAGGTATTTCACTTTCTTCACATTTCTGTCTGATATGCCAGTTACTTTTTATTTAAGCTGTTAATGTAGTCAGTCCTTTGCTATCACACCTGCTCTCTTTTACTCTTAAGTCTACCCAGCTGCAAAAGATGGTGCTGTAAGGATGCACCCCTGGTCACACTGCCCCATTTCTTGTACATCTAAAATTTCTACAGGAGAAAGAGTAAAAGAATATTATTAACATATTTGGGACCAGAAAGAAAAATTCTATGCACCATCTTTAGAGGATTCAATATTTCATCAAGACAGGTCAGCTAATAAAATCACACAAGGTGACTTCATTTCCTTTCATTTCACTTCGCCATTGAGAATAAGGGTATTTGTCTATAAGACAGGTGCTTGGCAGGAATGAGGTCTAGCTAGAAAAAAAGGAGACTTAAATTATGGAATCTTATTTTTGTTACTGAAATTGAATTGTTGTGTGGCCTTGGGTAAGTCACTTAAATTGTCTGTGCCCTGAGTCTTAGCTTCTTTTCTGTAAATAGATATCTAATACTTGGCTAAATGCTATTAAGCTTGAAAAATACTTTAAATTCTTCACACACAACACATAATATAAATGTAAAGTTTTATCACTATGATTATTATTCTCATTCTGCACTGACCTTTCTCTAATTAGGGGAAACAATTGCATTACTGATTTAAAGGTAGCGTGATTCAGCTGTCAGTGAATCTAATATTATAAGGCATTCTGCTTTCTGCAGATGAATGATATTTATTTCAAAAATATGTACTTTGTAAAGCTATTATATATAAATCACTAAACACTACTTTAAAACAGACAACAAAAGAATTGAGAAGATATAACCTACAATTTTCTGCTGCTTTCTTGTCATGGTAGAGCAGAGAAAGCAATGGAGCAGGCAAAGATTAAAAAACAACAAAAAAATTGTCATACAAGCCTGTTTCCATACATTTGTATATTTTTGCGTATCAAAATAGTAAAACTGCTGATTGAAATTATGAAAATCTTATGTTTCCTCCTCAGTATTGAAAATATGAACTTCCTTTTGCTTAATCTCAATTTGTGAAATTTTTTTCTAACAAAACCTCTATAGTTTTCCCTCATTTCTCTTCTGGAGCACTGTACAGAAAAATACTGGAGATGCATTCTGAATTTCTTGCTCTTTTCTATACAATGATATATAAAGCAACACCAGTCATGATAACTGAGTGATAAAGACTCCTGTGTGCAAATATTGTGAGGCCAGAGCATGCCAGGGTGAGCTGTTTATTCTCAATTAATTACTGGGAAATTGGTCGTGAGTGACATACAGTAGGGGAATGGTAGTTTCAGATATTCAGCCAGAAATGACAGAAATTAGGAAAGGTGAGATAAGTATCAGTAAAGGGAAAAAAAAATAAGTCAAAGTTGCTTAACTAAACCAGTGATTTTGTATGTATATACATATGCAGTGTTTAAGACACGCTAACAGCTAGAATTTTGCTCTTTACAATATCAATCCTAAATTTTAAAATATTATATGAATTTCATCTAATCCCAAATCAGATTTATACCCATTCAGCAACACAGCCCCAGAATGTTGCTTTAAGGTCCCAAAGAACAAGACTTGTGCTCTAGACCTTTCATGAGCTTTATTGCCCTTGAACCAAGTGCTTCATTGCCCTTGAATCAAGTGCTTCATTGTCCAAGGGCAGCAAAGCTGGTGAAGGATCTAGAGAACAGGTCCTATGAGGAGAAGCTGAGAGAACTGGGGTTGTTTAGTCTGGAGAAGAGAAGGTTGAGGGGAGACCTTATCGCTCTCTACAACTACCTGAAAGGAGGTTGTAGCGAGGTGGGGGTCGGTCTCTTCTCCCAAGTAACTAGCGATAGGACAAGAGGAAATGGCCTCAAGTTGCACAAGGGCAGGTTTAGATTGGATATTAGGAAAAATTTATTCACCGAAAGGATTATCAAGCATGCGTTGCATTGCCTTCTAAAGCAGATCATTGTTGTCCTTGTTATATTTGCACACTTACAAAGAAAGTCATCTTCTCTCAACATTTGTTTTACTATCTCTTCTAGTATGATTTCTTGTGGATTTTTCCATTCTTGTAGTCATCCTTGTAGTCCTTTTCTGCACTTAGTTCAGGTTAATTTCATCATTATCAGGTGAGTAATACTGTATAGAATATTTTGAGCAAGATCCTGGCAAGGTGTTACAAAATGGGAGCAATATTTTCCTATCTGTACTGAGAATACCTTGCTTGATGCATCCCAGGATATCATTAGCATTTTCACAGCTGTGTCACACTGTCATCCCATTACTTACCAATGTATTCCAATTTTTCCGTTCCTTTGTCACATACAATTGCGGTAGTTTACATTTATAGGCTCAAATTTGCATGAATCTTGAAGTATATATCTTTGTACTTTGTATTTTTAAATTTAATTTAATTTCCATTGCTTTAGTCCACAAATTCATCTGATTCTTCCACTCATTGATCTGATCTTCTGGAGTACGGATAATACTTTCCACTTTGTATCACCTCCACATCTCAGAGCACCCATTTACTTCTTGCATTAAGGTATCTAACAAAAATATTAAACAAATCTACCCCAAGAATAATGTCTAGGAAAATCACTGCCTAATCTCTTGCCAGTCTGATCTGTTTGAGTTAATTTGTGTCACTTTCCTGTTATCTGGCTATTCACAATTTCTAACGGATATAAGTCCATTTGAAATATCACTTTTTATAGGGAACTGAGTGAAGTGTTTTTATAAGTCTAGACAGATTGGACTCACTTGACTATGATTATCTAATAGACCAGATGTCAGAAAATATGCATATATGTGTATTTGCAATATAAGGAGTGAATCTTACGTGCTATCTCTAATACAATTTTGTGACTTACTCAAGGGTCTGCAGAGTTCCGTGGATTTGGTAATTTTTTCTCCAAAGGATATTCTAAGCCATTATGCAGCACTGAGGCCTGTTATGTATATACATCTGATGTACACACAGTGCTGTATTTCCGGCTCTCCATTCAGAGAACATTGCCATCATTCATTCATAGTAATAGACTTTCAGTTTCAAGTGATAATTCTTTTAAGTAATAGATTCTTCAGGGATAGAGACTAATGGACTATCCTGATTTTGTCAAAATATGCAGTCTAAGCTTTGTTTCTGTTTCAAATATCCTTATTTCTGTTATATACTTCTCTTTTTTTCTTTTTATGATAGGCTACCATTGTTTTTTCTGTAGAGCAGTCATATTTAAAAAAATAAATAAATCTGAGGCAAAAATATTCCTTTGGCAACTGGAATAGATTAACCTTGATATTTATTCCTTTCTGAGCATGTATTAGTATCACTTTTCTTCTGTTTCTTATCCCTGCTGACCCTTTTTTATTTTTATCTTTGTCACTGACAGTTGTAATTTTCTTTAAAAAGTTAAGCTTAGCTGTATTTTGACTATTTTCACTTTGTTTCTGTACTTCCTTGCAATGATGTCATAGATATTCTTCTTGCAGATTCTTTTTCCATACTTTGTGCTTGCCTTCTTAATACTCTTTTGGATATGTTTGACCTTGATTTGTTTGGGTTTTTTTTCATTCAGTAAATCTTCTACTTCTTCTGTGTCAGTTATTATGCTCTCCTGCTTTGAATAAAAGATCCTTTTCAAATTTGCCCTCTTTACAGGAAATAATTTTTCGTCTGTTCCATATTCAAATCCTTGTGTTTCTCATTCAAGCCAATCAATATCAACAATTAGAAGTAAGAAACTAAAAAGTCAGAGGATTATTTTTGTCTTGCATTTCAACACATCAGCCATAGATTACTTTCTTTGGCCAATTCTGTTATAAAGATGCTTTCTGATATAAAGGAATTTATTCCACTGTTTCACTTCAGTGTTTGGTAGGGATATCTGCCAGCTCCACGTACAAGAATATCTTGTCCCTAAAGTTATTATGATATCTATTTCACAATACATGTCTACAAAATTGTAGTGTTTCATAATTATGTTACTTATTGCTTCCAGAATTTTGCTGAGATTATTCATAGCAAACATCTGCAATTGCATATAAATTAAAGGAAAAAAAATGTAAGACAAAAGGAAAACGTTGGAACTTTGTCAAAAATTGAATTTAAATTCTATCTAAATGCATACCTGGTTTAATGATTACTTTTGACCTGATTTGAATATAACTTCTAGAAGTTTTGAAAGCTGAGCATGGCAGCTGATTAAATATCAGAAAGGTTTTGTGACTGACCTTAACTTGAATTATCTTTGCTTAGTCAAGTATTTTCTTTTGTTTCTAATGTTATTTTAAAAATGCTGAGTCCATTAACATCTGAAGCTTTCTTGATCTTGTTCTGTGATGGCTAATACAAGTTTTCTTCATCAGTGTGACTAAAAAAAAAATGACCTGAAGGGAACATTTTGAAACCAGATGGAAAGAGAGAGGATATTTCAGTATGTGTGTTAATTCAGTACTTTTTGTCTTTACTTAGACTGCCAACAAAGGTGTTAAATTAATGGTCAGCAATTATGTGAAGACTTATTCTCTATGACCTAGTTTCAAAACACAATTAATTTGTCATAGGCTCCCTGATAGCCAGCTGAGAGTAATGTAATGTCTTTCAAATATTATTGACTAACATCTCCTTCCCACTAACAACTCAGTTTACACAGGTAAGGGGTCTTCCTAATTCATTATTAACTTCCTGAGGCATGAAGTCCCCTTTCTTACTCTGTTCGTTCCTCAGTACTCTCCAGAGTACCACAGTTTCTTGAAAAGTTTTTTCATTTAGAATTCATGGAAAACACATGCAGGAGGAGAAGACATCAGACAGTGTATTGGTTTTATGTCTTTTGCCTGTCTTTTATAAGAAATAGGCAAAATCCTGACCCCATGTAAACACTAGCAGAGAATTTTTTCTGGGTGGATCTAGAAGGCAGCACTACCAGAAGCGTTGATTACAAACCCCATTGCTGCAATCTAATTTTGCAACCCAAATAGTGAGAGTACCTGGTACATCTTAACCTTTTAGAGACTGAGAGGTTGTATAATAAAATAGATTTATTAAAGGAGGAGAGGAAAAGTAACAGAGAAAGGTGAAGGAGCATGGGCGTAACAGAAGTCTATAAAATCGTGTGACCTGTCATTTATTTTTCAAGCTGCCAACATGGCTAACCTACACAATACTGATGGACTACCACTACTAAGTGACCTTTAAATTGTATGCTAATATTATACTTTATATCTATTTTAAAGCTAGGAGAAGGTTAAATTTATTTGCTTGCAGACTGTCATTTATATTTTTAGTCTCCCATGTTCAATTCCATTTTCTGAAGTGCACTAAGTTTAATAATTCATATTTAACAGCTCTCTAATGAATACACTGCATTGTAAACAAGATGTCCTGTTTCTAAGCTGGTTAAAATTGCATCTTTTTAATCTAACATCATGTCATCTTGCACATATTCACTCTTCTGCCTGTTGGCTGTAAATAACACGTGTCTCTAGCTCCTTGGACAATAGGTATAAAAACCATTAAATTTGCTCTCTATCTTGTAATTTAAAGGTCAGTAGGACCTTATTTATAGAAAAATCATAAAAAATAAAAAGAATAGGATGTTTCAGGAGCTGTTACAGTTTTATCTTAAGCCCGGTCAGTTTGCTATTCTTCTAAACACAAGATATTCTGATTTTACACTTTAGCTCACACTGAGTGTCAAAAGATTAGATTTTATTAAAAAAACAAATACTAAAAAGAGAATCTTTATTATTGACCTACTGTATGGTTTTTCGTGCAGCAGGTGGAGAAAGAAGGTATAGCAACTGAAAAATAATTAGAAATTATAAAGAATTCGTTGTGGACTACAGAAGATTCCCAAGCAAAATTAAGGAGACTTTCTAAAGAATTTAGGCTATGCAGTTTAATGGGAGTTGTGCAGATAAAGTTTCATGGCGTACTTCAGTTATTTGTAGATAAAAGATTGGTATGATCTCTTTCATAATAACAAAATATGAAAAGGTTGAAAGTTTTCCTCTTATAGATATATTTCCTAAGGTAGAGAGTCTTGTTACATTTCACTGTCTAAAGAGTGTTGTGCTCAGATGTCTGGTCTCCAGGGAATTTAGAAAATGAGGGAACAGTTCTGATCCTGGCCCTTAGAGGTGTTTAACTGCCACATTGTTACTGATGTTCCTAAATACCTTTGAAGATTTGAACCTGGCCTCATTCACTGAAAGACATATTGTTCTCTGGGTCAATTCACTGCCACTCTAGTACAAAATTATTGCCACTATATTGCAAAATTCTGAGCTACCGGATGACAAATAAGCTGCTGTAGTTACAAGAAGTCCTCTTTGAGCTCTTTGAACTCGTGTCTCCTGTTTCCCTGACTTTTTTGTCTTTAAACATGTTGAAAACAAACTGTGGAACACATGTTCTGTGAGATCCCATTTACTTTAGAAAACAATTTTGATATCAGAGTATTGGCATCCTTCTTAATTCACTCAGAAAAAATTTCAGCAGTTATCATGGTTTAGGCTGGGCTGGGCACTAAACAAATGATAGATGCTCTCTTTAACCTCTCTCCCTTCCCAAAAAGAGAAGGGAGAGAGAATAACGTAGAGGGACTTATGGGTTGAAAAGAAAACTGAAACTACTTTAATGATATACTAATAATAAAAAGGAAAGATAATAATATTAATAAGAAAATAATGAAATATATACAGTATATACAAAACCAATATGGAGCTCCAAGGATGACAATCACATCACTGGCAGGGACTAGGAAAGTCACAGACTGGACTTAGCGATGGATGAGAACTGAACTCAGGAACTAGATTCAGGAACATACAGATCAGGATCAAAGGAAGATGAATAGACAAAGTCCTCCTCGTATGTCTGACGTTGAAGAAGAGAGCTTGACCCCTTTGATCCCTCAGCTTTTATACTGAGCATGAGGCAGCTGGGATGGAATACCCTGTTGGTCAGTTTGGGGTCACCTGTCCTGTCCACTCCTCCCTACAGGTGTGACCCCTTTACTCTCTTCCACTTCCGGCCTTCCAACTTGGTTAGCTACCTTGGTTCATAGAGCAAAAAGTAGAATCAAGAGCCTCTCTTCATACTATTCCTTGGCATAATTTGTAAATAATCAGGTCTTATCTCTATGGCAGTGAACAGTGTCTCAACAACATGCTGATAATTTCAGAGAGTTCAGTTAGTTAGAAGAGGCTTACCTGCAAAGTAAAAATACTGAACAGAAAATTGGTTCTGTTTTAGCTCAAACCAGGACAGCAGTCCAGCTTTATTGGCCTGAATCTTGATAAATTATTTCACAGAGAATATTTTTAGACAGTACGATCACCTTTAAAATTAATTATGGATCAATATTGTCTGTATTAGTTGGTTTATATAATTTCCATCCACCATCAAATTACAGAGATAAAGTGATAGAGCAAAACCTGTTTTCTTACCGAAGTTGGTGATAGCTTACCTGAGCTGCCTCCACTTTGGTTTTCTAATAGAACAGTGATTCCTGATGCACATGGTATATAAACTTTAGAGATATTATTTAACAAGGTATTCTGTTCAAGATCATTATCTTTCCCCCCACATATTCCTTTGCCAATACAACTTGCTAGTGAGGGAGCCTTTAATTTCTCATTTCCAAAGGAAGGACAGATTTTTAAATTTACAAAGCCATTGGGTTTTTTATGATTAAATGACAAGAAGGATGAATTAATTTTTCCTCCTCAGATGAAGCTTCCATGTCAATAAAGTTTGTATTTATTAATCTCAAATTAGTTAAACCATAAGGTTTAAAAAGATATATGTTTTACTTTAGGAAAGGATTTTAACAAGCTTCAGATGTCGAAGTAAATCAGCTGAGGAGAATATTCTCAAAACCTTTCCTGGTTACTTCCAAATATGGTTTCTTCCATATTAAAACATTGATTAAGTATGTCTTTATCTACGTGTATACTCAATGGACAGATATGAAGCTTTCTTTTACCTCAGAACAAAGTATACTAGCCCTCCAATACATTTTTGTGCCACTGTTTCATTGTGGATTTGAGAGAACACTTACTTCAAAGACAGAATGAATAAGCAAATTAATTCAGTCTCTCTTTCTTCGTCTGAAACTCTATGGAACACAAGATGTATGAAATGAAAGTATTGGTAGCCTTTATTTTTGCTTTTTTCTACAACATTCCATCCCACTGGTATGACTATCATATGGCATTTATATGCCTTCCTAATGCCAAATTATTTTCGGGAATACTCTTTGTCTCTTGTTGCTCCCTTGCCATCCCATTTACAACACTGAAATTACATTGTTGCTAACAGCAGCTCAGGAACAGCTTATGCCAGGCTTATGCCAGGACTGAATTCTATCCGTGAGTATACTTCATATTTTCAACTTAAAAGAGAAAACAAAAAAACCAAACACTTGTTACATAGATGTTACCATAGTATTTTGATTCTCAAAAATGTTGAAAACTCTGTTCCTCTTTAGACCTTTATATCAACAGATGACAAAGATGAATTAACCAATGTCACAGAGCAGATCAGTGACAAAGCTGGGCAGATAACTTGATATTCTGATTCCAAGACCAGCAATGTCTCTTTTCGGCAGCATCGTTATTATTAGTAGTAAGAGTAACAGTAGTATTGCTGATCTGTTTAGAAGGTCTAATCATCATCTGTGACCAATTGTATGAAGTACCATACAGAAAGAATTCAAAAAGATAAAACTTTCCTCTAGGAAATAGCAACTAGAGAAAGAGATGAACAGTGGATGTATACCAGAAAGGATGAAGAAAGAGAGAGCAAGACATTGTCATTCAGCATGGAGAACAAGCCAGTGTCAAAGTTGAAGCTTAGGAATTAGGAAAAAGATTTAATTGTTTCCTACTCTTTTTTTTTTTCCCCTACTCATCTCTGCATACCATCCGTCTTAACTATATTGTCAGTGAGAACAGACTGCCAGTCAGCCACAGTTTTGGTATGTATTTCCTTTACCTCTTCATAGATGTAAATTCACCAGAACACAACAGAAATCTCTTGTGTTTCTGAAGGCGTTTTTTTTTGTAGTACACAAAGGCCAAAGTAAAGTAAGACAACTCAATACAGATGACAATAATCGGCTAAATGAGACTGATTAGAATGCATGCCATTGAAAGATGCCTCCTCTGCTTCTGTCTTGCTTTCAGTTGTAGTCAATTGGATTTACATACATATTCACTACAGGTGTTAAATTCTAAAAGCTTCCCCTTCCTGTTGTCTCTGTATGTATCTACCTGTTCCCAGAGGAAGTCTGGATTGTTGATTATCTCTGTTTATTTCAAGGAATTGTGGCTTTTGAATGGTGAAATAACCCCACATTTCACAATAGCTATTTGAATTTAAATCCCTTCATGAAAGTGCTTTGGGCATGAGCCAAGATGGTCTATGTTAGTCTTTGAATCACAATAAAGTATATTGACCTGTGCTAAGCCACAGTAAAAAAAATGTCATAAATAATATATTAATCTATTTCTCATGATCAGCTGTTACTAAGTATCAATTTTTCATGTTATTTTATTTTTTTATCATATAATAATTTACACTGAAAGATAAATCATAGTTCGATCTCAAAGCCAGTTTGTCAAGGTCTTAAAAAGAGTGGGAAACTTAAATCTTTTTCCTAATTCCTAAGCTTTAACTTAGACAGTGGCTTGTTCTCCATTCACCTTCTACATGTGACTACTACAAAAGATAATGAATGTGTACCCAAAAGAGCAAAATGATATATTAGCAAAAGCTTTAGTGTCATATATTATCTTTGAGGGTACAGAGGATGGAAGGAGAGAGAATAAGAGAAAGAGGGAGACAAAATGTTCATCTTTTCACTAACCTGTTTTAAAGAAATTATTTTTTACACTGCTTCAATCTTCACAGTGTCCTTGCAGGTAAATACACTGTACTTTTTCATCACTGTACTTGTTTTCTTATGTCACAGTCAAACTCTACTAAAAGGAAAAACTGAAGTGGAAACAAATATGAACAAACATCCAGACAGAAATAGTAACTGCATCAACAGCTTATATATCCTATGAGAACCCCCTTCATATGTTCATTGCACATAAAGTAGGAAAACATAGTGTTTTGAGGAATAGCAACTTTCTTATTAAGCTTGTCACTTAGATATTTAATCTTTCACCTTAATAGTTCATTCTTTATATTTTAATAAGAATATGAGACCAGGCCAAGTACTGTAGACTGCTGGAAGATACTGTTCCGCAGGATGGAAACATTATTAGCTCAGGGGAAATTGTATTCCAGTAGCATCTGGTAAAACATTATTTTTCACATCATTAGGTCATGTATGAAGCAATAAAAACACCAGGAAAAACTTGGTACTCTTAATCTCTGTGTCATTTTGTTGCTCCAGCCCCTTTTCATGTTAATAAAATCTCAAGCAGCAGGGAGATAACAGACTCCAAAACAGGAAGATTATGATTCATTTGGATTGTATCTACAGTCACAGAAGTCAGCAAAGCTACAGATGGTCACACAATCTGAGGAAAGGTATAATATTTTGATTTTATAGCTCAGAAATTCTATATGTTCTTAATTTTAGAGAGAAAGAGGTATTTATTTTTTTCTGCAGTCAGTGTGTCACCATTGGTACTTCGTTGAATGTAAACCTTTTGTAACACTGTATTTAGCATGTGCACAGAAACGGTCTTTGTGAGCAAGGGTACTGTTTGTTACAGCAAGGTTTTGTGTGCTAAGCTGATATAAGTAAGTAGTTTATGCCATTAAAAACATCCTATTAAGCAATTTGCATTACCTTTAAAAGATGCAGATTGTGGCTTCTAGAAAGGCAAAGTCAGTAGAAGAAATTGTGTAAAAAGAAAGGGTATCCAGCTCAGATTAACAATCTCTCGTCTTGAAGCTGTAACTGGTCATTTATCAGTCTTCCCTAACAATGTATAAATCTTGACACCTCTTGAAAGCCATAGGGAGATCTGCCAAGTAATTCAACATGATCAGAATTTCACCTAGCATTTTTTAGGTGCATCAGTAAACACTTCTTTCTCCATATAATTTCAACAGTGTGGTGATAATAAAAGACATTTTAATCACTAAGGAAATATAAGGACATTAAAATTCAGACTGACCGTTCTTGTCAGACTTGGATGCTCTAATGTGGCTTGAAAGTCTGGCTGTATATCTCACTTACCCTAATTGATGAGTAGTTAGTCTCAATGAGAGGAAAAGCTATCAATGTATTAGGAAGTACTAAGGTAGAGCAATAGTTAAAACACTGCATTAAAAGTCAGTGCACATAGGGACATTTTGTACTTGTGTTGTTTTACTTTTGTAACTTTTCCTTCGTTTTCTGTGCATTGAGACCATGATATAAATAATAATAATGAAACTGAGCTACAAGTAACAAACCTTGACAATTCCAAAATTTGGTTTTGCTAAATGGGTAAAAAGTGCCCGAAAATGACATTCTATTTTAAAGTTGGAAGATTAGATCCACATCATGATTTGAATGGTGTTAATGGCAACTTAACTATAGCCCTTGTGAACTCCTGTTTAGAGAAAGTAACAGATTAGTTTCACTGCAGTCTGTTGATGCTATGTTTAGCTCTTTCTCCATGGCTTCTTGACATCAAAGAGAAGGAAAATCTCAGGAGTTTCTTTTGTGCAATTTACAGAAGAGAAAAAGGTAGGTTTGAAGTCAAAACTGAAGAAAATTCAGAATATACCTGGCTGGTATGTTTTTGACCAAAGAAAAAGAAAACCAAAAAAGCCAATGAAAATAGTCAACTCATCCAAACATAAGCTTTTCACCAAGAACACCAGTTTTAACAATAGAAAAAACAAACAAACAAACAAACAAACAAACAAACAAACATCAGCATGACCTAGGAGACAAGACATCATCCAACAGGAATGATTGAACAGAATGACCTAGTAAATAGTCTTTTAGCCTTTGTGAGGAGGAAACGAAGATTCAATTCCCTACTGTGTCTTAACTTAGATTCAACATGATTTTGCTTTGATGTACAATGAAAAGAAATTCTGTCTTAGGCAGAGAAGGTGGGGAGCTGAAGGAGAAAATAAAATCCTTTACTTTTTTCTAGTCCTGGTTCAGCATTCAGCGTGATGTTATGATGCACAATAGATCTATGAACCTAGTTAATCAACCAAATATTAAACTCCATTAAACTTTATACCATTTCTAGGAGTAGGAATTTCAAGCTGATACCATTTTATTATAAAATAACCTATGGCTTTAAAACATTGTGGAAATACCAGTCCTTGCAATACTTCTAACAGCTTCTAAACTACTTTGACTCAAAATATGAGAACAATTTGCATTTATTGTGGGGGCAATCTTAAATGTTTTGCCTGTGTCTAAATCAGACTTTTCTACTTCAGACATTAATGGGGATAGACAAAGTTTTTGGGAGTAGGGTTAATTATTTAAGATACTCTCTGGTTAAATAAAGTATTTTGAAATAAATAGTGCGTGGGTGGAATATTTAAATATACATATAATTTTAGGAAATATGTGTTCACATATGAGATAAGAGAAGAAGCATGTATATGATAAACCACTGTGGTTTCAAATCAGATTTTCTTCTGATTTCCAATAAATTCCTATGCTGTTTTCTGCTTTCATTGTGTTTGATTAAATGCATAAATATTCCATAAAAATCTTGTGTCATATAATGCTTAGGTAAATCAAAATTTTCTCAAACAATATATTTCTGACTGCAAATGTATGGTCTAAGGTTTCACAGATTTTATGTGCCACATTGAAAGTTTTTTTTCCTCTTTTGTAAGAAATTATAAACTATAGTCATAAAGCAAAATATAGTATTCATATATGGATTTTTTTTTCATTCAAGGAAACAGATTATTCCTGTTGTGTGTTCTGATTCTCCTAGTTCAAAGAACAAACCTGCAAGTAGATATCCATAAAAAACTTCTCAGTAAACACTACAATACATTTTTAGCTGCATTGATACTGAGCAGAGGAAGAATTCTTGGTGTGGAAGAAGTGGTGCTGGGGTGTAAATATATTTTAGGATATATCTGGGAAACCTATATGTCTAGGAAACTTGCTGATGCCATAGTTTAGACTGCAACTTGTAGACTTCTGCTTACCTTGTAGGTTTTCATGTTTCTGTTAAATAAATAAAGTGGCATTTCTATCTTTTACAACTCAGTTTTAGTGTCACAAACCAATAAAAATATATTTGACCCCATCTAACTATCATTAATGAGGTGAATACAATGTTGTCTCAAATAAGTATTGCTCTACATAGATTCTAAAGCAGAGAAAAATCCTACATATAGAAAAATAAAATCAGTCAGTGACAGGCTGCAACCAAGAGTTTAATACTAGATTTGATATAGGTAATTGTGTTTGCCTTTCAACTCTTTAATGATCTTAAAAGTCAATGTAATTGTATGCTTTATTGTATATTTATTTCTTTTTCAAAATAACAAACTACTACTTTTCTTTATATCATACAAGAGTACTTGTCCATAAAAATAAGATGCTGACATTTTATATTTCATAACATTCTTTCATCCAAAATCTCTAAAAAGTCAAAAAGGACAGGAAATATGAGTGCCAGCACCTGAAGGGTAAATAAGACAAAGTAACTGAGAAAAGATCTTAACTTTAAAGAGAAATTCCTGTGAAATTCCCCCTCCCCTCCTTTCAAAACAACAAAGAAAACAAGTAAAAAGAAAAGATTTCCCCCCACCCCCCACCCCCTTATTTCTTAGGGAGAAGGAGAGGTTTTGGTTGGTATCATCAAATTTCAGAAGTCCTGCAGTGATTGTATTAACCCAACCATCAGAGTTAGCAGGCTTAGAAAGGCCTATGCTATGTCTTAGTGGGGATATAACTTAATAGCGTAAGTACACTCAGTTTATTCTTTTGAATAAAAAATATAATGTCCACTGTTCAACTCTGTTGAATTCAGATTTTGCACTGGTCAAAGCAGAGTAAGGAGTCTTGCCTTCAATCTTCTTCAAATGGATTAACTTTACGTGGATTTTTTTAGCAGCACTCTAAAACCCATACACTTTTCAAGGTGCTTGGAAATCTCAATTTAAAATAATCCTATTCAATTGTCATATGATGGAAGGAAAGAGATGTTGACATGTCACTATAAGATGGGAGTGGTTGCAATGTTTGACATACCTTTTAAGGAGGACTTATGGCCTCTAGTTAGATACTGGAGTTCTTCAGAAAGTTAAATAAATAAATAAAATGGGAAATCTTTTTAAAAGGCCGTTCTAATTAGTTTGCTCAAATAATTTCATAATCTTTCTAAGACAGAGAAAATATTTTTCATATTTTACACTATTCAGTCAGTAGAATGCACTTTATGACATCAGGCTATGCAATATAAATAACACTCAAAGAAAAAATTTAAACTAGATTACAGGCTGTGAAAACCTATAGTCATGGTAACTTATGGAGAGCATTATATAGTATGTGTATTAAGCAGACCTCATGTATATGCTTTAGTAACATCTGTCATCAAACATAAGGGATTTCCACCTTTCTTTCTTACTGCAATAACATAATCAAAAGATAAGCATATATAATGTAACAACAAATTTACTCTATTGTTTTAGGATGGTGCAACAGAAAACATACATATGCAAGCATTTCTATGGCATTAGAGTAAAGCATATTTCTTTCCACAGAAAGCATACCAAAAAAATCCCCACTAACATAGTTTCATATCAGAGGAGCTTTTTGGTTTTTTACAGATATAGAAGGTGGAAAAGCAGGGGAATCATCCTGTTTACTCTAAACCACATTTAAATCTCCTTTGAGTGTTATGTGCTAAAATCAGCATTTTTGACGTCTTAATCCAGATGCATGAATTATCTTCCCACAAACAACAAGGAGATTAATAACTGTTCTCTCAGCACCTTGCTGATTTAATACCTGCTTGACTCCTACAGCATATCTCGCTGTCATTAAACTGTATACACACAGTTAATTTTGGGTTTTTTTTAATTTTTTATTGAAAATGTTACATGTATGACTAAAAGTCATGGGTGATATCTTTCAGTTCCATTACAAAATCTGTCTCTCATATATATATATATACATTTATATATATATATTTAATACAACTAGAAGCAAATCTACTGAATTATGAAACAATGATTGTCTACCAAAATGTAACTCAAATTAAATATGTTGCAGATGTTTAAAATCATTTTGTTTTCTCTGATGGAGCTGAAGGCCACTTTCACATAGTTAATTGATAATGCTGGGCTGCAAAAGTTACAAAGCCGTAATGATATTTTCCCATCTTCCAACCTGGTGTCACCCATACATTAGTATTTTAGTACAAGGATCCTTCTTTCAGAAAGAAGTACTTTTAGAGTGAGCATCATCCTCTGTGGAGTACCTTCTATTCATACACACAGTCCTGCAAACAATTCTGTATGTCTCTCAGTAATCACAGGCAAGTCAAGTAATTTCAAGTTAGGTACAAGCAAAAAAGTTTGCAGGAGCAGAATCTAACTTAGGAACTCATCTACAGATTATCTAAAACAAAAGAATCTGAAATAATACTTAAAAACACTATTTTACTTGAATATATCCCTTATTATCTATTAATAAATCATGAAAGATGAAGTATAAATATTGTCAGAATCATAAAAAACTTGTCTTATTCTAAGAAATCCTACTTCAAAATCATACAGTATTTTAACCAACAGCAGCTGTCCTTCTGTTTTGGCACTCCTGAACCAGCGTAGAAATTATGTGTAGTGAGTTAACACCTTTGGGGAAAAATACTCATGTGCAGCAGGATCTAAAGATGATTTCTGGAGTTAATAGCATTACATTGCTTAACGTAAGAAAGAAATTGAAGAAAGTCTTTTACTGTGATTCGTCAGCAGCAAAAGAGAAGGGGAAGGAGAAAAGCAAGGTGTTTACAGTCTTTGAAGCACATAGCGTGTTTAACCTTGAAAATTAAATCTTGCATTAAAGACACTCCCAGCTACCTCTGTAGTCTTCTTTCCAAAAATTCAATGTACAAATATTTTATTTAAATGTCTCAGACTTTGCAATGGCTCAGAAGAACAACTGCATGTCTTTGTAGCTGCTCTCCTTTCTGAGAGACGAACGGTGGGTGAGACTGCTTTACTGTAATTTCTCCATTTCCATGCTTCATTTCCCACATTTATCTGAGACTGAAGAAAAATCAGCATGTTCTGACAAGTCTAATACCATGAGGCAGTAAAATGGACCTGAATTTAGTGGAGATTGGAGCTCCAAAATAAATATAACACTTTATGACAAATAATAATAAAAAAGGATAAATTCTCCTGTACAAATCAGAAGAGATAATAAAAAATAGCAAATAGATAGCAACATCTTTTCTATACCTACATGGGCATCACAAAACTTTTCAACTATAAGAATACCCCTCCATATTTCTCATTTTATGTTGTTTGTAAAGTACTTCAGTAAGTTGATGACAAACATTGTGGAATTTCTTTGTACAAACAGTAATTTTTCATAAAACTACCCAGAAAATTACAGACATTTCTAATTAAATAGCTCTGAGAAGAAACAGAGACAAGCAAAAAAAAAGATCTGCTGGGCTTTTGTTTGTTTTCCTGTCCGTCCTTCTGCTTTTGGCCTAGCAAGCTGCATGCAACGCTGTAAAGAAAATTTGTTAAAAAAACCTTGTATGTGTAAATACTACATATTGTGATGTTGTATTGAATGATACATTATATTTGTAAATTTGATTCTTCTTACACTTATCTCATAGCAGAGACTCTGTGTTCTAGATATAGCAATACTGCAAAGGCATCTACAGAGTATCATTGGCTCATTGAGGTCACAGTGCATAACATACTCCTGAAAGTGAGTTGCCTCTGCAGGTATCTGAGGGTTGCTATCTATTTGAACGTGTCTGAGCATTTCATTTTATCAAAAATGTCACCAAATGCTCATATTCTGTGTGGTCAGTGCAGTCCCTAGGACAAGTCTAATGAAGATATGTTCCAGCAAGGCAAGAAAACCTAAAAGGTTAAAAATGGAGAAATATTTACAACTTTCTTCAGTCTGTAAGGTTGAGTTTTCTGTTTTAGTATTCTTCAGTGCATTTTCAGAGAAAGGTTCCAAGGCTATGAGTATAAGCAGTCTGGTCCAGTCCCATACATATCCGCAAGCCTTTTAAAGCGAGGGCCCCAGTCACTGAGGTAATCGTAGTTCTGGTCAGAGTTTGAGCTGATTGAATCTAAAGAACTGAGCGACTCTGCCACTGAGCCATTCCCCTCAAATGCGTATGTCTGCAGGGAGTCGTAGGGTGGCGCGCAGGGGTCCACGTCAGCTTCTTTTAGTCTTTCCCAGATAAATTCCCTAAAAATGACATTATCTGGGATGCTTTTAAAAGTCGGTCTGCTCAGGAACTGAATCTCAGGTGTCACATCCCTTCTGGTCTTGGTGTCTCGTATAATGTTGAGGTTTCTCAAGGCAGCCATGTCAAAAGCCTCGGTGTCTTCTTCTCCACCACCCTCATCATCATACCTAACAATGTTCTCTCTGATATCTCTCTCTTCATCAAAAATGAGGGGCTCTTTTTTCCGTCGCCTCATGGTAACAATCAGCAAAACAAGAACTGGAACACAGAAAGATCGGAGTTTTAGCAATGCTAAAGTTTCCTCATATTTTTTCTAGTGGTGGAAGTACTCATTAATTTATATGGCAAAGACCCAAGGACGTAGCAGGCAATTTATGCAGTTAGATTTGAAATCTAGCAGCTTCTGAAACAGCTTTTAAACCATACGCTTTTTAGATGTTAAAGAATCTATTTCCAAAACCATTCTAGATTAACGTCTTCTTCTCTAATTCCGTCTCTTATGCTGCCTGCTAAACATAAATCTTAAGGCTGGTTCAGTCTGACTATTACAAACTCACAGCCATGAAATAAAAAAAGGACCTTTTCCTGAACTCTTAATTGTCCAAGCAATAAAAGCACATTCATAAAGTAACTGAATAGAATTTAACAACCATGGTTTGGGAAGAGACTGAATTAAAGGATATGGTCAAACTCTGCTGAAAGAAAAAGAAAAAATAAAAAAGTTGTAGATCGGAGAACACTGAATCGTTAAGCAATGTGTAAAATAAGACTGTCTTAGTTCATGCATTAAAAGTATCTCAGTATAAGACCACTTTCCTATAAAGTGCAAAGTAGTGTACTTCAGGTTTATGAATTACATCCAATGTGAACTGCTAGGGCTGGAGTTTATTGGATCAGCCAGCGCTAGAAGTGTAATTATTTTTTTAATTGTAATCCTTAAAGTTTCATTCAGCTTGAAAGCTAATACTAAACTGCAACGACAGCCAAAATAACTGGGAGAAATTAACTCAACGCTCCTCTTGCTCAAATACAGTTTTGGTAGATAAACATCATTGCTGACACACAAAATATGGAACCAGTAATATGAATATTGCACCCATCTGTGGGACATGATGGAGTGTGAATCATCCTCCCAGAAGAAGATTAATACTGTATTGTAGCATCTGGATAACATTTGCTGAGTTAATGATACTCTTAGAAAATAGCAGGCATCACTATGACTGTAAAAATAACAGTACGTTGAAAAGTAAGTGTCATTCCACATTCAATTAATCTCTTCTGGTTTTATGTTTATTTTTAATCTTAAGAACATATGACATGCATTCATATGTCTAAGGTTTACAATCTTAACGTACAGTACTTTGATATGCCAAACAAATGCTGTATAAACATCTGGAAAAGCAAAACCTGGTATAGATAAAATTAAGCTTAGGCTTCCCTAGGCAGTCTCAAATGTGGCCTCCATAAATTTTATAATGTAGGACTGAAATCTTCAAAACCCTTCTTTTCATGGAGGAATTTTTAAAATCAGTATCAGTCTATCAATTAAATCATGAGACATGATTTAATATTGGGATCACATGGTTAGAATAAACCAGTCATTCAGAGACTGTACATGCAGAAAACTGTATCATATGTCTACAGATGTCATGGTACTATTTGGAATTGGCTCAAGTACAGGATGACTTTAAAGATGGACTTTCTGTAATTCTTTTTATTTTCCTTTGGAGCCACATATGTCCAAATTTAAAAATGGAACAAGTTTAATTTTTTTTCTAAACTTTTTGACAAATATATTAGGCAATATTTTTCTCCCTTTTTTCACTAGCTACTCATCCATCTACTAACAGATGCCTTGTGACTCTATATTACTGCAACATCAGCATTGCACTTTCACTTTTTTGCCCCTGGCAACTCCCTCATTCATGCTTTATGTATTGAATTCAGAAGCCACTAGTTTGGGGCATTTTTATTTGAACAATATTTACATAAGCAGTTTGACAATATAAGATTTTGACCTTTAAAGTAGTTTTTGTGAAATTTCAAAACATTCTGATATTTGTATAATACAAATTGAGCTGTAAATTCTACAGCAGAGAACATAAAATTGTCATCATAGAGACAATTGCACTCCACTCTTAATGTTTTTCCTTATTATAAAAGATATTTTAAAGTGAAAGACAAATTAGCTTGCTGACAGTACAAATATCTAAGCCAAGATTGCTATTGATATAACTTTTTAATTATTATTTTTAACATTTACTGCCACAATTTTTATTGCCACATAAATAAACAGCCAATAATTTCTTTTACTCAAGTGTAAATGTATTGTCACACCACTGTCCCTCTTAACATACTTCATTTTGAAAGTTAAATACCTGCTAATGAGTGAAAAATATGAAACTTGTGCAGGTCCGCCTAAAGGTAGGATAAAAATCAAGATACAATGAATGTTTTATATAGTATTCCTTTTACATCTCACAATTCCTTGAAGCCAAGAAAAATATGGAATCTTTCTAAAGGTTAAATATTTTAGCATTTAGATGGCTTTATGAGATTATTAATTTCTGGGTTTTCCAACAGCTATGAATAATAAAGTTTAACCTCTAAACGAGCAAAGTTGTAGCTATATTTCTAGAACTGCAGAAATTATTACAAACTCAAAACAAAATCCACTGATATCTATATCAAGTAAAAATGGTTTTAAAGCTTATCCATTTCTCATTAAGTCATGCTGGGTTTTTTTTCCTACATTTATCACTAAGCAGAGATTAAGCCAGTAATTAGTGACTGGCTGAACATCTAGAAAAACTAATTTTATGCTTTTTAGAGAAGAAGTAATGTAATGGAAAAGCTTTAGGGCTGCACATACTGCACACTGGGCCCATGAGTTTGGCTCCATACTGGTACACCAAACTCATGCTGAAGAGATGAAATGGCAATACTGATTTCATACGTGATTTAGCATATAAATAAACCAAACAATATTAAAAGTAACTAATTATAAACACTAAATAACCAGAACTAATGAAGATAGATCTAAAAAAACCTTTCTGTCCTGATTTACCTGAATTCTTAGAAAAGTTGATTTTATTTAATAGGTACAATAGCCAAGAGAAATTGTCATTTGTGTTTGTATTAGCTGTGGTAATGCATAGTTTTATCTTTGTGTCAGTATAGATGTAATGATAATATCAGCAGTTTCAGTTCACTTAAATCAGTCTTTAAACAAACACTTTTGGATACAAGAGTGGATTTTTGCTTTGCCATTTTGCAGTGTGCTTTATGGAATTATTCTGAAATTTCCATTTTTTTATGATCTGTTAAAAGGTCAGGTTTAGGTTATCTGAGGATATATCTCTGTTTTAGTATTAATTTTTCCTTTTGTACTCAAGGCAACTGCAACATAATTGGATGGAAGCCGTAAAAGCCCTGAGACAACCTGAGGGAGAAGACTACATGCAGAGCTATACAGTAAGGGACAGAGCTAAATCGCAAGCATTAGCATGCAGCGTATACACTATACCCCTAAGCCTGGCATTTGCTATAGCAATAAGCTGCATCAGCTACGAGCAAATCTGCACATTGGCTTATGCCTTAGGTGTGTCATGATTCATAAAGCTGAAGATTGGAGATCCTCAGCCATCTAAGCAGCACACTAATAACCTATTTAGTTATACCTTGCAGTTGCCAGTACAGTCAGATGCGATTTGGGGATTACCGAGGCCAAGACTCAGGAAACCTCCATTTAATTCCCAGTTAACAAGCTTCATGTATAAGTGTTGTTGAATATATTTGGATTGATATTTGCAAGGGACTGTGACCTTTAAATGTCCACACTGAGTGACCCTAATAGGCTCCGTAACTTTCAGAAAACAGCTTCTGCATTGCATACTCAACTACCTGTCAAATTATTTAACTTGGATAACCCCAAATGAAAAGAATTATAAATTTATCACTTTTAAAACTGAAAGACCAAAACTCACACATACTACATAGTCACATTCTATACACATTTTACCTATTTGGAGAATAAGATCCTTATGACTAGGTCTGTTTCTTCTGGTTTATGAATCACACAATTATGTGCACTGATTTAATTAGATTCTTGTAGGAATTGTGATAATAATAACAAATTCCTTGTCTTTCAATGGAAAAAATACAATTTAAATACGTATTTTGAAGTTTAATCAATGTATTAACTTGTAATCTCTAGTACCACACTAATAGGAGGTTTTCTTTAGTGTTTCTAAGAAAATAGGTGGGACTAATAGATTATATTAAGAAGTATGGAAGATAAAAATAATCAAAAAGCATTATGTCAATCTAGTTTTCTAATGTTTCAATACAAAGAAAATCTTTAACCTCTCAAATATGATTGGGTTTTCTACAGGTGAACATTCATTTTTTGTGTGATTTTATGTACAAATTCTATGCTAAACATTTGTTACAGAGGCAATTATTGTGTCTGGAAGATGCTAACTGAAAAACAAATTACCTTGAATTAAATTACCATATAATTTTCAGAGGAGTTAAAAAATTTCTACTCATTTCTGTAAAAATTGTCTACAGTCTAAAATGAATATACACTAGCTTTTCATGTGCTTTTTACAGAATAAATTGCAAGCACTTTTTTTTTGTTTTTTTTTTTCTTTAAAACATAGCCTCACTGCAGATTGAAAAATTATAAAGCTGTTTTGAGTAATTAACTAAGTACTGAAACTTTCTTGTGGAATAAAATTTAGAATGTAATCTCCATCAGTCAATACGAGGAGGGGAAAAGATTTTGGTAAAATGTTTTCAACTTTTAAAAAATATTTTACTTAGAAAAAATGGTCTTCACCATGTTATATGCAATTATAATGAATTAGTATGATTTAGTGCCATTCTTCCTTCTTAGTGTCAGTGAAAATATTGTGCTTAACCAAAACTGATTGGCTGGTTAAGTAAATATAGTAACACTAAGAAATCCCACTGAGCCAGTCTGAGCCTTGGTCAAGACAAATGGTTATTTATTAGACAAAGGTGTATATGGAGCAAGCACAAATATCAAAGTACCTCATACTAACTTTAAAAAGATAAGAGCTTGAAAATTCAAGATACTAGTGCCAGAATGCACATATGCATGACATTTATGCAAATCTCACGCCTCCTTCACTTCACAGTTGGCACTTGCGTTGAGATGACATGGATGAATGTGACTGGATTTGCACTGCGTGTTAATCTTGGGTCAGAAAAAAATTTGGTCCGGTCAAAAGTGTCTCCTCTTTTCACTGACAAACTCTTACACAAAAAGGTGCATCTCTTGGTCCCAGCCCTGGAACCACTTGCCAACAGCTGAAGTTTATTTTTTATGCTGTGCTAGTGGATCTTCAGGATTTTTTCTTGGGATCAGATGTGAAAAGGAAAAGAGAAAAGGGAGAAATTAAATTCCTAGCAGTACTACTTAGCTGATCCCAGAAAATGTCTTCTAGGAACAAATGAGAGAAGAAAGGCTCTGGGAGCAGACAAGCAACAACACTTGACTGGGGTTTCACTGTGTGGCAGTGATGCTTAGGCACCTCTTCCTTGTGAAGACTGGCACCTGGCTGGGAGCAGAACAGCAGCAGGATACAGTACTGAAATGCAGGACTCAAAGCCAGGGTTAGCATAAAAACACAGCCTAAGCTGTGCCTGCAGCTTTGAACTGTACCCAAAAGGAACAGTTTAGATTGGAAGTGAAGGCAGCACATACAAATGTCTATTTGGATAAACAGTGGTGATGCATTCAGACAGCTGATTTTGGAAGACCAATTCTTTGGCAAAAAAAATCAGTGGTAAGGTGGTCATGTGCCAGATTTCTCTTTGGTGCACAGGCCATTATTCAAACCCTGTGTTCAGAGAGTTTATCCTCAAGTCTTTACCAAACACTTTTTTGGCACACTCTAAAAATGACCGGAATAAAAACTCAGGTTTCTTGATTTATTGGTTGAATTTGAATCCTGGTGAACTGAGTATAATAAGCAAGTTATTGCCTGGTAACACCCTGTGTCTCCCCTCCATGCTCTTCTTTAAGACATATGGCTCCTATTTAAGAAAAGCTTATACCCAGGCCGGGCTACAGTAGTTTTTTATGTAGCCTTCAGAAACTCCCTTTTAATATATAACAGAAATGGTGACATTTCAATTTGGGATGAAGTGAGTTGCTATTGTTACAGAACTTTTCTTCTTAAGTACATTGGACCAAAGTTTTAAATGGATGTTTTTCCACTGATCTTTTGTGTATCTTTTTGATCTCTACCATTTAGCTTCATGTCCAAATAAAATTCATTTGGCCTAGAAATGCTAATAGAAAAATGGTATTTAAAAAATATTCATTAAAACTTCTGGCAATCATTCCCTTCCATTTCTCCTTAAACTGTGTGTTGAGTGAATTTAAACAATCTTATGTTGTTAGGTTTTTTTGTCACAAAGATGGAAAACTCTGGAAATGCCACCTCCTAGACACAGCTATTGAGTAATGAGTTGGGCTCATTGCAGAGGTAGTGATTTTTCTTACTCTGCAACAACAATGAAAGAGGATTTCCTTTCTTGTGTCCTTTAGAAATGTTTGTACCAGAAGGGACATTTCCTTCTAATGGTTTACAGTGAGGTGAATCAAAGTGAATAAGAAGAGAAACCTATACATTGCTGAAATACTGCCATGAACAGAAGTGTGGACAAAAGTCTCTTGATACGACCTATTCAAATTACTTGGATAACAGTGACAGATAAATCACCACTGGGATTATACCAACCTGAGGAGACTATGGTCTTTCCTTTTCCCTTGGACTGATATGTACCGCCAGGGAAAAGAAAAATCTCTTCATTTATAACAACACTCAAGAAAATTCTTGTGTGCTGAATCGGTACCCTTGTTAACATGAACTTTCTGACAATAAGCAAAGCTGCACTTTTGGTCACCTGCACCTGTATCCTTCAGGTTGATCCTTCATCTTTACTCCTCGATTTGGGCCTTTACTACTACCATGTAGTCATTTTGTTTAAGTACTAGGCATGAAATCATAAATGCTAACCAAACTAGGATGTTGACACTGTTCCTCTGTTTTCCACTGTCTTTTATCTAGTTGCAGTTTCCCTGCACAACATAAAATCCAACTGTGCTACCAGTTGCAGAAGTAACAAAAGATCATTCTTTATAAGATATTCAACTAAATATGACACCCATCAGTAAATTACATCTGTTGTATTTTCTGAATGTCTTTTGGTCTATGCAAATCAATAGATGTTTAAAACTCTGAAAAAGGGACACACACCGATACTGGTTATAAGATGAGTATGCTAAATCAAATACTTCCATAAATTGCATTGTATGTCTCTCAAATATTACACTTGATGCAAATGATCTTTTTTCTTTTACTGTTATTTCCTATATACATCTGGAAGCAGCTTGACATAGAAACAAAGTACCTGAACTTGAAAATCTGAAACTACAGATTTTGTGTGTCTCATGATACAAAACGCTGTTCTGCCTGAAATGTTTGGTGACTGTGTTTACAGAAATCAGGGCTGTGGGCAGAGGGAGGGATATATTGAAGCTTATATACACAAATATATGTATGTATATATATATCTTTTGCTACTATACATTGAATGGAAAATAAGGGTAACAGGAAGAAGACATACCTAGTAGTGTCAAGACACAAGCCAATATTGCTATCAGGGCTCCAGTGCTGAGTCCTGCAGGCAAGATATATGCTTCTGCATTGCACGTCTGAGCAATACCATCTGCATCACAATCACAGACTCTGATGGTGAGGGTATTAGTGCTACTCAGTGAAGGTGATCCACTGTCCACAATGAATATTGGCAAGTAGAAAACAGACTGTTCCTGTCTTCGGAACCCATTTCTTCTGGTTAATACTGTTGCAGTGTTATCTAGATAAAGGAATACAAAAATAAATATAAAATACATGACCTTTCTAAAACACAAGCCTATAAATAATACAGTCCTTCACTTAAAAGACTTTATAAACACACTTCTACTATTTATATTATTCCTGGTTTTATATTTTTGAAGCTGCAGAGATAGGATCAGCTGAGAAATGATACCAAACTAGACAAAAAGATTTCTACTTTCCACGAAAGACCATTTAAAAATTGCAGAGGTCTATAAAGTTTTAGTTAAGCTTACAGTTCCACACTCCTGATAGACAGCTGAAGATGCAATCATTATAAAAAAGAAAAAAAAAACCTTCAGTGATCATATTAAGTATCTATATACTTGTTTCATGTCTAATTTCCAAAGATCTATTTCAATAATGTACAGATATAGATATCATATTAATGGAAGGGATGAACATATTAATAGGAGAATGTTCTGAAGACCAATGAAATATTTATTTGAATGCAAAAAAAAAATCCAGTGGGTGCACAAATACAGGTAACTGCACATGTAACAGAGACATGCACATGTTTTCAGTCTCATCTGAGAGTCAAGATGACTAATATAATCAATCTAAAATGCGTGGTTCAATGCTGCTCTGAGTTGGGTGATTAAAAGTCCATGTGTTCCAGAAAATATGTGCAAAACTCACTGTGTTCAATACAGGTTGACAGCTCCTGAGAGGTAGGGAGTTACATCTCCTAGAATGCATAGAAAAGGTCGGTCGGTCGGTCGGTCGGTCTATCTATCTGTCTACTTATCTATCTATTTATAGACAGATATATCGATAGTCCTGTAAAGTTATCTTATCGTGTCATGTATTATGACCTATCTGGAAAAATATGCAAGCACTTCTCCATATAGCATCATATGAGATACGCATAAGATTAATTAACATCAAAAGAGGCAACTGCTGCTGTGTCTTGTCCATTGATTTTACTGGCATTGCAAGTCTATTATTATTTTTTCCCAATTGTAAGTTCTCTGGAAGAGGGCCTGTCTTTTCATTAAATACTTCACAGTACTTGTAACAATGTCAGGTTTCTAAATAGAGTCTTATTCTAATGCATTTTTATTATTTTGGTCATTATTACTATGACAGTCTTTAGTTTCGAACTGCAAGCTGCTCATATGAAGAAAATTAAGTATGTCAGTAACTACATGCAGCGTAAGGCAATAAATAGCTGCGTGAGAGAACTTTATTAGGTCACATGTTATGCTTAGTGAATGTTGTTCAAAGTCTGTCTGTACAAACAGTATCCTTTAGTCCACCATATGTCTGTTTTTCTTGTTTTATTAATAGGGATGACTTTGTCGCTCTGGTTTAGTACTGATCCATAAAAGCGCAATGCAAGAGTAACATAGCATGTATTTAGTTCTATTTGCTTCAGCTAATAGCTAAACTGACTGATACATGCCCAGCTGCCCTACTATGCAGTGTGACTAATGAGAACACTAATTAGAAGTGTGTTCTCAGATATTTTAACTAATAGAAACGTGAAGTCAATGGGAGTCTTTGCATAAGTCTTTGGGGAAATAGTCATAAGAAGCCTGTGTAAATATTGTAGGCAGCTTCTATTATCAAAAGCGTTCTTCAATAGGTGGTATACTTACTGAAAAGATGCATTTTTCTAAAATAAAAAAAAAAAAGCAAAGCAAACCAAACCAAAAACAAAACAAAGAACTCTTGATTTACTGTGCACTCATTTTTTATGGCCTGAGTTATATTAATAAAACATGAATTCCTGGACATTTTTCAGTCACTGCCCCAAGGTAAAATCTAATTTAGATAAAAACCTATAAATAAAAGAAAAAAGTGTGAGAAGAGTGACTTCTGGGAAAAAAAAAAAAAAAGAAAAAGGTTTGAAGCTGCTCTGTTGGCTTAAGGTTTTAAATGATTCAAACAACAGCTTAATTCCCTTGACAAATAATCTACAGATAAAATTATTTTGCAGGCTGATTGTAGTTTAATTTATGTCCTTACCAGAATAGAAGTTTATGTAGGTCATAATCAGCATGGCATATTCAAAATAAAAGATGTTAGTGGTGAATATTTACCCAAACAAAATGTCCTTACCTTTGTTATCCTGCAGTGTAAAATTGTGATTATTTGCTGCCTCTGCTGTTAAACTGAAGTAAAACTGATGGCCATTTGGTGGGTCATCTTTATCAATTGCACTGATTTTCTGGATCACCTGTTTTGAGATACATCGGGGTTTCATTGCTTGGAATGGTAAGACGCACAAATATATGTACGTTATATAACCCTTCTATTACTTGTCAAAATACCAACCCTCGCTTAAGTCCTGCTCATATGCATTTTGGTTTTCTAGTCTCCAAAACATGAACGGAAACAATTAAAACTAAAATGTGACTCGACTCTTTACTTTCCCTGTACTAACTTTATTGGCCAAAAGCAATGATCTGCAGGGCCTGTGAGAAAGTTAGGTCCCGTCATTCACCAGGGCTTGGAGTATAAACTGCATAGCAGTGGAAGAAGTGTATCTTCTGGATGACCCTTAATGTAGCTATCAGTGGCTGCAATCAGTGTTGTAAATTTTTACAAGGAGAAGATTATGCTTTTAAGCATTTTAAGTCATGTACTTCTTTTTTTTCAATATAATGAAAAATAAAAACCCAAGTCATAAGTATATTAATATTTTCTGGGATTTCTTTTTTATTATTATAATTATTATTCCAATTTCATTTTCTAAAATTCTGTCAAAATCTGCCTCTAAAAAGAAGTGTCACCATTCCTTAAAATCCATAAAGAATGGATACTCAGACCTAACAGTTCTGACTAGATCACAGAGAAAAGAAACAGGTACTCCAATAAGAGCACACATATTCTGTGTTTCTCATGAACACAAGCTAATAATGGTAATGTTTTCTGTTAAGGATTTAAGCTATGCTGAGATTTTGAAATGTGCAATAAACAACATCTGTCACAAGAAGGACAATATTCTGGGAGAAGGCACAAATGTGCAAAGTCTCCCAGGGAGTATGAGGGTTCTATGTGGGTGAAACATCTGCTAATTTTCTGGGGTAAAGAGAGAATGAGAAAATATATATATATTTTCTGTGGTCTTAAAAAATAGAGACGAAAAGTCCAAATATGAAAGACACCAAGGATAAGCAATACCAGATACTTTTAGTTGAGTCTAGGACTACTTGGAAAATATTTGGGGAGTTAAAAACACTGGGGAATATGGTAGGAATACATTTCCCTTGTGAAATTGTGGCCTTATGACCCATACTGCCTAAGGGAAATAAAAGTGTGTGCTCATTTTAGGAATGGTAGGCCTTTAGTCTCAGAATAACCTCCATGTTGTAACTTCCCACTTCCTAGCAAAATTAGGAGGAAGTATGCATTCTTAATATTATTCAATATTACGTGAGTTTAGCAAAATGTGTCAGTTATATAAATGAGAAAGCCAGAGATTTTAACAGTACCTTCAACAAGTAATTTTTACACCTGAGTCTTTCCCGTCAGAGGTATGGTGAAGGTGTTAGGGTTTGGTTAATATTTGCTTGTGCTGCACATCAAAACATTGTTTTTAGTGGCATAAGCTGATTACATTTTATCTTAAAGCTGGCAAGCTTTCATAAGGAATGGCTGCCCATCTGATAAAAATAAATACAAAAAAAATATCAAGCCATACCTGACCAGGTTGAGCATTTTCACAGACGGTTGTCTCATACTCCATGGCAAACTCTGGAGCATTGTCATTGATGTCAAGGATAGTAATGGCTACATAGCCTCTCCCAATCTGTGCTGGATTCTCTGTAGGAAAAGAAGCCAACAAAACAATCAAGAAGAGCTCCTTGCAAGTTATTCTTTGGGTCAGTACGTTTTTCCTTTGCATTCTTCATTTGGATATACATCTCAAATCAATTACAATCCCTCCTAGAAAGACAAAGGAAGCTCTTGGCTTGACTTTCTAGACCTAGTGGAAACAGTGTTTATGTTTTCCAGCCGCTTCAATAAAACTAAGATTTTACTCTCAGGGGTAAACTGAAAATCTAACTCGCTAATCACAGCATTGAAACACATCATATGGAAGGATACGAGCAAGATGACGTAAAACCATCATCAAGGGGTATAGCTAGCCAAAACAACACTACTCATATTGGGAATAGCATGGTTATTACGGGTTAAAAAAAAATTTGTTGCAATTCAGAATGATCAGGCTATTAAGAAGTTAAAAACAGAATTCCATCAGCTATGTATAACAGAAAAAAGAGGAAGCTGTATTCCTAAGCAAATCCCAAAAAATTTAAAATGCACACACAAATGAGTATTTCAACACTGAGATTAACATGTTGAACACCTTAAATATGAATCATATTCTTAAACTGATGCACACCTCTAGCTAAAATATGAATCTGTTCAGGGTCCAACGTCATCATTTAATCTTAAACAGTAGATATTTTTGGACTAAACATAAAGGACACCAGTGAGTGCTATACTTATTTTGCTCAATAACATTTTGGTTTTGGAGCAGGGAAAAGAGAGATTACATTATTTTTTTACCACAAGTGGTGATATTAGTGATAGAGCAGAGCAGAATGAAAAACTGTACAAACCTTCAAATGTGTATCTATCTTTTTTTATAGAGTATTGCAACCACATTTTAGTAAATACCATAAGTATTTAAAACAATGCATCCAAATGTAAATCAGAAAGTGGGTTTTTTTGGTTTTTTATTCCACATAGAATCATAGAAACATAGAATGGTTTAGCTTGGAAGGGACCATAAAGATCATCTAGTTCCAATGCCCTTGCCATGGCCAAGGACACCTCCCACTAGACCAGATTGCTCAAAGCCCCATCCAACCTGGCCTTGAACACCTCCAGGGAGGGGGCCTCCACAGCTTCCCTGGGCAACCTGTTCCAGTGCCTCACCACCATCACAGTGAAAAATTTCTTCCTGAGCTCTAATCTGAATCTACCCCCTTCCACTTTGAAACCATTTTCCCTCATCCTATCACTACATTTCCTTGTAAAAAGTCCCTCTCCAGCTTTCTTGTAGGCCCCTTTCAGATACTGGAAGGCTGCAATAAGGTCTCCCCAGAGCTTTCTCTTCTCCAGGCTGAACAACCCCAACTCTCTCAGCCTGTCCTCATAGCAGAGGTGCTCTAATCCTCTGATCATCTTCATGGCCCTCCTCTGGACCCAATCCAACAGGTCTATGTCCTTCTGATCTTGGAGGCTCCATAGATGGACACAGTATTCCAGCTGGGGTCTCGTGAGAGCACAGTAGAGGGGCAGAATCCCCTGCCTCGATCTGCTGGCCATGCTTCTTTGGATGCAGCCCAGGATACAATTGGCTTTCTGGGCTGTATGCGCACATTGCCAGCTCATGTTGAGCTTCTCATCCACCAACACCCCCAAATCCCTCTCCTCAGGGCTGCTCTTGATCCACTCTCCACCTAGCCTATATTTGTGCATGGGATTGCCCCGACCCACCTGCAGGTCCTTGCACTTGGCCTTATCGAACTTCATGAGGTTGGCACGGGCCCACCTCTCAAGCCTGTCCAGGTCCCTCTGGATGGCATCCCTTCCCTCCAGCGTGTTAACCACTCCACACATCTTGGTGTCATTGGCAAACTTGCTGAGGGTGAACTCAGTCCCAACATCCATGTCACCAACAAAGTTGTTAAATAGTAATGGTTCCAGTACTGAGCCCTGAGGAACACCACTTGTGACTGCACACCACTTGGACATCGACCCTTTGACCACAACTCTTTGAGTGCAGCCATCCAGCCAATTCCTTATCCACTGAGTGGTCCATCCAGCAAATCCCTGTCTCTCCAGTTTAGAGACCAGGCTATCACGCGGGACAGTGTCAAATGCCTTGCACAAGTCCAGGCAGATGACATCTGTTGTTCTCCCCTTATCCACCAAGGCTGTAACCTCGTCGTAGAAGGCCACCAAGTTTGTCAGACATGATTTGGTCTTAGTGAAATACCAGAGGAGTAACACGTGTGAAATACTAGAGGACTAAGCAATTTTGACACCAAATTTTTGAGATTTTTTCCTCTGCTGATGAAAGCTTATTGAAAACCAAGCAGGCCATGAACATAAATTAAAGCATTGTAAGGTGTTATTTGTGCTCCTAGATTCTCACTTGTGTCAGGTATGCCCCTTGGCTACCTTGTCAGTTTTGTTACTATTCAGGAAAACTTTTGGTTTACATGCTGGCCTCCTAGACCAAAATTCCGCTCCTGAGAATACAAGATAATTTCATACAGACACTAAATGGCAAATGTTAGCTTTCAGGTTAAACATTAAATTAACCTCACTGAAAGCAAGAAGTGAGGATTTTTAAAATAGCAGGCCAAAGAACTGATAACTCTTTTATTATCACAGCCCAACAAAGTAGTAATAAGGATGAAATTTGAAAAAATAAATTCTTCAAACATAAAGGCAAAAATGCATAGTTTTTCACAGAATGTGTTCAGAATTGAGCAAGTTCAGGTTTAAACTTGCATTAATAGAATTCTTGTATGCGCTTGAAGAGTTTGATTCTTCAACATTTTTCGTCTTACACCAGAAAAGATAACAAGTACAAATTTAGTCAGGAAAGTGAAACCATACAAACATTCACACTCCCTTTCTTACATATCTTTTAAGAATGCTGTTGTTGACCAAGAGCACATGAAGATGGGCTAACTCTTTTCCTCTATACTCCATATCACTTTTCCTCTAATGATACTTGGTCTGAGACTGCTGACTTAATATATTTAATCTTCCTCTGTACTTGTTTTTCAGAAGTCAAAAGACTATGCAAGGTGTGAGGTAAAGGAAAGAGCAAATACTTAATCTGATGTATTTATTAATTTTTATCACACAGGCTTCTTTTACATTGAGTAAGAAGTTATTTTTATCTGTCATGGTTTGAAACTGTCATAATTTCTCTCAATGCAGCTCATCACAACCAAGCCTGGAGTTTTACACATAAACAGCCAATAAAATCTTTAAATTGTTACTTACGACTCTCCATAGCCAAAACTGTGATATTATGAACAGCATTAGTTTCCCTATCCAAAGATTTGGCAGTTGTAATGACTCCACTGTTGGCATCAATATTGAAATACCTCTCCAGGTCCGTGTTTCGATCTATTGAGTACCTAAATGAAGGATGAAAGATAACTTTTGATTTATGTTCAATTACAGCTTGTAAAATTGTTTCATCGATTTCTTATTAGAGAGAAAGAGTTTCCACTGTTTCTCCATTTTGAGCTTTGTTTTGTCCAGTCTCTCTGGGATGTTGAGAGAAACAAAGCCATGTGCAAAGATGAGAGAGTTACACCGTGACCTGTGCTGACAGTGGTGGGCTCTCTTACCACAGTGTTCTCTTAAGTGAGGTTATATTCCCCTCTCTTTTCTGCCTTCCTCTCTGCTGTAAGGCAAGCTTTCATTTATTCATGGAATAGCATTCTCCTGAACCCCAGCTAAGGAGAAGGCGAGTTGGAAGTTTGCTATGTGGCTGTACCAGCCAGGCGCTGCTCCCATGAGGGCTGGCAGTCTGAGCACAGAGCTTTCTATCACCAGCAGAAGAGCCCCTGAGTTATCCAGAGCTGCAGGGTCAGGGATAGAAAGAGAAACGATGCAGAGTAGGTCAAGGGATTGCATGTCATCACTGTCAGCTTCTGGTGCTTTACTGTCATTAGACAAACAGGCTCATGCCCTTAACTCTGTGGCTTAACATATCTTTTACCTCCAAATTTGTTTTAGGAAAGGGAAATGAGCTCCTTAGCAAACAGAAAGGAAAAGGTCAAAATGCCTGTGGGTGTTTTGCTTGTAACCGTTTTGAGAGAAAGGGACTGTTGATTAGGCAGGTTTAGATTTACAATTGGAATATTCTTGACATTCGATTTAATATTGGGTCAGATTCTTGCACTCTCATTTAGACCCAATATGTACACCAGAGCACTTCCCTACACTCAGGATGAGTTAAAATGTCCAAATCAGACCAAGTGTGATCATTGTAATTACTGTCACACTGATGATATATTAGATTATTGATATAACAATAACCAAATCCTTTGAACAATGTGGAAGGAAAGAATTATAGAAGATGATAGTTAAAAAATGGGACTTCCCAGATATAATGATCTTATGACACTGTTTGTTTGCTCTATGTTGTAATATATCACCTTTCACTTTGTTGTATTACTGTGTTTTTATTTATCCCGCTTGGCTACAAAATCTTAAGAGCAGAGACTTGTTACATAATTAGAATTGTTTTACTGTATTATGTTACAGTGAGAGAGAGAACGGAGTAAAAAGTTGTAACAACAACCGTAACAGCAGTTTTCATGTTTCATGGATTAAGGCTCTCCCTCTTTCACTTTTTTTTTTCCCCATTTTACGTTATTCCATAGTTCATTTTTTTATGCCAGCACTGTTGTATATTTGGTCAGCAGTGCTCTTCAGCTGTTTTGTAGCTGGCAAGCTTCCCCATGAGACTATGCTTTCACCTCTGTTATGTAGTCAATCTTGGCAGGCCCCATAGGCAGGATTCAATCTCCTGCCAGCCCTTGGATTTCCCAATTATTAACACTATCACTATGCAACCTGAAGAGCCAAAGACCTTTCTTGAAAAAATAGTAAGAAAGAAAGAGAGAGAAGGAGAAGGAGAAGGAGAAGGAGAAGGAGAAGGAGAAGGAGAAGGAGAAGGAGAAGGAGAAGGAGAAGGAGAAGGAGAAGGAGAGAGGTGAGAGACAGAAAATGGAGAAGAAAGCAAGAAAGCAATAAAAAGAAAGCAAGAGAAAGGAGGGAGGGAAGGAAGGAGGAAGGGAGGGATGAAGGGAGAAAGGGAGGAAGGAGGGAAGGGGGTAGGGAGAGAGGAAGAGAGGAAGGGAAAGGGGGGAAGGGAGGAAAGGAGGAAGAAGAAGGGGAAGGAGGGAAAGCAAACAAGTTATATAAATTGGACTACAGATTTTTATGAAACAAGAAGAAAGATAATTTTTATACATAAAAAACAAGCAGTTTCCCTTAACTTATTTACAAGAATTGTATCCATATTCAAATTCTAAAACGCCTATTTTATATACTTTTAATCCTTTAATTCCTTGCAGCCGTTAATACTTGAAAATCTTTGAGCAGCAGGAGTTTTAAATCCTTTATTTAAGCTAGTTCAAACATCAATAGTTCTCAGGTCCATACAAGATAACCTCTTATTTTCAAACTATTTATTACTTCCCACTCTAGTATTGTCAAGGTTTTAATTGTGTCTGATCTTGTAATTTCAACATTTCCTGAATTGTAACAAGTTAATTTTAATCAATATCAATACAATCCAATGTTTGGAATTTGGAATACTTATTTATAGACTAATAATTTAAACTTCTTAAATAGATCATGAAAAGTATTATGCATTAATCTTCCTTAACACATTCCAATTTTAGGTGAATCTGGCTCTGATGTACATCATAGCAGATGCAGGACAGCTTTAAATTACATGATCTGTCAGTATACACGACGATGTACATAGCAGGTTCCCAAGCATATAGATAAACCCTCACTATTTCTCTTTTTCCTCCCTCTCAAATTCCAAACAACTTTGAAGCAGAAGAAATCATCAAGATGTTAGTTAAGCTGGTGATATAACTATTATTTATGGTAGAACTGTAAAAATTAACCAGATCAAGGCCAATAAACTCATCCTTATATTTACACAGGAGTCAAAAACATTCTGAGCATGGAATGCATTTAAGGAACTGAGTTTAATCCTACTCTGCATGTTTTGCTAAATCAGATATTATACACCAGATGCTAACATCAGTGCCAGAAACACTGCTACAGGAAAGAAAGAGCTCAGCAAATATAAATTTCACAAGTAAATCCCTGTCAACCATCCATCTAGGACTTGTTTATACATGATAGGAATCAGCTGTTTTGAATATGTTGCAAATATGTAATGAAAGAGAGAGAGAACATTTAAGTCACCTCTAAAAATGAAACACATGATTTATTTTTACAACTTAAGATTGTTGCTTGAGAAGATACAGAGCTACGCTAGAGTCCTAAGTTCATCTTCAATGCATGAAAATAAAAATTTAACATCACCAAAAAAGGTGACATCCAAATGAGTTCTGTACCTGTGAAGTTCTTTTCTATGTATGTCTTAAATGAACAATAATAACAAATGAAACTTAGTACTAACTTTTAACTGTGTATGTGTTTCTCCTCCTGCAGATATTTAAGTTCGTAAAATTCCTGAGTCAGAAGTGTTACCCTCTAGATCCTTTGCATGTACCTTTGACAATTAATATTACTACTCTACATAAGAAAAGTAACAAGTAACTCATTACTGGTTTAACTTAGGTGGTGAGTCTTTTCCTTAAGCTTTAACCTTAAATACAGGCAAAAATAAGATGGATACTTTGTGTTTTCTTATGGTTTATTTATGATCCTGGACATTAGATTGTGGAAGACTTGCAGGTTCTTCACACAATGAAGACAAAAGAAGAGGCTCTTGAATGTTTTAGTGTTTATATTTCTTCCCATTCGAATGGAAGACATTTGGCTGCAGCAGTATTTACAAAAGCCGAGAGACTGTTGCCTTTAACCATCCTGACTAGGACAGGACATGTCTCAACCTATCCATTTCTCTCACATAAAGAATTTTTCCTAACTTTTTTTTCTGTGGGACATCAGCTCTGGTTTATAATGCAAGAGTCTAGGTGTTATTACGTTCTTGTGCATAGTGTATGCAGAATACGAATCATTATGCACACACACACACAGACTCACACATATATGTATATTATATATAGAGATATATATATTTTGGTCTTGGTTGATTTAAGACAACATAATTTGTTATAAATAATAATAGAGTCTTCCTAAACTTAGAGAGAAATAAATATGAGTAATATGTTGAGGTTTTTTCCTTTGGAATCCTGAAATTATATCGTATCTTCTCTTCGTTTTACAGAAATTTAAATATATTTCTTAATTTTTTTTTAAAAGGTTATGTAGTTCAGGATTATAAATGTCAAAATATACAAACTCTTAGAACATCTCAATCTCCCTCTGCAAGGGAAAAAAGCTAACTAGTTGCTTTTGGTGTAAGCAAAGACCCTCCCACAACAAAATGAACAACTACAATACAAAGGCTAAATAAATAAACAACTAAGACATCTTATAATTACCTGACAGGACTGTTTGTGGCATCTGGATCATGGGCCGCTACAGTTCCAATGATAGTGCCAACCTTTGCTGCTTCAGATACCACCATGGAGTACAAACGTGAAGTAAACACAGGTGGCTCGTCAACGTCTTCTACAATTATCTTCACTGTTGTCATGTCACTGAAGGGCCCCAGACTCAGGAAGCGAGGGTCAACATGCATATTGGCTGCTTCTATCCTCAGGGTATAGCTTGTCTTAGCTTCAAAATCCAGCTCCTATACAGGTAAAGTTATTTGGAAATTTTATTATCCAGTGATGTTGCCCAAAACTGTTTCACTTCTAACTGTCAGTAACTACAAAATGAACTTTGCCATTTGTAATCAACCAGCACTTTTGATTGGCAAAGTATAGTTGATGCCTCATTTTTTAGCTTTCTCAAAACACTATTTACAGGGTCTCACTAGTGAATATTCCCCAATGACTTTAATGGTAAAGGTCGTTCTACACTGAATGAAATAAGAATTCTCTGAGTTAATGGCAAGACTTCCTGTGACTTCTGTGAGGATCAAATTCACCCCCATTATTTCATCATTTTATCAAAGCATACTTTTTTTTGTCTTATTCATATTTTATCTAAGGTAATGTCAAATACAATGTGCCATACTACCCAGACGTAAGAACTCAATATAATATTCTCTAGCGAAAACATTTCATTCAGAAAATTGTGGTGGGTTTTTTTTAGCATTGGGATTGACTAGTCAATTATTACTCCAAGCTCTGTATAAGTTTGTGTAGAAAATGTGGCAATTGGTTTAACTACATTGTTTATATGACAATATTTTGTACTGAGATGCAGCCTGGAGACTGGTTTTTTTTGCTTTGCTTAACAAAAGAGATGTACATTAATTTTTTTGCACCTTCATTATGTTTTAATTTTCTTTGATGAAAGTATAGTTTCTTTTGGAAGAAATACTGCATTAGAATTAAAAATTACCCTCCACAACTAATGGGATATCTGTGATCTGGAAGACAGTCCCATAAAGAAAATTATTTTGGAGGCAAAAAAATCATCCCACCTCACAGGCAATTATTGAAAGAAATCATCATGTTAATTTTAGCACCATTTACCCTGTATCTATAGTCTTAATTTGTCAGCTTGTACCAAAAGCCCAGCTAACTGTTTCCAAGTTTAATCATTAAGAATAGCAACCAAAGACCCCAAAGTTTCCAAAACTGTCATCTGGTTACTCAACTATCTTTTCAAACTATAATTCAAAGTGTATAAAACAGATTTTAAAAGATTTTCTGCAGTTCTGATTCTGAATACATCATAGGGATCTGAAATGTGCTTGCAAAATAATCTGACAGCATCTGCAAAATGTTCCTGTACTCACTCAGAGGAGCAGCAGAGGTGAAACACACGTCTGTTGACCTACAAATGCAAGGGTCTAAGTTCTCCATCGAGTTACAGTAGAATAAATCCCAAATGAGCATCTTAAAGTCAGCGATTATGCTGACATTACAACAGAGCTGTAAACAGTCCAGATTTAAAAATGAAAAATGAATTGCAACACATAACGTTCAGAAAATCACTGAACTTTTATAAACTCTATATGGCAGCAAAAGGCTTCTCCAAATGGGAATAGATGTGATTCTCATGTTATGCAAGCGCTTACTTCTCACACTGAATCAGAGCTGTAGTATCCATAGTTCTCCAAATACAGACATGTCATAAAAGGAAGGTTGTCTGGATACTGGTCACTATATTGGATGCAACTGGTCATTATTTATTACTAAGGCATGTATAATTGTTTTTAATTTTAATTTTGGGTTTATATTCAGAGTACAATATGTGTGCTATGAAACAAATGTCACAGCGATAATGCAAATGTATTCTGGTGTTAGGATGATGAAAAATGTCTCAGGAACTATATTGTGTGATATGACCAGCTGAGCAGCAAGGTTAATGAGAAGACAACCAGGCACACGAATATCTTAAGACTTCTAATTTTATAATAAAATCATCATATTAACTGAAGAAATGATAACCTGAAGAATGTCAAAAGGCTGAGATTTGTTGAACTAAAAAAAAAAAAAACAAAAAACCAGTCCTTTGGCAAACAGTATGTTTTCAGTCAGACTGTACAAAAATATGTAGCAGAGAAGGGAAAGCTAATTCATTCTCATTAATCAGTGATATCTGTTGAAATTGAATGATTGAGATTACAGTGATACTTAATCAAACACATGGAAATATATAATGAGATTGCAGACAAGATAGATTCTTGTGATATACTAATGTTAACACCACAGTCATCCAAAGGAAAAAAGATTATGAAAATTCTGATTTAACAGAGAAAGTGCATAGAGCACAATATATGTAATTGGACAAATTATATAAATTTTAATTTGAATAGATTAAGCACAATAATGAAGAAATATTATTTAAATTATTTTTAAGACATTTCCATGTTTCTATATTGGTTAAAGAAGACTAAATTAGAACTTTAATAACTGAAATCATAAAAACATATTTTCCATGTGAATGTTTGTCACAAAAGCTGACACGCACTTTTAAATCATCGTATTTCATTTTTGTAATGTAGAAAGAGATCATTCTTCATTTGACTGGAATACAGGAGCGTTAGCACGGAACACACAAAACCCACTTTCATTAGAAAGGTATTTTCTCATAGAGAAGGATGCAAAACTAACGATGGTGTAGATGCACATTCTAAACAGGCTTGCTTACTAACAGGTTTCACCTTCCCCACCTAGCCATGTACCTCTGAGAAAATCACTATATGGTGCTTACTGCAAGTGTAGCAAAATTTTTCTAGGGAAGAAATCAGTTGGTCTACTTATGAATGCCTGTTTTTCACCAGTAAGGGAGTCTCAATAACTGGAAGAAATAAACATCTGCTTTCAGCAACGTGAATCCTGCCCTAGGATTCCCTCAGATATCTTCTGGCACCCAACACTGCTGATAGTTTCCAAAAGCTGTAAGGGTCTTGTTAATGAAAAATAAATAAATAAAAAATCTAACATATGTACATATACAGTGGGGAACAGTTGGTGTTTAGAAGAGGGAAGTATGGATTGGCAAAGGGGTTTTACAACATCAGATGCTATTGTGTTATACAGGGGCAATAATATTGTTTTATTTTTATTTCTTTATAGCAGAGTCTGTCTCCTGTGGCCTGTGACAGTGCCTACAAAAGCTACAGGCATCCTCAGTCTGTTCCTATAAGGTACGCATCCTCAGATCCTATGGTGAATACACAGCTACCAAGTTTTGAGGCAGAATACAATCTGGGAAAATAAACAAAACCTCTAAGATATGATTAGTATGCTGGAGTTCGTGACCTGCTGGAAACATTTCAACAATTTGCAGATGATATAATGAAGACATTACATACTACAGATGCTAACGAAAGACTGAAAAAGTGGATTGAAAAGATTTCCTTTTTTTCTTTCTTCTTATCTAATTATCACTGATGTCTGTTATACAGAGAACACTATTTAACTGGCCTTCGGACCATGCCTTCATTATTTCCTGCTATAACAAAAGCACAAGATTCCAATAATGGAACACCAAGTCAACAGACTACAAATCAGTACATCAGTGTTGAAGGTTAAATGCACAATGTATACCTCAGTCCTTCAGTACAGTGAATAGAGCTTGACAGCTTCATTAATATCTGTGCATTAGTGTTATCTGATTAGATCCTGTGCAGGATCCATTCATCTTTCTCTCATTTAGGGGTTTGTGGGGACTTTCTTTTTCTTTTTTTTCTTTTTCTTCTAAGGGGTAAGAATTTTATGCTGTCTAGGAAATTACAAAACAAGTCATCTATATTACAGAGGCTGGATATGAAGTTATCATTCACAAGAAACCCATTTTTGTAATGTTCATTTTTTATTGTATGGTAACTTTGTAATAATGTACTTTTCAGAGGTGAAAATCCCATTTTTATGCCCAGTTGAGGTTTTATATTGAAAACTGCAGTACATCAAACAAATGCACATTATCTCTCAAAGGAACCATGGAAGCCTCAAGTTTTTACATTGTAAACTCTGATATAGAATTGAAAGAAAATTTTCTATCTGCAAAAATAAGTGAAATGTTAACAGTAATAGAAAGATAGCTTTTCACTCCAAAGCTTAAGCATAAACCCCCCATTTTTATAATTGCCAGTATTACTCTTAGAACGAACTCGGGTTTTAAAATAATCTCTTACCAGTCAATTTCAATGAGAAAGTACTTTGCAACACTATTTTCACATTTTTCCCTCTAACATTCAAATTGGTTGGTGATATTGGTGGTAGGGCTGTGTATCAGGAGAAATGAAGGCAAAGTGAGCAAGAACTGTGCCATAGGAAATCTTAATGCTTGTCACTTGCTACAGTAAGACATAACAACCCTCTCTCTATAGAGTCTTCAGGCTTTTTTTTTCTGCTTAAGTCCACTAAAATCTCTCCATAGACTTCAAAATGGCTTGAATCAGATCTCATAACCTTCCAAAAAGTCACATATGATACATATGATAAAAATATACCTTGCAGCCTTTTTTATTTCTCCTCAGTTCTAAGGTTGCTACTGCAGAGACAAATCCAATGTTTTAAAAACTCCAGTGCATTCAGAAAAATTACATTTTTCTTCCAAACACCCTCACCACTGTGAAATGTAGCTATGCAAATGACCTGAGTCCTTACTAACAGAACATTGATAGCAGAATGTTAATTACAAATGAAAACACAGGAAGGAATTGATCCTTCTCTACAGATGGAGAACTGAGTCACAGTGTGAACCAGGATAAAATTTTCAAATACTTCTAAGAAATATAAATACCCAATTCCTTTTCAAAAACTGTACAAGACATTTTTATTTTTTTGTTTCTGAAAAGGTCACCTAAGATGGATATTTTCCTAAATCCTGTTTAAAAGTATCTTAAACATCCAATTTAGCTTTGCTTAGGAACTCATTACAGAGAGTATGCCTACAGGGTGAAGAATAGCCAAACTCTTCCATTATTTGCAACATCAGAACTCTAGGACGAAGTTTCAGTAGGTGGTATCTTTAGACTGCTCTGTACAGGATAAAAATAAAGGAAGAACTTACTTCTATTTCATTTGGCAAGTGAAAACTTTGCATTTATTTATTAATTCTATTTAATAAAAAAGAGAGTGGGAGAAGAAAGAGAATGGGAAGATTTCCACAGTGACTTGAAACCACTAGGCAACAAATTGTGTGAACATAGCAGGTTACAAGAAAAGAGCCCCACTATTTTTCCCACTTTTCCACGCGTCCTGTAAGCTGAGAATACCACTCTGAACTGTGCTTATGGGTTCCATTCACTTGTTGTTTCCACCAGCTTCTGGAAAATAAAGTTTGTCTTCTAGCATTTTTCATATCCTATTGCAGGTTGGAAACAGACTGGCATCCTAAAAACAACTTATGGACTTTTATATACCGTCCTAGGCACATGCTGGCTAAATTTTTTTCATACGAGTTCAGTCAATGAATTCAGTTAATGTATTACAGATAGATATTAGACCCTATTTTTTAGTGCCAGTAACCAAGGAAATGGTTCAATACTGTTTTTACTAGCTCCTGTCACAAGATGAAATTCTAGTTTCACTGATCTCACAAAAAATTTATTCTACCCAGACTTAACCTCTTATTATTATTTAAGCCATAAATTCACAGAATCATAGAATCATCTAGGTTGGAAGGGACCTTGTCTCAAAGAATATTTTGGAAAACGTTGTTTGTTTTTTTTTTCTAGAATGAACTTAAGCAACTTGCTGGAACACATTAACTTCACATCTCATTCATTTGATCCTGATTCAAACCTCCTAACCAGGACAAAAGAAAACAAGGTGTCACAAGTATGTGAAAAGCCATATAACAGCAAATATTGTACAGTGGTACGACCTGCATGCCTTAGCTGTGTTTCATAAGGTAGTACAATCCTACTCTGTACTCTTTGGAGGGATAAAGACCAAATGGGTGAAAACATAGAGAAAGTATTCCTCCCTTGTCTGATTCCACATGGTCAAGCAAGTTATTTTAAGAGTATCAGTCTATTGTCAAAACATTACCTTGAACTGAGGTTTAGTCTAGTAGCTAGCATATACTGACAGTAGGCATTAGGCAGCAACAGTGCTAGCATGTTCAGCAACATACAATCCCCAGTCCTGCCATGGCAATAAAAACTATGAGCAGAATTACTACCACTATTTGAAAAATAGCACTGTTCTCAAATTGTTTAGAGAAAAATCCATCCTGAATAAACTGTGCAAGCCAAAGAAATATCTGTATTTAGCAATGCACAAGAGATATAAATTAAGGAAGAATACACTCCATATTTCAATGAATATCACTGTTAGAGTAAAACCATGATTATTTTTTTCTGTTGACTTTTGATGTTTTGAAGTCTCTGTGTCATAGGATGCAGATAAGAAATGTGTTCAAATTTGCATTAAAAAAACCCAACCCAAACCAAAAAGTAAACACACTCAAATCTCATTCACCAATTATGCCACCCACCAAGTCAATATATGTATTAGTCAAGTCCATTATACACAAGTAATCTTGGGAAATACCTAGCTATGTAACATTTTTCTTTATCTAATATCATGATTCTTGGTACCTCTATGTTTCAAAAAAAGTTCATTTTCCTGAATTTATATATATAAATAATTTATTTTCAAATTTTGCTAATCCTTGGGCATTTTCTTTCATTTTCCATCCACTTGGACAGTACAAAAATCCTACTTTGCTCACTGAATTCTTAAATCTCACTTCTCTCAAGTTTGGTGGGTTTTTTATGATTTTTTTTTTTTACTTGATGGTTCTCATGTGTTAAAAAAAATCTTCATTTTTAGTGAGGAATTCAACTTTTCAAATTGTCTCAAAATGGTTATCCTTCTAAAAACAGAAAATCCTCAGTTTGTGTGTGGAACTCCGATAATCAGGTGCCAAACTTTCTCCACAACACCCAGCACAAAAATGAATGGAGCTGTGCCTTCAGTTGCTCAGAGATACTGGCGGTGAGTTTCATGCCTAACCTACTGATTTGTATGTATGATTGCAGCAAAAGTATGCAAAGCTAAGCCATTAATTTGCATTTAGAACCAAAGCATGCCTTTTCAGAAGTCTTTGTCTTGGCATTTTACTGCTTGATGTGTACACAGACATGTCATCTGAGCGTATAAATACACATGAGTTTCAAATGATGGGCATGTGTTTGGAGGCTGAGCTGTTTCTCAATGCCTCAGCTGATTTCAGGGGCCTGAAAAGGAAAAAGCTAATTGCACTCAGAGGTGTACAGAACGTCATGTGCCGGATAGTAAAACGTTTAGGCAGATTCCAGGTTACAGACTTAATTTCTTCACTGATTCCTTACTGATAAGCACAGATTATCATGCAGGGATAACCTCTGCCCAACTCCATAGTGATCTGGCAGGCAAGGCTTGGTGGCTGAAGCACATCTAACCTGCATACATTGTCATTAATGGTCTTCTCTGTACATGTCCTCCAGAGAAGAAAAAGGTGCATTTGCCTGTTAGCCACTGTGCTTGAGCTCTTTGCTTACTTTCTTCCCTCTTAGCCAATGTTCTCTGGAGTGTTGGCAGGGAGGATCTTTCAGCCTTGGGCAAGGCAGCAAGTTCCCTGGAGTCCATATGAAGAGCTAAGGGCATCCAGAGGTTTGGGAGGTGCCCCTCAGCATGGGGACTCACCTTTGGGTATGGCAGAGGAAAGTAAGTCGATAATAGTAAGAAAATGAGAGAAAAGTTCTAACACTGCAGAGGAAAAAGTCTGGATTCTTGTGTCAAAATATAGCAGCATCTAGGTTTAAAAATGATTAGCAAATTTGAGCATTTCATCAGGTCAAATTTTTGTAACCTTTTTAATGTGGTCCAATAGCTATTTTATAGAGTACTTCTCGGGATGAATGTTCAGTACTGAAAAGTCTAGTTCAGCTCCCTAGCTAAAGTGATTATAGAAATAATAAATTACTATTATTTGGTCCACTGTACAACACTGGAATCAGTATATTCCAGGAATAAACACCATGACTACAAGAGCATACTGAAAATTAAAGTGAACTCATCAGTTCTCAAATTAGATCGCTGAAGCACCCAACTGTTTCAGTGTTGCTCACTGTAGCACTGATAAATGCTCTCCCTCTAGGATAAGCGTATTTCTTACAGATCTTTGCTAAAAACCTTAAACGAGCAAACTGAAGGAGCCAAGTTGAATTTGGCCATTGAACAAAGAGACGACTAACTTTTCATCACTTGTATTTCAAATGTGCTAAGCAAAAATTAGCACAGTTTGCAAGAAGCCTAAGATGGATGTTTTTGCTTTTGAAAAATGATGATTCACATTACAGATATTAGAGCCTGATCTTTCAAGGGTGCTGAATATCCTTCATTTGCTGTGACATCTATGGATGCTTACCAGCTCTCAGTAGGTGTTCAGGGCATCAGAGAATTAGCCTACTGTTTTGCAACACCATGCAGTATCAACTTCTTTCAAAGGAGAAACATTACTGAATTTTTATATTGCTTTAGAAAGGAATTCATGTGCTAAAGGAGGAAAAAAGAAAAAAACCCAAACCAAAAAAATCCCACAACTGGTAGGTGAAGTTTACAGAGTTTAAAGAGTATATAGGGAAGAAAAATCTGCAACGGAGACATATTAACTACAAACATAGGTCCTTCTTCAGGAAATTACTTACACACATTCTAATATGCCAAGTCAGTCCCACATTTTAGGGTCTGTTAAAGTGTTTAGCAGAGTTAGGGCCATAGATTCAGCATTGTCATTGCCAAACATTCACACATTAAGAGTATGAAATTACATGAGAAGAGATTCTTCTAAGGTGTTGGGTTTTTTTCCTGTTCTCCTCAAAATTTAAATTTTCTTGCAAAATATTTCAGCACTTTTATTTTGTAAAAGTATAGTCTTTACAAAATGTTGCAGCAAGGTAAGAATGCTGAGTTTTAATATTTTATATAAAAACAATTTTTTAATTTTAAAATGTTAGTTTTCTAACTGTACATATAGAAAGCTAAAAAGAAAAAAATCTCTTTAAATATCTTAATTCTTTTGAAACAATTTTTTTTTATAATACATTATCTTGTGAAACAACGATTCTTACTGATACATAATTTTAATATTAGTAATGTGTGCCTTTTGCATAGAACAACATCAGCCAAAGACAATTAGATTTTTTTTTTTAAATTATGTTTGGGATCCATTTAGTATTTGGAGCTTGCTTTTTTATTGTAGGATATATTTTCACATTTTCTCTTTAATATAAGGACAAATGAGACTAAAGCTTAGATTCTCATCCAAACTTGTATGTGCAGGAGCTTTTAAAAAAAAACTCATCAAAACAGTACAGCTATTGCCAAAAAGCCTACAAGAATTTCCAGTGTAAGTCATTAAAAAGCTCAAAGTCACACACACACACACACACACAGAATCACAGAATCACAGGGGTTGGAAGGGACCTCCTGTGTCCAGCCCCCCTGCCAGAGCAGATTTACACTGAATTCAAGACGAAATATGCCAGTGGACATTTTTACAGCAGTTAAGGCTCTTAGAAACAGAAGCTCATACTCTCATTACCTGCCCTCATCTTGCACAGAACCTAACAGAATCAGTGAGAAAAATCAGACTTACCTTCTGAATTGTTATGATTCCCTCTTGGGTGTCTTTGTCGACAGAAATTTTGAATACTCCCAAACCGTCACCATCCACAATCTTATACTCCATTTCAGCATTAGGTCCCACATCTGCATCTGCAGCTTTTATTCTGGCCACCACAGAAGCCACTGGTAAAGACTCTGGGACATTATACTGATATGATCCTGTGAAATTTAAAAATCTAATTAATTTAGAGTCCTCTGGGACTGTAGTCTAAAAAAAATCTAGCCTTCTTAAAATCTACCTTCCTTTAAATCATGTACTTGAATATTTACTCAGACCACCAGAATATATTCAGTTTAAAATAGAATTGCCCTTTTTTTGCAAGGTTTTCCTTGTGATGGACTCTAAGTACTATGGGCATAACTTCTTCCCACGGTGAGAGAAGCACAAGGCAAAGATGCAAAAACGTAATTCAAAACTTAAGTGCAAATCATAAATTCCTGCTACAGAGTTCCAATGCAGAAAATATTTTACTTTGTTTTCCACAAAAGACGAAAAAAAGCAAGTCAAATAATATCAATATAAACTTTTATTCTTTTATAGCTGTGTATCTTCATTAGTCAGTTTACAATCTGAATATTACTAGAAACTGATAAATATTTATTTTTTTTATCAGTAAGTGCACCATCTGCATTCTTGAAAATTCCAGCTTTTTCATTCAAGTAGAAAATTATCTATATGCTGTCAAAAGGGTATCTGAGTGCAGCGTGTAACCAATAACATCCTCACCTTCAAAAATAACTTCAGTTATTCTATTATTATTTCAGGCAGTTGATGGCTTGAAATAACAGGAAATCTATTATGTACAGATCTATTTTTTATGTCATTGGAGGTGAGGCTGTAGTGGATCTGAATATATTCTTCACATTATTTTAATTTTACTCAGCAAGGACTCTTTTTCTTTTTTTCTTTTTTCTTTTTTTCTGTTTTTCTTTTTTTTTTGAGAAAAAGTCACCCCAGACAGAATGCTATTAATAAACTGAGCTCTTCAGGTTTGAGTGTACAACTGTGTACTCCTTTCTTTGGTTAGGATAAGAGCCAGCATAGTCAAAGAAAGTAAATGGAGGGAAGATGACTTTCCAGCTCTTCTGTGATTAACTCCTTAGGAAACCCTGTATGCACAAGAGAAATCCTGCTAAAATGCCAAAGGAATATGAAGAATTAAGAGTCAAGTTAAAGAACTATGCATCCTGAAGTGCAACTGGCATGAGATAAATGTGTGTAAGATGTATCTTTTTTTGTCTTTTTACTCATACAGAGGAAGGAAAATACACTAATAAATGTACCTGCTGTACATCATTTCAACTGATCTGAAACATATTAGGTAAAGAAAAAAGATTCTTCCAATGTCGTCGTCATTGTTGTTGTTGTTGTTGTTGTTGTTATTATTTACCTTGTTGTCAGTGATTCTGAAAGCACTTAACATGGAAGCTGAGCACTTTTACTCTTTGTTTAGATATAGCATGACATGTAAAGAAAATAACACTGTTTAGAAATATTACAAGTCATATTTTTACAAAGTAACTTACGTCGTGGAAAGCGGGGTGGGTTGTCATTAACATCAGTCAGGGTGACAGTTACAGATGTAGTCCCTGATAATCCACCATTCTGCCCAACCATGTCCTTTGCTTGAATAACTAGTAGGTATTGGTCCTTGGCTTCTCTATCCATATTTGGAAGGGCAGTCTTGATAACACCTGCAGCAAAACAAGATATGTCAATAGTTGCACAAGCAAACACATTACTGTGAAAGCTGAGTTTGCCTTTAAAAGGTAGCGGCAGATCAATGATTGCAACAAGAGTGGAAAGAATTAGTTTCAACACTAAGATCACAGGTTTTGACTGTGAACTGACATACTATAACCTTATTTTAAGTAGTCATCAAAACGCACCAATTTTTATTTAGTACTAGATTCTTTGGGTAATGCCATCCCTGACTCATTTTTTCCAAATATCTTCTCCCTGAACTATAGATTTATAATGTCTTGGGTAACATTCCCTTCCCTGGAAGATATCATCTTCTGTGTTTGATTTCCCACTCTTTTAAAGCTGGGAAGAACAATGTATTCCACATTCATTTTTAAGATTCCAAGGTCACGATTCATTTCAGAATGTCTTGAAAATCATTCACTGCATCAACTCTGACTAATATTGATATCGTTCCACACTCCGCATATATATGAAATTATCTTATTTTACCATATATTTGCTTTAACAGTACCCACTTCTAGACCATTAGTGTAATTAAGAGATTTTTGACTTATTAATGGAAACAGTGTAATATCTGAAGTAGTTTTTGTTATATCCATTGGATGATCTGCATACAATTTATAATTAATTGATTTGAAATGAAAACCAGAAGAAAGCTCCATGTTTCATTGTTTCAATTCTGTTGCTATAGATCAGAAAATAAATATGCCTTCTTAAAATGTGATGACTTTATGAATATTTCATGTTCAGTACACAGTACAGCAGCTAACTCTGATTTCCAGAGACACAGCCATTTACTGCACCAGCACTTAGTGTCAGCAGCAAAGGAAACATAAACAAACTAAATAAAGGAGAAGCACTTTGGGACACATATCTCTTCATCTGATATTTGTTGAATGTTTAGTTGGTTTTATTTCTTTCTTCCCTTATGAATGCAGGACTTGTCATTAATCATCTCTGGGTTGAAACATTTATTTCACAAACAGACTGGCACTATTTCACTCGTTTTATAAGACATGTTAAAATAAAATTAACATACAATTTCATAACATTATTTTTTTTTACATTGATTTTTCTGGTGTGCTTGTTTTTCTATCACAGTTAAATTGCCAAGCAATGTTAACCAATCATTTGGAAGTTAATTATCATGCACACAGGAAATCTGAGTATTACATCAAAGTGAAAATGTATGCAAATGTTTCATTCTGAATCTTTAAAGGTTTTTATTTAGCAGAATACCATATTATTTTTCAAGGGCTGTCTGCGGTCATTATGACAATATACATTGTACACACATATACATGGAGACAGAGAGAGAGAGAGAGAGAGAGAAACCACTAAAAATCATTGTGGGGAAAAAGAAAGTGCTATATATCCTTTCTAAGGATGGACCTGTTGCAATATGAAGATAATTATAGTACTTAGAATCATGGAATCATAGAATCGCCTAGGTTGGAAGGGACCTTTAAGATCACTGAGTCCAACCATCAACCTAACACTGTTATAAGTACTATATACTTTTAAGTACTTATGTAGTACTTATTACAGTACATGGACAGTGAGACTGAATGCATCCTCAGCAAGTTTGCTGACGACACCAAGCTGTGTGGTGCAGTTGACATGCTGGAGTAAGGGGATGCCATCCAGAGGAACCTGGACAGCCTCGAGCGGTGGGCCCATGTCAGCCTCATGAAGTTCAACAAAGCCAAGTGCAAGGTCCTGCACGTGGGTCGGGGCTGTCCCAAGCACAAATACAGGCTGGGCGGAGAACAGATCGAAAGCAGCCCTGAGGAGAAGGACTTGGGGGTGTTGGTGGATGAGAAGCTCAACATGAGACAGCAATGTGCGCATACAGCCCAGAAAGCCAACCATATCCCAGGCTGCATCACAAGAAGTATGGCCAGTAGGTTGAGGGAGATGATTCTGCCCCTCTACTCTGCTCTCATGAGACCCTACCTGGAATACTGCATCCAGCTTTGGAGTCCTCAGCACAAGAAGGATGTGGACCAGTTGGAGTAGGTCCAGAGGAGGGCCACAAATAAGATGATCAGAGAGTTAGAGCACCTCTGCTATGAGGACAGGCTGAGAGAGTTGGGGTTGTTCAGCCTGGAGAAAAGAAGGCTCCGGGAAGACCTTATAGCAGCCTTCCAGTATCTGAAGGGAGCCTACAAGAAAGCTGGAGAGGGACTTTTTACAAAGCCATGTAGTGATAGGAAAAGGGATAATGGTTTCAAAGTGGAAGAGGGTAGATTCAGATTAGAACTCAGGAAGAAACTTTTCACTGTGATGATGGTGAGGCACTGGAACAGGTTGCCCAGGGAAGTTGTGAAGGCTCCATCCCTGGAAGTGTTGAAGACCAGGCTGGATGAGGCTTTGAGCAACTGGGTCTAGTGGGAGGTGTCCCTGCCCATGGCAGCGGGGTTGGAACTAGATGACCTTTATGGTCCCTTCCAACCTAAACCATTCTATGATTCTATGCTTATTTCTACAATTTAGATGTTGTTAAATATCATGTGAACTTTTGATCAGAGCATTGGGATTCAGGTCTGATTCACATCACGGATTGTTTACAATAAATAGAGTAAATAGGTTGTTTCTCTTTTGTCTTAACTTGTCTGTCTCTGAAATGAAGATTTTAAATTTTCTCCATGTTGGTGTAAGTGAAGGCTCAGGCACCAAAGTAAACTGAGCCGAACGAGAACTTATTTTCCTGCTCTATGAAATGATACAATAGAATGCGTAATGCTTATTAAAGTGACAGAAGATTAAAGGTTACATCTTGTTGTGGCTTAAAATATTCATAGAATTTCATGAAATTAGTAAAAAAAAAAAAATTTCCACCAGTAATTTGTTTTGAAAGTGGCAGCAAAATGTTATATCAGATAAGGATAGGAGGCACAGCATTTTCTTCTTCAAACTAATACAGAAAAGATATATTTCCCACCACAAAACTTCAGTTTAAAAAGTAGAATGGAGAGGTGGTCATGCTGTAAATCTATAGTTAAGGAAATCTGGTTATGTGACATTGAGATATTTCTAAAACAAACACCTGCAAAAAAACTTGTTCACAGCAACTTGAAATTATCATTGATCAGAAAGATGGCACCAGGCAGCAGACCAGGGAGCTGGTAGATTGACGAGATAAAAATTCCCATTCCAGCAATGTCTGCTTATCACATAGCTCTGGTGTGTGGTTTTCATAACCTATTCTGAAGAATAAGAGATTAATAGATCAACAAAATCCAAATGTATTCAATCAACCAGGAGACCTCATTAATAAGTTTCTAGTGAGTTTTAATGCCCTTTCTCAGCATTACTGCAGTCAGTCTATGGAAAGTTACCTGTTTTTGGCTCCACAGAAAAGTAAGGTTGTCCTTGCAATATGCTGTAAACCACTCGAGCACTGTTGCCGTAAGTAGGATCATCTGCATCAGTGGCTGTCACCTGAACCACCGAGGTACCTGCAAAATGTTTAAGGGACCATTGTACATAAAAGATCAAAAAATATGAACCACAGTTGTTCAACATGTTATGCCAATATATATCTGGAACAGTGTGAGGTGGCTTTTTCACAACTGTTCATTATTTCCATCCTGATTCAGCTTAGAGTATAAGGTCCTCTTTGTAAACCAGTAGTATCAGCTATTACAGAGTTGTATCTTCCCAAATACTCTCAGCCTTTGACTCACAACAATATAAACCATCTCACTCAGTACCTCCCCTCTTTATCTCTGCCTTTGGTTGGTGGAGGATATGTGAACAATATTTCTTAAATGATGGTGGTGCCTGAAGTATGCTTAAGTAAGAAATATAGTAATAGTTTCCCTTTAAAGAGAAGTCTGCGTGCTAAAATTGTAATGAGTAGTTGGAGATTCAAATATACAGGCATATATAAGTATTACATATTTTGATAATTTTATACATAAATATATAAAATTACCTTATAAAATTATTTATCCATTTATAAAGAGATGGCTGAAGAGTTGCTGTTTCAGCTCAAAGAGAATCTGGTGAAAGCTGTCTCTAAATTCATTTAAAAAGTAGTCATTTCTGTCAATAATCTGCAACACTTAAGTATCAGTTGTGGTAATAATCTGCTGCATAAACATTTCTTGAGCAAGAAATGTCTCTATGTTGGCAGGAATAAGACAGCAAAATGTCTAACTGACTAGAAAGAAGGGTTTATTTTGTGAGGATGTCATGCTGCATCCAGCTCCTATTCATTATGTTCTCCATGTCAGTTCCCATTTGTTTTGCTCTGTACAACAGCTTCCATGATGTACGCTGGGGGCAGGAAAAAACAACACTTGGGAGCAGGGCCTTGGCCATGGTCACCACCCTTTGATAGCCAGAAAGTATTTATTTTTTTTCACTGGCAGATTGTCTGGAACATTGAGACCTTACATTCAACAGCCCAGGGACCCATTTGGAGGTTAGGTTGCAAATTAATATTGTAGCAATTTGGCAGACATCCAGTAAAGGTCTTCAACAGAGGATCAGATTCCTTCATAAACTGGATTTAGACACAAGATTAGAGAAAAACATTTGTTAATTTTGTGAATTTTTAACACGTGAAAGTAAGAGCAGCTAGAAGGCTAGAAATCACCCTTTAAAAAGAAACTGGAATAGCAAGTGTCCAGGGTGAACTTAATGTAAGTTGTATTCTGGTCAGGTTTTTCGGATATTTTCAGGAAATGGGTGGGAGAAAGTTCTGAAATTCTTCATGTCTGATATAGTACATCCCCCATCCATTTTCCTCAGCTTTTCAATTCTCAATTAATTAGAGGATCTTAAGTGGGTCCAGGGACCAGGCTGAAGGTTTGGAGAGAGAGAGGATTGAGTGCAGCCCTCCATGAAATGGTATAGATTCCAAAGGATGGGACCTGCTTGAATGAATTTTGATCATTCATAAGATAACTTTATTCACTTAAGTTATGGCCTAGCTAAACCACATTCCTGATCTTTCTTTCCTGAAGTATCCGTGACAAAGGATGATTACAATTCTATTTTAAATGCAATTTTTCTCTCTTGTGAACTGTCTAGTATTTTTGGACAGGGAAAAGCTTATTCTCAACCTGAAATTTCACATGCAACTATTAAGTAGATGGAAATTTTAAAAAGAAAATTGGTAGTTAATCCATGGAGTCATTTATCAGTTATAGGACTTAAAATACATCAATTTTCTGTTCACCAGTAACTAAGAGCTTTGATTCAGTATGTCAAACTGATTTTACAGATTACTCAATAGTGTAATTTCATACAGGGACCTATTTTAAACTTGCCAGAGTCTCTCCAGCTTTTGAGTACAAGGGAATCATAATGACTATTTGACACCCTGTGTTCTTTGTGAAAGCCAGGCTTACCACATTTACAAAGTCCCTAAGCCCTGTCAATGAAGCTTACAATGTCTGCAAATATTGGCAAAAGTGCTTATAAACCTCACACACAGTTACATCTTTGCTCCTTGCTCTTGTTGCTTTCAAGGACTCCAGACCAATACAAGATCAAAGAAGTTACAGGCTCTGCAACCTCAACAAAGACATTTTGGAAATCCTGCAAGCTTAGAAGTGCTTGTTTGCTGTAAAAATCTATTGATGTAGCAAACAAACCCTCTACATTCCGTGAGATGAATAAAGGCAGTATCTGAATCTAATTGGCTCTCTCCTAAACCACATAGATCCTTTAGAAAAGTTTTATTTTAGGTAGAAACTCTAATGCCAAATCTTTATGCACTCATTCCATTGGAGTGTAATCAGCAACTAATAAACAATGATACTTTCCTAGGCCCTTTGTGCTAATTAACTTCTCTCAAACCTCATGTTTTAAAACAACTGCTACTGTCATTATTTCTTTACCAGTTGCACACAAAAACTTTGAGCCTCCAGAAGACCCATGCCAAGAAGAAGATTTCTTCACAATACATTTTTTCAAAAGAATATGCAAGCTAACATAAGGTATGCTAACTATGTGAAAACTCCTACATGTAGGAAATCACTTCTAAGGAAATATAATACATGGAAAGATCAGTATGTGAAGATTTCCAGAGATTTTCCCAGAGGAAGCAGATTTCTCCTGAAGTATAGGAATTCCTTCAGAGGACGATCATTGTAACACAGAGCTGTCCTAATTTTTCTTGCAATAGATTGATGTCAAATTCATATGCTTATTTTCCTTTAAAAAAAATGTAACCAATAAAGCTCTATGGGTACTCGTGGATAGTCAATAAATGTATAGGTTGAGGAAAAATGGATATTTGCGTCGTAGTTCCAAATACATCATGTTACAAAAGGAGAATTTTTGTTCCTGCACTGAAATTGTCTTCCTTTTATTCCCGAACACTTTGTCCTACCTCTTAACACAGACATCAGCTGTCATACATGCATCCAAAATTAGGACTTACAGGTAACAGGGGACAGTCAACAAACAAACGGCACCACACCTTCACTCCATCCAATAAAATGAGTGTCCCAGAAAAATCTTATTTATGGCAGCCTTGTTCAGAGCCCTAGACTGCAGGTGTAAACAGGACACTAACTCTACCTCAAATGTTTATTAGTGACTTGTTATAATCTGTAGCTTCACAACTACAACTTTAAATATTTCTTACAGTTTGTGTATCTGATATGAGTTGAAAAAATACATAGGGGGTATGCACTGAAGAAGTGTCTTTTGCTCTCTGATACGGATTCCTCTACAATCGTTTTTCTCTACAATTATGTCTTTGTAACAAAGATTGAATATCAGTTCATTAAAAAGAATTCTACATGTAGCAGTTTCATAAACTTCTTCAGCAATTGCAGCAGACACTGAGGGAAAAATCTGTGCTGCTAATCAAAGGGTGTTCCATATATTTCTTTATTGATATTAGCTAATAACACAAAATAACTGAATTTTGTGTGGCTGGCACAGATTTCTGGGGTTTTTTAGAATGTTTAAGCTATCATTTTTAACCTAATCTTTAAGCAGTAATCTGAGAACTTGACATATTTAAGTTCTGATATTAGGGTAAAAGGAAGGGAGGAGTTTTTGCATAGAGGATCTTAAATTTAAAACTTTATTTGTACTTTAATTTACCCAAGTTAAGATTCAGCAATGTTTCTGATATGTACACTGGTTGCTGAAGTTTATTTTGAGTTGGAGATCCTTCAAATCCTTTTTAAATCTCAGAGTTTATTGCTTTAGAAACCTCTGCCCAGAGTTTTTTAAAAAGCTTGCTAGTACCAAAGTTTTTAGATGAGTTTGTATGAGAGGTGTTTGTGTGATTTCTGTTTTTAACATTCGTAAAATCATTTAAGGGAAAATTGGTTTCTAAAACTAGATGAACTTAACAAATCCTTATTTTTGAAACTGTACAAACCCTTATCAATTGAATTGCAGCCACATTAATAAATTAAAAATAAACCTTTAAAGGCTGTGAGTTATTAAAAGCATTGACTGATATCAATTAATGATGCGTAATATGTAATACACAAAACAGCTCCATGATGGCATCACACTTCTACGTGGTATCAGCTGCTACTAGAAATATTAAACACCTTTACTATCAAGTTATCCATAATACCTACCTAATCTTTACATGCAATAGCCTGGCTTGGTTCTGCTCCATACCATCTGGTATTTCTGTGCTTCTGCCACTGGCCCTCACCCAGAGCTGATGCAGCAATGCCTCCACAGCCTCTCCCCTCCAGGAGTGTGAAGGGGAAGAGACAGCACCTGGAGACAGGTTGTACCCTCTTCACCTCCTCCCTCGCCTCCCACAGTCTCAATAGGTTGCCTTCATTTGGGGACAAAGCCCAAGACTGGTCCTAGCCCAGCAACAAGGTCAGACAAAGTGAAGCAGAGGCGGCTTATGACTGGAGAGAGACACTGCCTCTTCATTCAGACTCTCAAAACCAACTACTTGCTTGTACCAAAGATTTAAGCATGTTACAAAGCTTTTTTTTTTTTCCTTTTTTTTTCCTTCGGTATAGGACTCAGATGTTTCTATCCATCTCAATCAGATATTTCTTGTGCTGGGTAACAAGCAAAGCTGTTGATATGTCTGGAGAGTAGAGAAAATTAAACAAAACCAAAATTATGTTGGGTATTGGAATTTTTATCCCCAGTTCTTTTGGCTATAAGCCAAAAGATCTGTATCTCACATCAGCTATTTTTTTTGGTCAGCATCACAGGAACACTCTTTTAATACTCTTTTAAGTATAATTTGCAATCTTTTTGCTTGAAATATAACACTGCTAGATTTTTTGACACATACTTTAAAAAAAAAAAAACCTATGATTTTCAGATAAGTCATATCTTTGAGGTTTTTGCTATGAATAGATTTACAAGCCATCAAGAGATTTATCCTATCTAGGATAATCAATATAATTGGGCCTGACCCGAATATAATTTGAACCTGACCTGAAGTCATTTCAAATTACAGAAAAGATTGACTTCAATTAGCCTTAGATAAAGTCCTAAAATATTTGTCAAATAAAATACACAATTATTATACTTGTGTAACCACCCTTTAGGTTAAAGGTTATAGTTCTCCTAGCTTTGTAGTTAATTTGGGTTTATAATCCTGTGATCTCTTTCATTTTGCATAATATCCAATTAAAAATCCTTGTCATGGATATAATTTTAAACAAAATAGGAGAGAGATAACTTTGTTTCTTCTTAATATTTCATGAATGCTCTAGGTGATTAATTAAAAACTGTGTTATATGAATTAACTATGAATCAATGTGACTATGTAAGACAACTGCCACACAGATATTTCATGGTAATCCTTAATTCAGTAACAATGCAGTATTCAGTAGTTGTGTGACACAAACCATGAAGGTATTTAAAATGTACAGTTTCAGGAAGCTCATGAAGATTAGGCTGCCCTTAGTCAGCACAAATGCTAGAGAGTGTAGAAGTCTCAGCTAATAATTTTGCACAATATTCCACCTAAGCTGAATATGCATTTGGTGTTGCAGTCCACATAGGAGAGAATTTCTTTCAGTCATTTATGCGGTAAAGATTGAAGAAAATATGCAAAAGCAGCTCATTTTGAAAAATAGTCCTTATGTTCTCCACTGCACACTGTGCACTCCCCACAGATTGATTCCTAATAGATTTTTTGGAACAAATGGAGCATGGGCAAGGGGTAGAGGCATGGATTTGTGTGTGTAGGTAAACCTCATATATGTGTAGTAGCTGTCCATATGTCAATATGCCAGCACAGGACAAGACAGAGGTAACTCATGCAAAAGGGAAATGTGGAGATACTGCTCTTCAGGTCACAAGACAAAGGTGCAAAAATCTAATCATTGCTGCAGGCTACAGCTCACTTAAATAATCTAATTCTAAAATGAAACTCCAATTTTTAAAAAAGATATATTTTTTACAGAACATATTTTTGAAGTGCTGAATATTTAGTTTTTACAGTCTTAGATTATCTCTGTTTTCCAAAGTGCAGCAGTAAAAAGTTCTCAGCAATGTATCACGACTCATCTCTTCCATGATGCTCCTCAAAAGCTGTGGTGTCCATCTTTCTTTCCAGTGCTACTATTGCCTCTTCAGGTACCCACATAGTGTTTTAGTGACCATGAACAAATGCCACGTATCAAATGAGAAAGAGTATCTATGTTCACTGCTTAGTAAAATAAATAAATAGAAAAATCATTAACAATGTTTTACTTATCTCTTTTTGGCTCCTAAGCTGAGTTTCAAATATAAAAGCAATGTTGACTAACGATTACTGCAGGGCACTTAGGCAGCAAAGATTCTTTTTCTCTCTTTAATTTAGAGGCATTTTTTGACCTCCAAAAACACGGGAAATGGTGTTGAGGAAACTAGCAAATTAGGCAGCAAAGATTCTTTTTCTCTCTTTAATTTAGAGGCATTTTTTGACCTCCAAAAACACGGGAAATGGTGTTGAGGAAACTAGCAAATTCTATATGGGCAGTCTTACTGTAAGAGTATCAAATTTTAATAGGGTTTAAAATCAGTCAAGCAAAGAAAATCTTAACTTCAGTCACCATATAACTCTCTTAACCTGAAGTGAGACTTCCTATACATGTATTTCCATTGAAGTAGATTAAGTTCTTCTGGGTTTTTTAGCTTCATGCTTGTATTTATAATTTCAGATTAAAGTAAAATTTACCAAAATGTCTCCAGGCGAAACTCCTATCTGGTCTGAATCAGTCAGCTTTCAAGGGAACAGTGGCACCTGACAACAGATGAGTATTTGGTCTCTTTAAAGAGATAGTGGATTTGATGTTGAAATTCTTCCCTAATTCAAGCTCAGGAAAAATTAGCATTTCTTCTTTTCCAACAGAGGGTCTGAAGCCTCTAAAAGACGTTCTTCTCTGATTCCACTGGAATTTCGAAACTACCTCAAGTTGTACCCCAGTCCCTGCTGTTTGTGTGTATTTCCCAGAAAGCTGGATTTCAGTATTAGAAAAGACATACAGTAGTTACTGATATATGCAACACTTACCAAAAAAATTATGTTATGCACTAGCAGAAATTTGAAGATTTTTTTAAGAACAGACTTTATCTGAACAAAATAATATGATATCACCTCTGAGTACCATAGCATAGGTGTGAAACTTATTATTGTTAATGAGAATTATAAAACAAAGCCTCTGGGCACTGGAATGAGAAATACACCATAAAATGCTTATCTGAATCCCTACATACCTATTCGAGTTTCACAACATTTTTGAAAGGGTAAATACTTAATCTAGCATGTTATTTCCTGTTAAGTCTTGAAATATCTAACTGTTGCAGGTGCCTCATAGATAATTAAGTAGCTTAGTGGATACAGTAAAAAATAATGAAAATTTTAAAAAGGCAATAGGAACAAATTTCCCACAACACCAACAGTGTATTTTGCACTTACCCACAGGAGACATCTCGGGAACTCCAGCAGTATAAGGACCATCCAGAAATTTTGGCTCATTGTCATTGATGTCCTGAATCTTAATGACGAACTCAGATTCTGGTTCCACAGGTTTATTAGTCAGCCTATCTAGTGCTTGTGCTCGGAGTGTGTAGTAGGCCTGCTCTTCTCGATCCAGCCTCTTTGTAGCATGAATATCCCCCGTGTTCTCATCAATAATGAAAATGGAACTTGCCCCTTCGCCTGACAAGATGTATTTGATGGAACCATCTCCTTTATCAACATCAGAGTGAAGCTGGTGAAAAATTGATGAGAGATGAGATTAACTTACAAAAGAGTCAGTGGCATGGAGATATGTAAAAATAATTCTTATGTCAAGCAGTAGTACCTGAAATTTTTTTGTTCTTGGAAAGATAAGCTGGATGTTTATCGTGCACTGCATGTGAAGGACCATTAGAATCTGTCAGCTTGCTCTTGTGAGCAAGATAATTTCAGTCTTTCCTGCAAACAATCTCATTTTCAAATGCGTTTGATACAGTCTCACGGTCTTCTCATACCAGAGTTTTACATATCCGCACACATACACACATGCACACATATGATTATAACCGTGACTTTATTCCTACCTGAATTTAACTACAATGTTGGTTTAAGCTTATTATACTACTGAAGGGTAAGACTACAAACAAATTTCACTATAAACTTAATGTCAGTATGTGTTTGCTCCTGTGCGTGTATGGGAAACAACATACTGATTTCCTCAGTGTTTACTGTGTAGAGCAGTAAAACATATCAAATGAATTAAAATAGACTGGTTGATAAATCGCTCGCTACTATTTGATGGGCCGGTAACTTCACTTCCATACCTTGTTTTCCATTATCTAACTTCAGAAAGATGCAGAGCCTGAGAAAGACCAAAAAGTGGCCTGGCACTGCCTGAACTACACAGTATCGAAAGTCAGGTGTAGTTTCCTGGGGACTACTTGTAGCAGGCACAGAACAAATGTACTCCAGTAGGTCCAAATGTATCTTCCATTTGAATTGGAAGACAGATTTACAGAAAGAAACTTTCTTCCTCATCATGCAAGCTATTTTAAGCTACAGAACAAGATTCCACAGGTTTTGCAGCTCTTCTATGTCTGCTGAGTCTCACCTTCCTGTTACAGAACGCAGACTCAAACAATTCTCATATACTTTTCAAACTTATATCAGAAATGTAATTGATCTTGATATCACATTAAAGTAACACACACCCATGACATATTTAATATGGTACGGTTAAAAAGAACATAAGCAAAATTCGAAGTACTTGCTCACTTCTTAAAAAAGTGGATTACTACTTGTAAACAGCCGAGGACAATGTTAAAGATGTTCAAATTCTTTATGTCTCTTATCTGCTTTGTACCTTTCCTAGCTCCATGTCATGTTGAGTTTGGAGGTAACCCTACTGTCATCATCATCATAATTTTCTCCACTAATTTTTTTTCTCTCAGCTGGGAGTATCACTGAGATAGTAATCACTTCCAGAATACATGCAGAAAATTGCTATCTCAGGCATAACTTAGCACAGCTGCAAAACCTTTTCCTATTTCAGCAGGGAAGTATTCGTGATCAGTTTTGAATTTTTCAGCTGGCTAAAAAGCTGCCTATTTCTTACACATTATTTCACATGTGCTGTCTGTATATCTTATGCAATTACAGTGCACTCCCTCTCTCTTTTAAGACAGAAATGCAGTCTGAGCTTTGGACTGGATCAAAAAACAGAACTAGGGTATCTAAATCAGATTAGCTACGTTATTTCAAAATATGGTTTATCCTCATCCTGCCGCTACCTAACTCCTGAGATACCTAAACAAGCTTGAGATTTCTTTGGTAGAGTTCCCTGAACATTTAAAGTCCTGCTTCTCAGCACACTCAGGAATAGTCAGTGCTGACACTGTAAGCAGATCAAGGTAAAATGTATCTTACATCCAGGCTCTTTCAAGACCTGCAGCACTGCACATTCCTCAGCCCTAATGGCTGGGGGTTTATTCAATAAACCATACCTCTGTTCATCTCATAAATCTGGCAGTTGGGGCTCTTGCTAGTCTTTCAAACTGCACTGGAAGAAGTACCCATCTTCCCTGCAACAAGCAGTGGCCTGTGCAAGTAAGAATATGTCTGGCTTGTGTTTGATTTTGTTTTACCTTTCCCCCCCCACCCCTTTTCTTTTTCTAAGGCCTACTTCAGGGTGCATAAGTCTCCTGTGTGCTACAGAGGCATTGTGTGAGTTCCCCTACATAGCCAGAATCCTACAGTCTAGACTGAAATGCTGAGCATCACATTACCCAAGAACTGAAGTTATGGGATACAAAGATTCAATGTCTTTGCCTTCTTGAAGTGATTCAGTTTTCTCCATATCCCGTATTCTAGCAGAGCACTGGTCTTTCTGTGGTGGCTGAGACTCTCCCACTGTCCCTGTAAAAGTTATTCCACCTGTTGTGGTATACTTAAGGGTGTGCTGGATGAGAGAAAAGCAGGTGACACCAGCACACCCAGCAGTCTATCAGATAGAGCAGTTTTCTGAAGGTTAGAGATGTGCAGGTAGATGTCTTCAGGCAGAGAAGGGAAGGGATTCCATGTCTCAACTTGCTGAGAGGAACATAGCACTCTCTCATGGGGGAGAAGCCAATCCCACCAGCACACCAGAGTGTAGCACTGGGTCTCATGCTGCGGAGCTGCACAGCCTCCCTTTTACCTTGTATTTAGATCCAGCCCTATCCCGAATAACTTTATAGTAGGATTTTGAAAGAAAAGAGACCTTCAGGGGAGAGGCCAGAAGTGTAAATCCTCAAAGATGCATTGAGTAAGGCTTTCACAGCCCAGAGAAAAAAGAAATTCTGTAGGTTCAGCATTTCCATTTTGCTCACTCAGTGGCTCACTGATTAACACATTGGTTTTTAAGGAGTCCCACTCTGAGGTCCATAAATCTCCTCATGGATTACACTACAGTGGCTGGTGCCCTGGAGTGAAATGCTGAACAGAAGCCACTTTTTGGAATGATGCCTTGGTAGAAAACTGCTACCGCACAGATTAGTAAAGTGATTAGCAATGACCTTTGTTACTCCAAGGTTGAGACTCTGGGAGAGCAAACTTCTTTGTATCTTTTATTAAAACTTTGTTCTACTAAGCCTTTAAAAAACAATTCCAGCCCATGCTGAAGTTAGTAAAGCACCATTCTCTACCTGCTTAGCCCCAGGAAGGTGATATAGCTCAAGATTTAGCTTAGCTTTGGGACTATAGTACAATCAATTCTGTGTAAAGCACTCTGAAGAATTTTTTCAACATTTTTATGTGTATTTTAGTGTCAATCTGAGATAACTTCAAAGCACAATACAAGAGAACAATGAAAAAGTAAACTAGGCTGACAAAATCGAGTTGTATGTTTGGTGCAGTTTCCAGATCAACTTTATTCCTGTTCCACCCAATATAATCCTTCCAACAGTGATCTTCTAAGTCATTAATGTAGAGGCATCAGTGATTTGCAACTAAGAACAAAATTTTTGAATGCAGCAGTCCTGTACCAAATTTACAGTTCTGCTACTACCAAATGTGACTTCAAACTACCTGTACTTCCAGCTATTTAGTTTAACATCCTAGAAAGTGAGAAGTATTATTTTACTTATAATGTTGGTTTTAGAAAACACTTTGCATGTTCTTTTTGTTGTTGTTTCTTTGTGCAGTTTTTTTGGTTTGGTTTGGTTTGTTTTTTTCCTCCTTTTTTAGAGAAGAAATATGGTTAAAAATGAGACCTGTGATTTTTATTTGTTCTTGTGATTAATTTGGCAACAATTATGTAGAATGATATTAGTCCTCAGGACAGTTGTACTTCACAGGAAGGCTCCAGAAAGCATCTATGGCAGTGCCATCTACTAGCTTGTCTATCACTCCTCCCACTTTCTACAGAGACATTCATGTAGGAGACAGAACTGCAGCTCAGTCTGTAGCTGCACATGGAGACTATGACTTTAGAAGCAGAGAGGATCAAGACAAAGGCAGTTTCAAACTCTTGTTTCAAGAGACATGGAGGATTCAAGGATTCACTGAGTAAATGTCATCTGATCCCATTCTGGAACATCCCAGACAAATTTTCTTTCAGAATTAGTTTGCAATAAATACTGTAAATAAATTTCCTTCCTCTGTTTTCTGAAAGAGGAATGTTATAGATAAAGGTGGTTGCATATTTCTAATTCATTTCATCCACAGCCACCTCCACGAAATATCCATGATGGGCACTCTCCAGTTTGCCTTGGCTTTCAAGTAACCCTATTTCCAGTATAAGATTCATGATCCAACTATTATATGCTGATCCTATTGCTTCTTTGTTACATTCTAGATACATTTAACCTGAAAATTTTAAGAGTTTTGGTGTTGAGAGTTCCCTGCATTACACCATGTACAAGAAAGAGTACATGAGAACAGAAAAGGGAAGCGGCAAGCTTCTGCAGAGAGATGATGCATTTTTAACAGGAGGATGACTTTTGATGTTCCAGGAAAGTTAGCAGAGAGTGAACAAATCTAATAAAAAATATCACACAAGCCTTGTGGAGGCAGAGAGGGCCAGTGTGTATAAGAAGTGCACTTTTTTTTTCTTTTTTTAGAAGATAATTTATTGGGTGCCCTCCACTGTCTCTGAACTCAACCTAAAAAGAGGACATTCATATCTTCTTAGGTTCAGCTCCTAAACCTCTTCTCAGTTTTAGAAAATGCTTGTTTGGATATGTGTGAGAGAAGGAAACAGTCGGCTTCACCCAGTAACAAAGGCACAATTACCCTAAGTCCTTTAATGAATACAATTTTGTCCTCACATTTTTTGGCCCTGCAGCAATATAGCTTAGTATATGGTCTTGCCTAATGCGTTTATATTTATGTGGACCCTTAGGATGATGATTGTTCAAGGGAAACCTAAATCATACGTTTCCTTCAAGATCCCTAAGACTCAATGGTTTCTGGATTTTGCCTATTTGTAGATACAGATCTGTACAACTAAAGATGACGTCATTTTGCATCACTTGCCGTTAAAGCATGCTAATGCAGTGTTTTCAGTGGACAAGGACATTTATTTTTATCAGTAAGCAGAGATACTGCACTGTATTAAAAGCAGTTTATCTGGCCACCACTGATCTGTGTGAGGTCTGAATGAGAGGTTTGCTATTTCTCTGATTTTCAGTTCAGGCTCCCTTGAAGCAGGTGCAATGTTCATATGCCTCTCTTCTCCACTTTTTTTTCCCCAAAGAACTATCTTTGCAGTTGTTTCTCCCTGTGGCAGCATGGCTAATGTTTCATTTCAGAGTTTATGGATTCTGGGTGAAGAAGAAAAGCACAGGGAGAACATGAGGTGCTGCTGGGTTTTCAGCACCAGCAGGATCACAGAGGTAATGGTCAGAAAAAGACAGACAGAGTAAACAGGAGATGCTTCAGTATAACCTAGCTCCATAGCTCCCTGAGACCATAAGAAATGTGCACTCATTTGCAGAACAACTGAGAAGTTTTCTCAAGGAGGAGTTACCTTGCCTGTACCCTTTCCTTTATCGCTGTGAAAGTAACTAGAAAGGGGGGAGAGGAACGAAGACTGCCTCCTCATGACTGTGCAGGCATCCATAGTTCTTTGTGATACGGAACTGATGCAATTGCAGCTTTATTCCTCTCTTCTCACTAAAAGCAAGGAGGGACTAGGAAGCAAAAAAGGAAAAAAAGAAGAAAGAACACAGAGCCAGGACCAAGCTTCTTGTCCGTTTTATAACCACAACGTACTATCACAAAACAACTGACAATTGATTGCGGGAGGAAGACACTCTTGTCTTCATGTACAACATGTCCCCCTCCCTGCTTTTTGGGAAGATTTAAAAAGGGAACTTGTTGGGTGTATACAAGTTAACCATGTAATTGCCAGAAGATGAAAGAAAGTAGGTGATTTGAAACAAAGACTTAATTTGGCTATTTCTATTAAATCTTGCTCATCACAACGGTCAGGTTCTTAAAAGTTCTGTTCTTGGATTCAGTATTTACTGTGGTTGCACCTAGAAGGTTTTGAAATCCTTTTTCGCCTCAGATTGTCACTGCTGGTAAGTGTTTTGAATTGTGATGACTCATAAAGTACTAGATGTTTTTTTCTTCTTATTTAAATGTAACACTGTATTTGTTAACTATCAGGATAACTAAGGATTCAATGTTGCTGATTTGGAACAATTTCAATGCAAGTAACAACTCATATTTAAAATTCAGCATAGACAATGGAGTTAACAGCAAAAACTGATGTGCACACATAACATTTCTGCAATGTTTAAGGGTCTCACAAACACATTAGTTACTAATATAACTGTTGTTCTCAGAGGAAGCTATGAAACTCTCACCCTTGTATAGTGTAACCATATTTCAAAATCAACAGCTTAAGACATCTTTTTTAATTTCCTTTTCAGTCTCATTACAGAAGTCATGTGGGACAGAAACAGATTTCTCAGCATTTTATTGATGTCAGCCAAGGCTTGTGATTCATAGAATTGACTTCACATCCAGGCACTGGTGAGAGTATTATTCAGCAGGTAACGATTTTCTTATAAAAGTCTTTTTTCCAAAAAACATTGAGAAAGTGATAAAGGAGCTCCTAGAGGGCTTTTGTTTGCTTTTGGTTTTATTAATTTATGTAAAACTATAGTACAAGCCTGGGGTCAGAAAGAAATACGCTGGTCTATGTGCTGTGCTTTCAGCATAACAGATAATACTGAGGACAAGAGATCAAGTCAATATAAATGGCTATGCCCAAAACCCTAACATTTTTAATTAGAGTTTGAAAAGAAGGAATACGCTTGTAATGCTGCCAGAGTTTCCTTGTCTCAGCAATGTTGTCAGTATAGTTGGGAACCAGCATAGACAACTGTGCCACAGTGGCACAATTTGCCACTTTGACATACTAGCAATTTCATGCACTGTTTTGTTGCCTCCAGACTTTCTCCTTGTTAGGCAAGTGCAGAGAGAGTCATGTGGGAATACAAAAAGGTCCCATGCTATAGACCACAGTATTATTACATTATATTTATCTAACACAAGCAGCTGGTGACAGGCTTGCTCAAAACCCAGTCAGCCTAGACAAGACTTCTGTTCTGTGTTGATCTAAAAACCCCCAAATTGTGTCTGGAGTGCTCAGAGCTGACCAAAGACCTAAGAGCTGCTGAGACAACCAAGGTCCAAGACATTCCTGAAATCTCTTTACATCCAGCACTGTCTTTATAGGCTGTCTGAAGTCAGACTGTCTCCGAATCCTCTTTTGTCTTGCTATGGGTAATACTAGAGTCCTATGAATGACCACAAGCCAACGTATCTACCCAGGATCACCACAGAGGCAATGAGATAATGAGATGTTACCTATCACATGAGCGCATTTCACGTGCAAGGTAAAACCAGGGCACATCCCTTTGGGAGTACCAGCTGTGTCATCCCACAGCTTGTCCTTAATAGCCCTGCTGCAGGCAAATTATATGTCATCTGGTGTATTTTGACCTCTGAGATCTTCATATTCAACAGTGTATATAAAGCCGGTGAGAACAAAGCTCCATCTACACTCAAGTTATTCATGAAGGTGCATGGTTAAGAAAGCATAGGATAAGAGAGAAAATAAATAAGAGGGATAAAGAGGGAAGAGAGGAAACTGAGGTTAAAAGAAAAAAAAAGTTAAAAAAATACACAAACCAAAAAAAAACAAATTGAATGAGAACATGGACAGGTCTGAAGGACCAGGAGAGAAATGGAATGGGAAACAGACTGATGAAAGACCTCAAATGAGTGTGATAAGGCAGAGGAGATGGACAAGAGGAAGACAAAAGGAGACAGGCAAAAGGAAGAATGACAAGTTGAAATGAGAAAAAACAGCAAGGAAAAATAAAAAAGTACAAATGAACGAAAATGCTGAAGTAGTAAGTGGGCCTGGCCTTCAGTGACTGATCAATATTAGGCAAGAACATTATTTGAACGTAAAGCTGTATAACTTTACCAGCATCTTCTTTTCATGCCCTGTTTAATGCAACAGAAACTAAAAAGGCTGATAACCTGAATCTGGTCAGGTGTCATTTTACTGAGGGTGTATATTACTATTACTCCAAGTTCGCAAAAAAAGTCTACTCTGGAGGGGAAAAAAAACCAACAACAACCATGGTGCAATTTAAATTGTTATTGATTTTAAAGTGTTGGAACCAGAGGAGCAAACATAAGAAACATGACTGATGGGCAGAGAAAGTAGCATAACTGACAGCTTGTTCTGAATGACCTAGGCATCATTCTTTTTTTAAAAAAATCCTTACTTCTACCATTAATGTAGTTTCTGAACTTTTTTTGCTGCTACAGAATGTATGTTTCTGTGCCTAAGAAATTAAAATAGCAAGAATTTTTATTAATTTGCTCAGACTTATTCTCTCCTATGATCAAACTTGGAATAAGCAGTTAAGCTTTACTATCCCCTCCTTCCCCCACGTTGTTTCCCCAGTAAAAGGTTCAGAAATCTTAGTAGAAGAGTTCAGTGACAAATATATAACCTTTATACTCTTAAGTGACTGATCAGTGTTCCAGGAGGATAATAACCTTATCACCACAGTCACATGAAGTGAATATTTAATTTTGCCAGCCTTTTGAAAAAAGGGGGTGAAACAGGAAACAGAACAGTGAAACTTCTTTAGTTGGTCGTTATTGTCCAAACAAAATTCAAAACAGAAGTACCAAAATTCTAAAACTTACACTTCATAACATTCCAGTTAGTATCTAAGTAAGCCCTCAAGGCTTCTAAGTGGAAGACAAAGTTCAGATGAAAGGTTCCTCTAGGAATAAGAGATACTGTCATCTAAAGGCTAGCAAGTTGAATAATTAATAGGAAATACTGAAAACTGGATGTGATAAGAGCAACTATGTCACATTTTTATGACATTTTTTCTCTTAATAACACTCAGTTGTGTCTATAGTGTTCTTTCTCTGTGTGTATACTTATATAATTTAGATCTTTACATAGACAGTGATATAGTGATTGTATCTATATACAATGTATGCATACATTTAAGTGTATGTATGTATACATACATATGCACATGCACGCGCACGCACACACATGTACATTTCCTTATTCTGTCCCCTTCTTTTCCAATCCCTGTAGATGCTGCACTCACAAATCTGTTCCTTCTCCCCCCCCCAAGTTTTAATAAGAACACGAAATGTCCTGTGGCGACAGGGAATTGTGCAGCCAGCCCATTAAGATTAGTGCAGCTATAGGAGGAAATCAGAAGCAGCTGCTGCTGTAGATGGAGCTGAGTGGGCATATGTAGCCGGCTGAGTATTCTTGAGGAGTTTTAATGGGCCATCATCACGACATGTCACTCTCCAAAATGACTATTTGTCATTCACACTCTTAAAAAGACAGTTTGGCAGCTTTGGGAGGTAAAAGCCATCTGTATACTGTGCATCATCACGTACTAATTGCATAATATTTATTGGGGGGGGGTGGAGGGAGAGCAATACTGTATTGTAGCACCACCAAGAGCCTGCAGGCAACATAACACATTCAGAAGAGGAATGGAAAAAAGAGACCTGCTTTCCCCTCACACACACGCTTCAAGCTTTTCAGAAATTATCTTGCTAGAATTTAGAATGGGGAAACAGACCACAGTGTTTGTGAACAATACACACATTGGAATCCTTACAGACTTGTTTAATAATCAACTTTGGTTTGGTTTGTTTTTTCCCAAACCACTCTTGGTCCTACGGTATTTATTCCTTGGAGTACTCATTCTGAGTATTTCAGTAACAAAACTGCATCACTGACAAACCAAGCCATAGAGGAGTGGATTTGCTATCTGACTTACCATATGAAAACTGCTTCTGTTTTTACTCAAATAGATTTAATTTTTGATTAAAGAAACCAATGACTCAAACCTCGTTTATACAAGTGCCTAAAACAATTAAGTCATGTGAAAATACTACTAAAGTAAAATTCTATTTACAAATTCCTGAATGTTTATTCTTACCATCTGTATTTGGGAGTCTGCATTTACTTATTCTCCAGGAAAGGGACTAAGTTCTTTTCCGTATATACCAATAGTATTTTCACATGATCCATATCTATTCATAATGCACCATACTACTTGCTGTTATATACTAAAGCACCGTATTTACTGGTCCAGTGATTTGATTTATTTTGTTGCCAAGAATCACTGAAGCTGTAAGACAAAATTCTCTTAAAGTCACTACTCTCTATTTCAGCAGTGTAATAAAATTGTGTGAGGATGCTCTCACCCTGCATTCCCCATATATAGTTTCTATGAAAGAGATCAGGCTTAAAAAATGTAGCACGGCAAATAAATACCAAAGACCTAGTATGCTTCATAGAAGAATATCTCTGGGCTAGCAGATATCCATGGGCTTGAAAAGTTTATGCACGTGTAGCACCTAACAGAAACAGAGCCTTCAAGAAACTTCACTCATTCTTCTTCTCAAATTATTTTCCCACTACACATGAAACAATCTCTGCTTGCACAATATTAATGTACACACAGTAGAGAACTGTTTCTTGAGCATACACTTTTCTTGAACAAAATACATGTAAGTATATATGCATAAATACATATGTCTTTACAGTGATATGAATATATTCTGTTCTTATACAACTGTACATTGTGAAAAAATTAATTTTTTTATTAATTATTTATGATTTCTAAGTTGTTTTTGGTTTTTTTTTTCAAATGACCAGAGAATGCATGAATGTACTTTGCCTTGTGGCACAGGAAAGACGGAAAGAGGGGAGATGAAACAAAAAAGGCAGTAGCAGAATTTATGTACTTGCAATAATGCAAAATGAATGCTTATACTTTGTCCCTGTTCTTGAAAATAGAAATAAGAAAAAAGAATACAAATATGCTGATTGGAAAGTTGTTTCTCTCATATTGCTTTTTCTACTTAGCTGTGATAATTCAGGCCTAAGATTTCAACCATGGAATATGAGAGCATATTAGAAGATCTATTTTTTCATATCTAACTCTGTAATCTAAAGAATTATATATAATAACACTGAGTGGGAAAAATAATCATACACACTCCTTTTTTGACTACTGTATCAATAATACCAAATTTACAAACAAAAATTCATTTGGTATTAAAGTATTTTCTGAGATAAGATATGTACTTATACTGAATGTCTTTATTTTAGAGTGGAAATTATACCTCCTGTATCATCTCTTCTTTGTCAAACTACTGATCTATAGTTTAGAGTGATTATCCTGTTTCTGCTTCAACTATCCAAAATAGCTTGCAGCGTTGCTTGGTTGATAATGATTTTTCTCATAGGAACCTGCTTCCAAGGAACATTAGTACCAAGGAATAGATACCCAGAGGGTGTAGAGCCTTTTTCTGTTGTTTTTGCTTTGATTTTATGTTGCATCAGTTCCTCAAATTTCATTTGCTCTTGAAAGTTTAATGCCACTAAAAATCCACTTGTACTCTTACCTTGTGTGTTAGTGGGAAGTGCTGAAACCCTGACAGACTAGAAGACAATGGTAAAATATGTAACTGTAAAACAGCTGAAGTAATTACTGTGACTAATTGTGTCTGTATAAGCTTATAAAGTACTGGACTACAGAAGACAGCATGATCTGATCATCTTAATGATGAAAGATTTACAATACAGAAAAAATGTAATTAACTGGGTCCACAGCCACACTAACCTATAACTCCCTGAAAACGGTTAAGGACTTGTTAAATAAAATTTATGAAACTGTCAAGAAAAAGAATTAACATGTTGGTCTACATCTCAGTTTTTAACATATATAAATGATAATATACACGTCAAGGCATCAGCATTTTTTATTGCGGTTTGCTTCTTAAAAATTATATTCCTGGTGTCTTTCTTTATAAAGTTTTATATGTTTGGATAAATGCAATACTTAGTGCTGACTTTTCTGAAAGATTTATAGTCAACACACAGATATTTCTCAAAGCATTTCCACACAGCTAATCCCATCAGTATTCCCATAAGATCAATGAGAATATTCCTAGATTTAAAGTGCAAAATTCAGAATTTGACACAATGCCTATATCACACACAATTAGTGCATGGGAAGGTATGTTGGGAGAGTCATAATTGCTCAGAGATGACAGTGGGTCAAGGAAATAAAGCAAGAACAGAGAATTTTGAATGTAAAATTTTACTATAACATTTTAATAGGAGTAAATTATTTCATATGAAAAGGGCAGCAATGAAAATCTATAGCAAAGCATAACAGTTTCATTGCTAGTATGACAATATAACACGAAAATACTGCACTTTATTTGGTCATGCATTGGGTTTTCGTCTTCCTGTAGACACTTGTCTTGTGTCTTAAAATGAGTTCACTTAAAAAGAACAGAGCAATCCCTTGGTTAACTTCTTACCTTAAGACACAAGTTACTATTGTCAATGTGTTTACATTTCATTTAGAATGTCTTTTTCAGTCTGGCTTGATGAAACGCCCTAACATTTCTGTAGTGCTTTCTCTTAACTACTATGACCGATTACTAACACTGCAGTTCACTAAAGGTAAAACACTGAATGACAAATAGGCGGTTCTTTTTTCATTAGGCTATAGGACAATTTCTTTTTTTTTTCTTTTTTCCCCTGCTCTTATGTATTTCACTGAAGATGGTTTATCACATTGATTTTTGCCCAAAAGTGTTTCTAAAATACATTTTCATCCATCCATATATACCGGCTAGTTAATTAACACCCCATTATTCAAAATTTACTCCAAAGAGTAGTGAAATTTAACCCTGTGCTATGTCAAATTGAATCTCTAGTTTAGAACTCTTTAAGTTAGGAAATCGTCCTTATCCAGTATGGCAGGACTTACTTAATGCTCATGAAAGTTGGTACTAAGCATATGCCTAAGCGCCTTTCTGAAATAGAGCCTTAATCCCTGTGCAAAAGAAGGGTGCTTTAATGAACAGCAGTGTGCATCACATAGACTAATTGTAAGAAGCAGAATTGAAAGCTTAAGTGATTCCATTACATAAATTCACACTGTAGCTGTTCAGTATTCAGAACAAGCTGAAGTAGGGTATGCACAGTAAATATGGACATTTGAAAATCTACTTTAAACTGTTCAGATCATTTAAAGTGATCCTTTGCGAATAAATACTTTAAAAGGTTTGATTTCCTCTTAACTGTTTTTTTAACCATTCAAATTTACAGGTCTGCCAGGGCTTTCTGATGTAACCAGACTGATCTCAAGATAGTAATTCATATTTTGATAGGCATTTTTACTCCATAGGATTAAAGGCTGGGAAAGAAATGCTTTTAATGCCCGTGTTTTGTGCTATTTTTCAGAAAACATTTGAGGGGGAGGATAATGCATTAGTACTTCAAAACCATAACAAACTGCCTTAACATGAACAATACTAGGTTAATTGTAAAGCTTTCCAGCTTAGATGGATTTTAACAGCTGTATGTAAAGGGCAGTGCTCTCCTGGTGTCTTTTTCTATTTTGGTGAGTACGATGAGTGTTTAATAAAGACAATCTCATCAAATTCCTATGCATTCATTACATCTTGTTTCCTTAAATCATATTTTGACATTTCAAATTATAAGAGAAGATATTCATGGATTAAAATTGAAATTCACTCATCATTTTTCAGAAAAACCCCATAGATTTTTACCATGTACAATGCTGATGCCGACCCAGGATTTTTTCATCTGTTCTTCGTGTTTTCACCAGAACACACTCTTGATATTTTTCTTACTCACTGCCATTAAATGCTGGCAATACAATCAATTTATGTGCCATTGATAAACAGATGATGAGAAAATACTGAAATGGCAGGTGTTATTTTACATTGGTCATGTATACTTGCTGAATCTACATTAAAATTCAAATTGTGCAGACCTGTTTCTAATTCTGAAAGCCATCTGGATTCTATTGAAAATGTTCAAAGTCTTCTTTCGGAAACATTTCTGAAGGTTCCGGTACTTCACATATATTGCGAACTTTCAATTTACATAAAGACCTCTCTGATTATTGAAACAATGTGTCCTTTTGCCATTATAAAATACATTGCATAGGATACATAATTCAAATTCTTAGATGGTCCCTGATGAAATTGGAGTAGTCTTATCTAATGACCATTTTCACACTGCTCCCCTTCTGAGTGAGCTCTGGTCCAATAAAAACAGAGTACATGAGTTCCTTATGAGAACACTCCCTGCTTTTGAAGCATTGTGGTCAACATAAAAGCACAGGAGTTATCAGTATCATGTATTCCATTAACTGCAAAGAAGATCCGTCATCTGAATTTATTCTCGTCTACCTCAAATGTTTCAACTCAGATGACTGTTACTAATTTGTCTGTCATACTTCTCGTGTATATCATCAAACACCTCCTAAAGGGATCTTTTTTTATAGTATCTGATTGTTTTATTATAGTATCTGATCAGTTTTATAACCGAATCTGAGAACAATGAATTGCTCTTGGAGATTAGAGTTTAAATCACTATAATACTTGCCCCCAGCATTCAAGACTGATCTTTGCTAAGTTTCACTTGACACAGCATGTAAACTTCTCTACCAGATTGTCTGAGCACTCTTGAAGCTTAATTGATCTAATTTGCATGTCTCATCCTGGCAGAACTGTGCATCATTTCTATCCTTTTGGACTAAGTGATCACAATCTAATCACTTTGTATACAAAGCAGATGGAAAGTTTCCAGCTCCTTTGCTATCCCCTTGCATGCATCCATATTAAAGCAATTCTAATTCAACAAGCAATCTGATCTTTCTGTATTTTTATAGGATTACTGTCTCATTGATTGGCCTTCTGTCACCAATTGTAATGTTCAGAACTTTATACTCAAGGCATTTTCACTTTTGTCTCACACCTTCTGTGTGGTCCATTAGAATGATCACTTAATTTAACAAACTGTGCTAAATATCCCTTAGGGAAGTTCTGTACTGCTTGGTGTAAATCAGCACAGCTCTGTGCACTGGAAGGAGAGTGTAATTTCCATTCATTGAGGATCTGCTCTTATATTTGAAAGGGAAAACAAGTAATTAATTATAACCCCATTCATAAAGTTCTGAGCCTTGTAGATTAGTAGGTACCACCAAAAAAAATTATAACTTTTAAAAGGAAATAACACAAATAAATAAAAGCTTCTGCAAAGGAAAGTCACAAGCAGATCAGTTAAACTAATGAAGGTCAAGGATGTATAAATTTCAAATATCATTAAAATCAAACTTTCTGAAGTGAACAGAAAATTCTACTTAATAATCTCACTTGTAATTCACAGCTGGAATTTATATTCCCCACCCGTCTCTAGTTTATATACATCTTCAAAGGTCATTCTGTTTCTTCAACGATATTCTATTCCTCTCATTTGTAACTGGTGAATCCTTTGTCCTCCTAATGGTCCCACAGATCGTCTGCTCTTCTGGGAATTTTTGTTTTGCTAGTATTGGCTTATTTTTTCCTACGTACATCTTTTTTATTGCTTCTTCCTCTTTTGTTTTCTCCATTAATCTCTATTCATAGCTGCCCAATAAAATTTATGAGAAGGCAAAAACATCGTTCAGGGGTTTTTTTTAATTTGTTTTCAGTGAAGAATACATGAGAAACTCTAAAGCATGTTATTCACAGAAACGATCAAACACTGGTGGTCAGTGCTTACGACAGCACAAAATAAGGAATACTCTTCAGTCTGCTCTGCAGCTAGTTTTAAAACAGGTGGAAGGCTGGAAGACAAAAACAATGGCTATGTAAGAGAATAAAGGAACCAAAATACATTATTAATTTCTCCAATTTTTATCAAAGAGAAAGCATGCCAGTTCAGTAATACAGCCGTGTTGTTGTGTTCATGTATACACAAAAGTAACGGTACAAGTGGAAGGATAGTAGTCGTTCAATAGCAAATCTAGTGAATTCAACGTTAACTGGCAAAGAACAAACTGAATTAACCAAGTAAACCAATTAGATCATAAAAAAGACATTAAGATGCTAAACAGGCTTTCTATTAACGTGCTGTATGCTGAAAAGTGGTAGTATAAAACCAGCAATGCCTTTCTGCGACTTGCATTTCAAATAGACTCAGTGGACAAGTCATATGTAAGCTGTTTGTATTGCAGCCTTGGCTGAGCCTTGTAAAGACAAGCTTTGTCTTTCCAGGAGATGAATTATGCCTCCGGTTACATAAGTAAGTAAAACCCCTGCTATCTTAAGATTCTGTTCTCATTGTAAAAATGTATGGTCCCAGAGCTTACAACTGGGTTGTGCAGGTGTAAGTCAGTGGAACATAACAAACACGTCTGTGGATGACACTCAGGAAATAATAGAATGCAGTTTGCTGTCTCTCAGCTGTGTTAGCTCAGCAGGACTAATAGCAATAAGTAGAAAAAAAATTATCACCAGAACAGGCAGGTGTGACTCACACATACAATTCATCTACTGAGTAACGAAGTATAATTTTATACAGTCACTTTTAAGAGCAAATTTTCTGTTACTCCGTAAACAGTCAGACACATATTAGACCGTCATATTGTATTTAGTGAAGACACCCAGGGTTTCTAAGCCAATGTGAAGACTCATGGCCCTGAGCTGTCTTTTCCATGTAGCAACCTGCTGCTTCTTCTGACGGTACCACACTCCACCCTGAAGGCATTTAAACCTTCAGTTGAGGTAAAAAAATTAACAGTACTGAATGTTTTCCTTCACCCAACTTTACAGCAAAATATCAGCAAGGGTCTGTTGATTAATGAGACACACAACTGCAGGAGTACGAAGAACTGAACAACTCTTACTTTGCCTTCCAAATCATCATTCATAAAATAATGTTATCCTCTGCCAAACATTATTAAATAATACCATAGTGTTTTAGAGTTTAAGAAAATCTATCTTATTTTATTGCTGATGTAATATTCATCAGTTGTATTTATATTTCCAACAGATCCAAGTAATTACGGGAAAGAAAGGTCTAGTTTCACCCCATTACTCTCTACAGTGGCACTTGTACTGGTTCTGTTGCAGTTCTACCAACAGTAAAGGTCATTTACAGGTGCAAGAGTGTTTGACTTCAGGAACACTTGTGATATTGCTGATCAGTTCGTTCACTGTCATAAACTTAAATCTTCTGACCTTGATGGTTAAGCTGCAGCATGTTTCCCCCTGTATCTTGCTAATTACCTTACAAAGTAATTTTCCGGAGAATTGAATCTGATCCACAACCTGTTAGCTCATCCTACTACAGTCCAAAACTGTGTTCCAAATTGGTCTTTGCAGTTTAAAGGTAGTACAAAGCAAGCATGAAATGGCCAGAACTGGAAGGTGGGCCACTGTATCTAATACACAGAAGACAAAATTATTTCAGAAGCAAAGGTAAACATCTTGTATTTTTAGTGCAGTCTGCTGACACAGAGCCTTATATCTCTAAAGGTATCATAAGGATCTGTCATCAAGGTGGACATCTTAATCTTTCTGCCTTCCTCGTAGCCTCATTGCCTGCTTGGCAGATATTTTGGAAGCAAGACAAAGCACCTGGGCCCTCAGTCTGCATCATCCCGTGTGAAAAAGCAGTCATAGATTTCATTTTGTGCTTCTAGAAATAAAACTGGGAAAAAAAAAAAAAACCAAACCAACATTCTGGAAAGACTGGTAGAATGGACCATCCTTTTCTATCCAGCTCTACTTACTAAAATAATAGATAAATGGAAATTGTTTTTAATGTGATACTGTGGCTTACATAGTATGAAACAAAATCTGTTCTTGACGGGACATTGAAATTAATCTGCAGGAAAAAATTCTCATGTAGCCTGTAAATACATTGAAGGAAACACAGACATATGGAATGACGAATGTCAAAATACTAGTCTAGAAGGGAAGATGTCTACTGAGTTTCTGAAAGACCTGGAAAACCCATAAGTGTTGTTATTTCATCCCCTTAACTCCAAACACAAATTTACTTGGTAAGACACAGGCTGCTTTCCTTAGTGGTAGACCAGAGCATTAATCCTTTTGATTTTCAGCTTTTAATTTGGACACAGTCTGGACATGGCCCAGCTAATGCCCTGATAGCTGTGCATATTTGCATCCTTCTATCCATCTCCTGAGAGCTCAGACTTGCTTGGACTTATCGAGACCTGCAAGTTGCTTTTTTGCTTATCCACACTCTAACTTGACCTAGTAGTTCTTGGAATCTCTATGGATGGAAGGCTTTTCTTTCTTGTCCTATGTTGTTTGGCATCATGTTGCTCACCTTCTAGGGTTATTTGGGTCAAATTCTGAATTCTCTAGCGCTCTCCAGTAGTGTTTTATAAGAAAGATTTACATCTTTCCTTTTCTATCCTTTGCTTCCCTGTTCCCAGAAAAGAAACATAAAATCACTTTTCTACTAGTTTTTGTCTTGATGATATTTGATTTTGCTGCTGTCTTGCATTACAAATTGCCTCGCTGTACACAGCATCTTCCTTTTTCGATAACGAATGAGCTTTACTTACCTCTTTGTCCCTTTCATCTACCTCTGCTAGTTAACAGACCAAGTATCCTGCACATTTCTCAGACCTGAGTGCTACTGAATCTCTGGCTAGCTGTTCTCCTTTCCCATCTGTGTTAACATAACTAAGTCAACTAACACTGGTACCTAAAAGACCTTCTTTCTAGAACCCCTGTGTGGTGGATTGGTGTGACTTAAACCAATACACATACATACCCTGTATACATGCATATAGCATCCTTAGCAAAGAGCAAAGGGAAGCAAGACCTATACATATGATTGTTATACCTTAATCTAAACTAATCTTTTCATTGATTGCTTTTGTATGTTCTTTTCAGATTTACATCAGGCCCTGGAGTGACAAAAACATAGCATATTGCTTCATCACGAGCCTTGCATTCTCACACTCTCTGGGACACCTTTTCTTCTCTTAAACATTTTCAATCTTTTTTTTCCCTGTACTAAAATCATTAAGACTAGAATATTTACATTTTCTTTCAATAAGATAAATCTGAATTGAATAAATGTGTCAGTAATAGTGGGAATTATTCCTCAATGTAAGGTACCTCCATTACTTCCTATACATATATGCATGCATTTATGCATGCGCTCCATCACTGCTATCACTCCAATTCCTGCTGATTTCCTCCATAAAACGTCCTTTGACATGGCTTCATTTAGTTTATCAGTAAAGTCAGATAAATTGAAACAACTTTTTAAACAACTGTTATTTCCTTTGCTCTCCAAGTTTTTCAAGAGGGATAGATACACACTCAGGAGTACACTCGATTCAGCAGAAAGAGCAAAACAGAAAAGCAATAAGGCTTTAAGATCCTCAGAGTAGTAGTAGACAAGCTTGCAAAGAAAGAAACAAACATGAATCTTGCAATTTGAATTATACAATGAGACAGGAAATAACAGTTTCACTTGGCTTATTTCCTGTTCAGTGGAAGGTATAATAGATTGCTTTTGTTCACGGCTGTTTATTGTCAGGAAGATATTGGAATAATAGAGGGAATGAATAAAAAAGCAGTAAAGATAAACAGAGGACTGCAATGCTGCCTGATGAGGAAAACTTAAAAAGTGTGAAATATGTATTGCTTGGCTAAGCAACAGTTAAGTGGTAAAGGGTAAAAGGCGGGTGAGGACAACAGTCTACATGTGCATGAAGATTATGAATATCCAGGAGCAAAAGGAATTATTTAACAGTTTTTAATATAAATGCTATGTAACATTATAGCCCTGCAAGTTAAAAAGAAACATAAAAATAGGCCAAGTAGTTTCATAAATGCCAACTTTGCCCAGATAAGGTGTGTAAATTGTATAAGACAGACAAGTTAAGTATTTTGCTAATTTATGACGTTGCATTTGTACCATGATTATGGAAAACTTAAGAAACGACCATCTGCTTTTCCCAACTGTGTCTGAAAACTTTTCATTGTTACAGAATAACAAGCTAAACTTTGCCTAATACTGCACCTGCCTACCTTGTAAGGAAAATGAATTGCTTGATTGCCTAGTCAGCAGGGTTACAATTTGGTACCTCAGTATGAAAAGTTTAAGCAGCTTATCTTCCTTACACACGTATCCAAGTACCAGATTTTCCATATTTTGGAAGCATTTTAAATGGCACATAACTTTGTGGGCTCAATTCTTCTCACAGGCACTCCACAGCAACAAAATTGCATGTTTCTATAGTCCTCAAGGTAATTTCTCATGATTTACAGAAACAGGAAAACTAAATGGGACAGTATGACTATGGTAACATTTTGTGGGATTCATGCAGCAAAATCTCCTTATAATCACCTGGAAAATGACATTAAATTTATTTCTTTCTACTCAGAGAGGGCCAAAGAATTTCCTGTGGTGTAGGCAGAACATTATGTTGAACTGCCCTTAGCTGTTCTCAACATATACCCTATTCACCCATATGAAACCCCATAAAGCAGGTTTTCAGTGCTCTAAGAGTACTATATGACTATGTGAAAGGAAGGTACTATTTTTTTCACTGTCAAAATGTGGAATATGTTGCTTTCTGTTGTCAGTCAGTCCTCAGTATTCCTCTTTTACTAACTTACAGAATAAAATATCAGTTAAAAATTCAATTTTAAAATGGTCAGATAGTTGTATTCTGAAATGTTCTCAAATCGTCTACTAGAGTTGATAAAACTGATCTCAAGATTCTGAATTAAATCTTCAGTTACTCTATGAAGAGCATAACATAATAAACAACACATATTAAGAAGCTTTTGCCTTCTTTTCGAATGTTTAGAACTACCTTCTTCTCCCAGGGGAGTATTCTGAAAAAGAGAGCCTAAGACTGAGTCAGTAAGACATATTTTGCATTTTCTTGTACATGAATACTTTTGCATGAACTACTATATGCAAAAGAGCTATATTTGTCTTGGTATTCCTATTTGTCTGAAAGATAAAATAATGTTTATTCTTCTCTATATTGTTTATGGTTTATAGAGTACTACTACTGTACTACGTATTTTACACCCACATAAATAACAATATTCCTTTTGCAACAGCACAGGGCTGTAGCACCAGCAAATACTTGAATATGGAAGGAACTCTAAATGATAGCAATTTTTTAGCTAAGTCAAAAACATCTGCAATAATTCATCTTAAATATATTGTATAATTTTATGAATGTATTTATTAATTTTGGTGATCAGCACCTTTTCATGTTCTTCTGATGTCAATAAAACTTCTTCATTGTCTAAATTTACACTTAGCCTGGGAAGATTAAAGTCGTTCCAATTTATAGATTGGGGTCAAGTGATCTGTAGTTAGATGTTGACAACATATTTTTAATACCATGTAAACAAAAAATGCTCTATTTTCAACTAGCTGATCCTCCTTCTTACAGCCTTGAAGCTATGAGAGATTAAACATTATGACCTTCTCAAATTTATGCTCATGGTGTAGGCTGGTATTCATGGTTTGGACAGATGGAACAGAGTTAGGGCTCTCCTAAGAGCATAGAGTCCACTGCTTTTTCTAAGAGCTACTTGTCTCTAATTTACTTGACAGTAAGTGTCTCTTCCAGTGCAAAAGTGACAGAGAAGACACTGGTGGCATAAGGTAGTTAATAGTTATTCTGAAGGAAGTGAGCAACCTAGTGTATTAACTCCTTTCTTCTCTCAGCACTTCCACCATTAGCACTTAGCTCAGGCATTTCTTCCAAGGAAATGCATAATGCTAAGAGAAAAATATTATACTGCAGAGATTTTTCCAGCACTTATCACCAGTGTATTTATGTAAAAGCCAACTTATAGGACATGAAGGAACCATTCCTTGATTTTTTTCAGGATCTCAAAGTATGTTGTTCCAAGTACTCCCCTTACCTGGGAGAGCACCAAAAAACTGACGTGGATACACAGGTACAATTTTATGAAGTGATTACTCAAAAAAAAAACCAAAAAAACAAAAAAAAACCCAAAAGACAAAGAACTTGAGAAGTGCAGTGTAATATTTAAAAACAAACAAACAAACAAACAAAACAAACACACACACACACACAAAGAAAAACCAACCAAAACCAAAAAACAAAACAATCACACAAAAAAACCCAGCACAACAATAGAGTAGAGCAAAGAAGAAATTCAGCAGAAGAGTTGTGACAAGGCAGCAATAGTCCTGGCAGCACTTTTAGACTGTGGCACATGGAAAATACTAAATATATGGAATGAATGCCCAATGGATCTGCAGACAGACACTTATGTCTAACAGTACAGGTATAAGAAAAAAGGCAACAAGGAAAAGGTAGCATAATAGCAGGCTACAAGATGTAAAACTTTAAAGCATGTGCAGTTTGATCTTTTGAAAGCAATGGAAAAATACCCTTTATCCTCACTGCTCTGAAAGAAGAAGTAGCCTTGTACTAACATAGATATTAAATAGATCTGCATTTACAAATTTCAACTAACTTGTCATCCATAAAGGATGGAAAATAAAGGCAGGAAAGAACTCCCTGTTCATAATGTTTAAAAACGTTGCATGATTCTCATCTTTACAACAAATAATATTCTACCTTCATAGCAAAGAACAATAGTGAGCTATTGTTCTCAAGCTATTTTTGGGATGTTGACTAATGTCTCCATATTTCTCTGGATTCTGGAGTTGCTTCTTAACCCACTGTTGCCTCTTATCTTACAAGACCACTGCCTTAGGGCAGGAGTTGTGTCTGCTTGCACTATGCCTAGCGCAGGGGGAATTTTGTTCATGACTGGACTTTCTTAGCTCTAGAATAATGTAAATACCACTCTTGGTAACCCTCGTCTTATAGCACTGGATTTCCAGCATCATTAATACACAACTCTGAGACTGGAGCGTGGAGGTAAAACTAGATATTGAGTGACAGACAATAGCATGAACTAGAGGACTAACAACAAGCTCAGCAGATGAAAAGGAGAAGAAATGTCAGAATATGGCTAAAAGTCGGTTGAAGCAGCATGAACTTGACTGACATCAAAACTGTAAATCTCATGCTCTCATGAAAAGAAAGCATTTTCTGATAATCAGCCAAGCATACAGGAGACTTGCATCTACATATCGTTGCAAAATTAGCTTTTACTCTTGTTTTTCTATTTCGCCAGAGACCCATAAAATATAATTTTAAATAATGCCCAAAAGAAATTCAGAGCAGAGCACTGCAGGTAGACCCTATTAGTCTACTGAAATACAGAACTGGTATTACAGGATTATATAAATAATATAGCTGTACCATTCAATAAAAAGCTGCGATGAGGGCTACTTAATTTACAGATGTTGTCATCACCTTCACTAACCTTCCTCTTCTGTAATACCACATGTTAAGGATCAATGTTCTATATTATAGTAAAAGATCAAAAAGCTGCATGTTCTGGTTCAGTATCCAACGATAAGTCTCTCAACTCCATTATCACTTCTAATAATGAAATTACATACAAATTGTCTTTTAGTGCTTGAGCATGTGAAATTGTCATCACTTTAAATCCCCAGCATAAAACTCATTTCTGTATCCGTTCAGCTATGTGAGAAGACGACTTCCTATAAAGAGGGAAAGAGGAAATTACACTATAGCTGCGCAGGCTAATGAAATCAACCAGGAAAACACAGTAGATTTTAGGTTATCCCTTTGGATAATTCTTCCTGTGTGCCTTAATCTCACCATTCTCCCCAGAGACACTTTAGCCCTGCATGCTAAATAGGAAACATTCAGATTGTCAGTCAGCTCGCAATTATTTGGGGTAATCCAAACAAGGTAAAGCATGGAATAACACAAAGCCCAGAGTGACTATCCAGTGAAGAAGAGTGTGTGCTACTAGTGACTGCATAGTACGAGCTGAGATGGTAAATTCATAGCACTGTTGCACAGCTGAAGCATCCATCCACCAAAACCTATTCAATCCACAAAGCAGGTAAGCAGGACTTGACTATTTTGTCTGTTCATTTGTTTCATTTGCAGCACTTGTGGTAGAAAAACATTGACAGAAATGGCATGTCCCATTTTACTTAAAAGGTCAACTGTTATCAATTTTCAAAGCACAGAACAACAAAGAGTTCCTGAGTTGGATAAATCACAGAAATATAGCAGATTTGCTTTTCCACTTTCATAAATGGCCTTTTGGGAGTATATAAAACAACAGTGCTTCAAAAATTATGCTAAAAGTAAAGGTAACATAAATAGAAAAGGAGCAAAAAATATTACAAAGGGGAAGTTTCTCTCTGAGTTATTATGCCATCTTTGTTTTCCACATAGTGTCCACAAAGACAAGTGAAGAATAGTGGGTTTGGGTTGGGTTTGTTTGGTTTTTTTCCCCAAAAGTACTTTTGAGTGGGGAGGGGAGGGGGGATAAAAAAAAAAATCCGTGCAGAGCTGTAACTACTCTCGGCTGGGAGCTTCCTTGCAGATCAGACAAGAACATTTATCCTGTGCAGGACACTTGGAATGGTGAGAAGAGGTGAGACCCCAGGGTGAGGCTGGGCAGAGAGTGCAGGTCCCCGTGAGTTGCCTCCAGAGGCAGTGGAAAGGAGAGAGTCCTCCAGGGAATAGCCCTCAACCCAACTTCTGCTCTGTTATCTGCAAATGAGGCAGCCTAGTCTCTTTTAGCTACATTTAGCCTTCATAATTTCACCCCATCTCCTCTCCATTTCCCAAAGTGTCACTAAAACTGCTGTAGTGGAGTTTCTAGAGAGATGAGAAGCTGTTGGGGCTAACTTCTATTCGGAGATTCTCAGCTCTTTCATCACAGATGAAGTTCCCTCAGTTTCTCAGCAGCTGATATTTCCACGTATCAGTCTGAGTGTGAATGACTGGCCAGAGCTTCCACGGTACTCACCACCTTAAAGTATTTTAGCAAAGACACTTATTATCCAAGTCAGTAAAACAGTCAGACGCATCTGGAAGTGTCAGGCTACGATCTACAAAAACAGCCCTACTTCTGACTGCGTCTGTATGGCTTGATATAAGGTCACCCCACAGATAAGTATCATACATGAATAATTCTGTCACCCCATTGACACGTTCACCAACACCTTTGAAAAACAAAAAACAAACACAAAAATCCAGTATCCTTCCCTGTCCAGCCTCCTTCCCTCCAAAATGATGAGGCTACAAAAAACAATCCACTCTCTATGCTGACAATAACACACATTTCTTGTTGTTTTGCTGCATGAAAAGCCCTTTCCCCACCCTGCCTTGACACAAACCTGTAAATTCTTTTAAATGCACCATTTTTCTAGGAAATGTTGAAGTTCACTGTACTTTTTTTAATGCTTCATTCTCTGTACTGCTCCAGAAAACAATAATGCAAATATTAGCTTTTCTGCACTTTGGTCCATGTCTGAGAATTGAATCCAACAAGACTTTTTATCTTAAAATAGAAGAAAAACTGAGGCAGGTAAAATGGAATTGAAAGGCAATGATTCTGAGCTCTAACAAACTATATGCTCTTAGTCCACTCATTTAATCTTTTTTTCTTGATTCTACCATCTAGAATATGCAGGTTGGATTTATGCTTTGCTTCCCCGTACTTCATAAGTAACAACTACATGCAGAGTATCTTACAAGTTCCAAGTATTATTTTTGAGAAGTACCAGTGAGCCTCTCAAAGTTAAATATCAACTTCTAGGGTTTGTGCTCAATTAAGCCTATGTCTTTTGCTCTTTTATTTTCAGTCCTATCTATCTTAGGGAGGTTTCGGGAGGGGTGTGGGAGGGTGGAGAAAGAGAGTTGAACTCAGCAAGAGCTCAAAACTGACCCTGTCTTCAACCATACCTAAATTCAGAGACTTTGGAAAATGAGCTTTGGTTTGGATCACGGCCTTGTTTCACTTCTTCAGGTTTATTTGTGGCTTCTTTTGATTATTTTTTTTTTAATTTTTTTAACAAGAAAAATTAAATGATTACTGGCTGAGACTTTGTGTCATTATAATGCTTTTGTGGAGACTGACACTCCTGCAGCAGAACACGTAAAATGAAATTAAAAAAAATAAAAATCCCAACAGCAACCCAAAAAAACTCCACCATAAACAAAATCAAACTCTGGGTGCCTGATAGTTGTGTAACAAAACTAAAAAAGATAAAAATGAAATTTTAAAGTTCTACTTCAACTACACCCCTTTTTGCCAATGTGTACCCATATAAGCTTTAATTACAAGACTGTATAGAGCTTTTCAAATATTCAGTATAATAGCATGCACTTTTTCCTAATTTTAGGTGTTTATGTGTTGAATCATTTAAAACTGCTCAGTACTATTATTTTTATGCCCAAATAGATTCCATTAAAGTCATTTATATGGAAAATACAGAGTAAGGCATTTCACAAAACGTATTACCAAGCAATACTAAACATTTTCTGGAAAACAGAAGCCACCTATGTTTCTAGCTAAATTAGCGTCATAGTTAACTGTCTCATCTGCTACGTGGCATGTCTGGAAGATAACAGTGCCTATCTGAACAGGTAAATGGGCTAAATAGTTAAATGTTTCAGTCCTTTAAGTGAAGATAACATATGCTGTGCTGACAGACAGAAAGAAATTGTGTATGGTTCAGTCCACAATCTGATTACATGTTAAGCACCTCCCAGGAGGCACTCAGAATTACTCAGGATTGAATCCAAGATGATTAAAATTCATACTATGGAGAGGAAAGACCTACATTAAAAAAAAAAAAAAAAAGGGCAAAAAACCTCAGTCACCTCTGACTCCTATTAGTGTAAAACTAATGGAACTCCTCCAGAGGTTTCTCCAGAGTGCTGCAAGAAACAGGCCTCTGCTGCCTCAAGAAAATAAATACATTTTTTTTAAAAAAACAAACAAAAAACCATTCTGCCGATAATTGGATGTCAAGGATGCAAAAAAGAAGGCTGCAATATACCTCAGGTACAGATCTGAAGTCTTGTGAAACAAACATGAAAACACTGAAAAATTATTTTAAGTGAAAGACTCGTCTTACTGAGGTGAACAGGAATCCTGTTGCATTATTTAAAAGGAATAGGATTTTACCCTGCACGATCATGTAATTAAAGTGTCAGAATGCACACACCCAGGAGGACAGAGTTAATGCCGAACATGGAATTAACATTGGTTTTTCATGACTCGTGAACAATTTGCGGTGTAACCCTAACATTCTCTGAATGCTGCCTTCCAAACAGAATTGCCTAGGGCTTTGTAAAACTGAATAGTGGTGGGGAGAAAATACTCCCTACTGCATCTCCATTTGCCTGAGTGCTTCTGAAGCATTTTTATCTCGCAGCCTTTAAAATCTGGATGAAGGTTCCTCCTTCCTGGATGTGCAGTTAAGATTGGCACCCTGCAAAGCGTCCTGAATGTAAGGCAGTGCGGGACTGACCTCCCCAGGAGCAGAGCACTCTGCAGAACATGACGCAGAGCCTGGTTGTTGCTTCCACTTCACTCGATGAGAGAAGTGAGTTATGCCAGCTCTTTGCTTGCCGTAGCTTCCTCACCAAACGGAAAGAAAAAGAAAAAAAAAAAAAAAAAAAAAACCAACCCAAACCACCAAAAAGAACCCCAACAACACCAACCTTCCTATCCAAATCTCAGTCTTCTCAATCCTTACCTGCCTGCAAAGGATTTGAAACAAGAACAGCAATATTTTTAAGGGGAGAAGAGAGGGAGAAAGACGACTGCTGCTCACTTCAGAGTGGTGCTACACATAATATGTTAACATACAGAAAGGAAATCACTTCTTCACCTCTTTGCTCCCCTGCGTGGGAATGCAGCTTCGGTCATGATTGCACCTCAGGAACCACACAGTAAAAAGCCTTTCCAGTGAGAAGGTTAGGAACTGGGCACGTCTTATCTTATAAGATGCTCAGCAAGGGCTCTGTTTCCAGGAAGATGGGCTTCCTTTTGCAAGTGCAAATTTTTATCTGCTTTTCCTACAAAATGAATTGCTGGTACAAATGTGAGTTCTTGAGCCAACAGTTCCTACTGCTGATGTAAAAGCAGGCTGGGCACAGACTGTTTCAGGAAAAAAGGTTTGCTTTTCAGAAGATATCTGCTTATGAATGCTAGGACTCTGGTAAAGGACAGGAAAGAGCAGACTGCGAAGCTAAAAATAACCACATACATGCAAATATCATGTACTCTAGCGTTACTACAGCATCTTTGGCCATAATATAGCAATTGAGTGAATATGAGAATCGCTACGGATCCAAAGCAGTCTTCAGTCAGTATTTAAAGACACCTTTTTCCAAGAGAGAAATTCTAATTTGTAAGCCACACTTCCCTTTTTATCACCCAGCAAGAATGCCAAATATGCCATTTTCCAGAGGCACAAGAGAAGCTCTAGCCTGAGAACAAATTTGCCTAAAAGACACAACTTACAAAGCCAAGCAGCAGCTGCGTGACATCAAAAAGGAAACTGCTACCTAACCTAGAAGTTAACAAAAATCTTCAGGACCGCTGTAATAAGAGATGATATTTCTGATTCTAGCACATCTTTCTTAAGGGCTCAATTGTGCAAAGTACCAGCCCCAGTTCAGAACAGCACCTAAACACAACCACAGCCGTAATCATGAGAGCACTTCCCTATTTAACTTGATTATTCAGTTGGCATGATTAAATTCTAAGTGCTTAACTGTATTAACACAAACATCAAGGGTTTTGTCTCAGTAGGACGAATTAAGTAAGCTGAAATTCATTGCACTCGTATATTTGAAGCGGTGGATTTCAGATTACTTCATCTCCTTTTCTGTAAGCATGCCATTTTGCTAAAAGCTGACACTCCCTTGTTTTCTATGCATTTGCTACATTTTAATGAGAAACACTATTTATTGATTCTGATATTACATAGAAAAATGGGTTTTTCTTTCAATAAGATGATTACACATAAATGTTACATAGAAACACAAGAGGGTTTTTTGTTTGGGGTTTTTTTCTTCCTTCATAATTGCTGAAGGAAGCATATTAGCCACCAGCACAAGGCAGTGAATGAGCGAAGGCCCGGATTCACAGCTGTGCTCAGTGCGCTCCACGTGCAGCGACGGGCGCATGAAACGAGCTGCTTGGGATGCCCTGATGTACGGGCTCGCTCTGCGCTGGCCCGGTGCCCGTCAGAGGGAAGGTAAAGCCACAAGGCTGCGCTCTGCAGGGAGGGCAGCGAGGCCCCCAAGGTGCCAATCTGCCAGCCAGGCAACGTCAAAGCAAGGCAGTAATGCAGACATGCCCTCCTTTTTGCTTGTCACACCCCCAGATGCCTGATTCTTTCTCTCTTGCCTTCAGTAGTGCGGATCTTTAAGGAGCAAACGACATAACACAAAACTTTTATTCTCTGGGACTAGATGTTAGCTCTTACAAAAGAATATTCACCATTATGTTTCTCAATTCCTATGTAAAAAAAAAAAAAAATTAGTAAAAATATTTTCTTTGTATCACTGGTGGTAAAACACTTTCATTATTATACTCCTTTAAAGAAGCATAGCTAATACGTAGAGGTCTTAATGAAAATTGCAGGAAGAATCAGGAATGTAATGTGTAGCCGTTTTGAAGTGTTAAACTTTTTTCTTTTTCAAACTACAAAACTTTGTCCCATCCTGGCTTAAGTCAACCATACTGACAGAATTACAATTTTCAGGTTGCACGATATAAACACGTCAAAAAGCAAGCATCTGCACCCTCCAAAGGTTGTTTAAATCCCCTACCTTTCCTACATAGAGTGGGTCTGTACCCATGTATTCCTCCAGCACAAAGAATTGATTCCACACCCAGCTGCGTTTGGTTCTCGTCCTCCCTGATTGAAAGTAGGGCTTTGACCTGGACCTCGAGAGCTCGGCTTGATTCATCCCAGAAAGACACAGGAAAAGAGCTAGTATCTGCAGAAAATGGCAGAACTCCACTTTGCCGAACTTCATCTTTTTTTTTTTTCCCCGTGAAAGAAAAAACCTTGATGAGAGCAGGCACAATTCCAGTTGTCTCAGTAGCTCTAGCCTCCAGCAGGGTGTCAGCTGGGAGTCCAGAGATAATTTCTGGAGCGGTCGATTGGAAGAAGTCACCAATGCTGAATAGTCTTCACCAAAGAAATGGTATAATAGGTACCTATCCGGGAAAAAGACAAGAACTGTTGTCAGAACTTTTTTTTTTTTAGAGAATGCACATTCTTTGCAGATTTCACATAACACATCAAAAATGTTTATTTATCATTTTTTTCATCATCCTCAACACAGTTGAGTTTACATAATAAGTCTCGGAGAGTTCAGAGCGCATTCTTTGGATGGCATTATTAATGCCGATAGATCTGTATTTATAGCTATAAATTTTTCTCGTGACAGTTCTGTTAATACACCAGTTTCCCCAGTATGAATTTTCTCTTTAAAATAATCAAAGCAAGTGTAGTTATTTACAGTTATTTCACTTGATTTCTCCTCCTCTGCCTGCTACAGCCTGCTTTACCTGTCATTACTATCACGTAATTACAAACCCACTACAGGCAGGAAGTTACACTAACGGCAGGGACATATGCTAGCTTAACTCTCTTCCATATAACTGAAAAGTAAAATAAAGGAGTATAAGATGAATTGGAACAATTTGATTGATTCTTAGTCACAGCATACCAGATGTTATGATTTGTTCTGATCTGAATCTGACCTGCCAAAAAGCCTTCAGAGTCTCTCCACTCATTTTTACTACTTTCCTAAAGCAAATGTCAGGCACGGTAAGAAACATGTTTATATACTTATACGCAAATATGTTCCTAAAGATTGGAGGGTAATGTGATTTTGTGTTTTCAGGGAAACCTTGATTTAATTACAAATGATTTTTCAGCACTAACTCATACAGTTTTTATCTTTTTTGTGTATCATCTTGTCCATTTTTATTTCAAAATCCTGATTGTTCAATAACTGGTTGAACTCACTAAAACAATATAATCATTTACCAAAAAAAACCCCAACCTTCAGTACTTAAACAAGTCCTTTTTTCTGCCTTTCACAGTTGCGAGCCTTCTCTGGCCAAGTAAAAATGTATATTTAGTGTAACGGTTTTAAAAGTATAAGTTCTGTCAGTCAGAATCAAACGTAGCTTTGCCTTTCACCTGCATCAACCCTGGGTAAGCAATGCTCTCTCTGAACCAGGCGTCCTTCCTGTCTGAGAGAGCAATGAGGCAGACGAGAAGTATTTAAGAAGTGCCGAACATAAGGTGAAAATAAGGATGAAATTAAAACAGATAACAAGGCATTCATCTAGAGTGAACCGCTGCTCCTTGGGAAGCCATGGAAGAAAGAAGATTTCATCCTTTCTACATTTAATTAATCTACAAAGGCCAGCCATTAAATTGCATACACATTAAATGCTCTAGATAGATTATCTTTGTATCCTTACCCACTACTATTAAAACTTAGTGAAATGCGATCTCTGATATCTGTTTTCAGTATGTCAGGCTCTTTTAGCTGACAAATGCCTATGCATCGTGCTGCCAAAGGTACCTAGAGGGCAGAAACATGAAACAAATAAAAAGCTCGTCTGATTACAGACTGTATTTAAAGCCTTTTTATAGTAATCCCTTCTGTGGTACTGCCCTGCACCAGAAAGGCTTTGCTTAGAGACTGGTGGGATAAACCACAAACCCACTGAGCGTGTTTGCTAAGCAGCAGCAATTTGAAAGCTTCCATATGTGAAAATCCAGGGTCTCCCTACAGGCAAAACAAAGAATAGGCAATGTCTTACCTAAAGACCCTGATTTCCAAAACGTGGCCCTACGGTTATAAAAGACATCTCTCCAACATGAACCAAGATTCTTTTCAGGGCGGGATTAACACGCAGGTGTCATCCTCGCTAGCAATGCATAGTTTAAAATGATTAATCCCAACTAGTGATAGCTCAGTTTTGATCCGTCCTTTTGGGTAAATCATGACCATATGACATAGTAATTACTGAGAGGGCTGCCATGAGCGTTAAGGAGAGTAGCTGTGCTTCCTCAGTGATACGTTCACTTCCTACCGCTCAGTTCAAATAAGATAAAGCTTGTTTGTAGTAGAGGCTGTTTATGCACCCTTTACTTTCCCTCTCTGTGTCTAAGTTACATCAGGTTAAAGACATCTAATATTGACAAACTGTCAGTTTATTTCAAAGAGGCAGCAGATTGTTATTTAACAGAGATAAAAATACAGAATGGATTTTCTTAAGAAATGTCAGTAAAACATTTACAATATGCTAGAGTCTTTCCACTAAGCAGTTTGAAATGTCTTGTTCTTGCTCTGAACAGACATTTCAAACCTACAATTGCTCTAACCTTTATCTCAAATAGTGTTCCCTTATATCCTTTCTTTTACACCTGCAGGAAAGTATGAAAGCCACCATATGGAGTGCCACGGTCCCCAGCCACACACCACAGCACAGAACTGAAAAACGCACCCAAAATACCAACTGAAAAACAGCCCATATGCTAGACAGCACAATCTGATGAAAAGCAGAATACTCACACCCCCTGGAAAAAAATTGTTGTCATTTACTCATTCTCAAACACTTTCACTGCAGTCTTCAGAATTCAAATTATTTTTATTCAGCTGTGTGGCAGCACTTTCTGCTCTGAAACACCCTTCCTTTCCTTCCTCCCCTTCTTCAGGATAAGTCTTCCTATTCCGCTTAGAGACCTTTTTTTTAAGGTTTTTATTTATAGTTCTTTCAGCACATTGCCTTTTGAGTGTGACACTTCCCAAAGCAGAAGTGAAAGTGTCTGGTATTTAAAAATCTTTTCTGTTTTAGGAATGACTATTTATTAAATTGCATTTCACTACCTTTCTTACTGATATAAATACACATATTTACATGGAATTTTTATAGTTATGTGTTTAAAAAAATAATATTCTATTTCTGTCCAAGCATAACTAGCACTTTAACATCAACTGTTCTATGAAGTCCATAAGTCCACATAAACAACATCACAGCATTCATAAAACCAAAAACTGAAAGGTGCTGTTGTTTTTTTTTTTCCCTCATGAAGGCATAACTTCAGTGTTCAGGGTTGCACTTGCAGCAGTGGATATGACTAACACAGATAGCAACAGAGGGAATGCAGTGCTCTGATTCCAGCGCCTTCTCTGTCATCTGCATTTACAGGCTTGAGTGTGAAGTGAAGGCAAATCTGACCTGCAACTGTTTTGTATTTTGTGTTCAAAGGTGCTCTTTTATAAAATAGTATCACTTTCTGCACAAACAGGACTCAGGATACACAGAACTGAGAAATATTTGCACTTGTAATTGATGTCATTAATTACTTTAGGACATAAGTGCACATTTACATCTTGTTTCTGGATCTCCAAAATGCTACTCCCTTCCTTGAACAGGGGCAAATGCAGTCTTGTCTTCTCAGTCACACTTTGCCTACATAAAAACTAATTTAGGCTTTAGAAATAACATTAATTTGTCTGCTGGTATATTTAAAACACTGGGCTCTACCTTTCACATCTAACCTCGTATTCCCTATTTACTTTGCATATAGCCCTGACAGTCACAAATATGAAAAATATAACAACCGGTGTGTAGTTCCAAGAGTATGTTATGTGATCTGGACTGTGCACGTAGTATGCCTTGTATGCCTTACCAGAACAGTAAAATACTCTGTGTGAACAGCTATAAGAATAAAAAAAAAAAAAAAAACAAAAAAAACCCACATAAAAAATATCTACTAAATATCTACTGTCTGATGTTTGTGTTCTTAAATAGCTGGTTGATATATAAAACACCAGACTGAAGAATATACATCTGAAAAAATAATAACCTCCTTATTCAATATATACCATAAAACTTACATTTTCTCCCATCTGCTCTATAGAAATTAAACTATATTTAAGCCACAGTCGAGTAGCAGAAGAGTTCTGGTGAACACTGCTAATCTGAAAAATGTTACTACTCTACTTTGCCAAAACAATCTGCTAGAGTCAAAAAGACACTATTATGCACTGTCTCTGAGGGGCAATCTTGATTTGTTGAAAACATTCAGATCATGAATAAGATCCTCAGCTTTAAGGAATAGTTCCCTTCACTGCAAGCAATTAAGGGTAATTTACACCCACTGAAAATCTCTCTGAATATTTTGCTGCACTCCACAATTTCTAAAACAACTCATCAAGACTAGTCCTCTCTGTGTGTAGCAGTGAGCACTAGTAGATATGGACAGAACTTGTCTTCAGTCTCCTAGATATCCTTGTAGAAGCTTTCTTTCCCTACCCTCGAGATTTCCTTAGCCTTGTAGGACCATTCGCTGGTGGCTCTTGAGACCATTTTTGTACCACCTAACCTTTGCAGCCAAAGTGCAAATTCCTCCAGACTTCCATTCACACACTGCCACTGGTGTCACAGTGCCAGCCTAATCTATGAACCACATCATTTCCCTGTCAACCTCTTCAACCCAACAGGGAATTTTGCCCTTCACTGTTTATTGTCCTAAAGTTTTTCCAGTGCGCAAAATTCTTCAGGAAGAAGTGGAAATCCAAAACCTTTTCTATTACTAAGCTTCACCAGCCTGGATTACATTTCTCAATTTTAAAATCACACTGTCAGCTCAGCGTATCCAGTTAAGGTGCAACTGAAGAGTTTTCCACTTCTATTGCCTTCCCTTTCCACCTTTCCCCCCCCACACCATTATTCTCCTCTCATCAGATTGCTTCAATTTTTGATACCATTGCATAAATCTGAAGCTCACTGTCCCAGAAAGTGCAGCCCGGACAACACCTGTTAGTAAACCCTGCTTTAGCGTGGTCAATAGTGCACAGCTATCCCATGTTCGGGTTTGTTTTTTTTTCTCTACTTATTCAATAAAATAAGACCCTGTGTGTTGAGATAATTCTGAGGGTGACTGTTGCCACTGGATCTTGAACCATGATCCCTTAAACATAGTGGAATCAGCAGGTGAGTCCCCTGACAGCTGAACTACCCCCACTAAAATATTTATGTTCTGACTTTCAATTTTACAATGCCCATTGGAAAAGGTGTCACTTTCCATGGCAGAGAAAATTCCCCTCTGTTATGAGCCTGCAGCTTCTCAATGTCACACCCCCTAAATATCACGGGAGACTCTTTCACAGGCACAGGAACTCTGTGATCCTTGCGACAAAGGGTTTAGAGAAGATAACATGTCTAATTATGGTGTAGATTGCAAAGTCTGGTTATCGCTTTTTTCAGGGAAAGAAAAAAAAAAAAGGAAAGAAGAAAGGAAGATGCCTTGGAGCAAGTGAGGTGGGGACCCTTCCATGAAATGAAGCTCTGCAAGTCAAGGCATTACAATGAAACCTATTAACTCCCTGTGCCAGATGACATTACAGCTACAGACCACAACCTCCTGCCGCTAACTGGCCTAAATATTCACATGGGAGATCTGTAAATGTAGTGCACATCCTGCAGTCTGCATCTGGTTATCAAGGAAAAAACTATCACTGCTCCAAACATATGGCACTGTTACACTAAACTGGCTCCAATACCCTCTGACTCAGGTGAAAGGACCTCATGAGATGACAGAAAAACACTAGGCACACTTCAATAAATGATATGGCTTCAGAAAACGCGTAAAGAAAACCAGGCAACAGCTTTTGGTCTTTCACACTGCTCTGCAGTTGATCATAAGATTGTATGTGGCTAGAGTGCTAAGTTGTTGGTAGGTTTCTTTTTTTCCCCAAGAAAAAGTAACAAAAAAAAGATTATATATTTTTTTTAATATCATTTCCTCCATGTGAAAGTGTTTTGTTGTTTTGTCACCTTGCTATGGTACATTTTATAGATCTAAGTTGCTGGCAAGGTTTATGCTAATTTGATTAGTTATTGAAAAGAAATGCTAGCAGTATTTGTATATCTGTGACCAATCAAGTCAAATATTGAAATTTCCACAAGCTCAATTTCTGCAGCCTCATTTAAGCTGAGGAACTTCACATAATACCTAGGTATGACTTTCTTGCAGAACCACTGAATTCCCAGAGGAGGCACTCCTGCATTACTGCGTAGAGTTAAGCCTGGTTTGACAAGAAGAACTGAAATAACCATCATCTATTTTATGCACCCTACCTCAGCTAGAATTTAGTGATTTTTATCGCCACAAGAAAACAATACCCATAGTAGCATGAAAGCATACATGGTGAAAAAAAAAAAAGTCCATAATAAACTAGAGGAAACTGGGTGGCTGAGGAAAGGCCTTCACTGATAAGCCGCTGAGCAGATCAGATCTTGAAACCAATAGCCAAAATCGTACGCGGAAACTTACTAGCAAACTTGTCACTAAAACTGACTCCCAAGTAGTAGATTCATCTGCAAACCATTTGAAGCTGAAAATATTTTCTATTGTCATTGGACATTGGAGTCAATTTGTGAGTTGAATACCTTTGAGAAAAAGCTTAGCCAGGTTTATAGCAAAGTAGGACTTTAACTTAGAATAGAACGACCTAAGGTTTTGCATTAATAATGATTTTTTTCAGTCAGGTCTGACTGCTGAAGAAACATAGAAAAATATGGACACAACATGCACACGCACACAGTCATACATGAAAAGGATAGGCGAAAATCTACATGGATGCTACACCCATTCTGCTCATCAGGTAATTCATTAATAACCTGCAGTTACACAAACGCAATGCAATTACCCTTTTATATGGAAAGATAAGAATGCTTTGCTATTAAATCAGTAACAAATAATCAAGGGTGCTTTGCTATTAAATCAATAAAAGTAGACTTAAGAGAGTTGTGAGGCTGTCATCTGACTCTTAACACAATTCTAATGACCTACATCAGCCCTTAATTACAGTAAAGTCTCCCATTATAAGGGTGAAATGCGCTCTGATTAAAACTGCAATCTTTAATGGCTTTTTCCAAGAAAATACTCTACATTACTGATGTTTGGGGTTTTAGTTACGTTAACTGACAGGCAATTCTAACATGCAGCAGTAGCTCAGATTATTACCTTTGATATTTCCCTAGTATTCCAGATAGCTTTTAATCTATATTAAGTACTCAAACACAAGATATTTCACATACTTAACATTGAAAGTTTTCAGAGTCAGCTTTTAGCCCCTTTGCTTTTCTCCCCTTGCTGTGGATTTTTTTGCAATTGTTTTTTAAATCTTACTTAGCCTTTCTTCATGACCCTAACAAAGAAGTGTGTCTAGATTAGACCCCCTGGTAGTTGCAGGCTGGAGAGCTAGAAGAGTGTGTACAAGGACTTCAAACAGGATATCACATTTGGTCCCTAGACAGTTTTTTTTTATTTGTTTAGTGAGTTTTTTGGGGGGTTTTCCCCTAAAGATGATAACACACTGAGCTAGCTCTAATGAGGCACAGTCATATTATTTCTAAACATAGTCACTTCACTTTTGCATCTTTAAAGCTGTTACGATGTTGCTAAGAGCAAGCAAGCATCATTTCCCAACTGATCTTTATCTGTTGACCTGTTGTACCTTCAGAAGCTATATTCTAAGCAAACTTAATTTACTTATGCAACTTTCGTGCTACTAATCTAACTTGCCCATCTGAACGGCTCTTAACCTGAAATTATGTAGACCTGTCTTTTTCAGAAACAGAGTAAGTATCTAGCTTTCACCAGTAACAATTCCCTGCAAACTTCAAATAATGTAACAGAGGAACAATTAGTAAATATAATAAGGGTAGAAAAGCGAAGTCACACATCACTGCCAAGGAGAGAATGTTTCAGAAACTGCCATTCTTAAGAGTTTGGCTCCTTTATTTATTTACTTATTTGTCCTGGAAAAGCAATTTTTTTGCTGCAAAGCTGTACAATCACCTATGTTTTAGCTGAAAAATGGCAAGGCAGTGTGTCTTGTTAGACAGACTATAAAGTATATGCTGCCCTTTCAAGTCTCTGCTTTGACTTGAGAAGTTATCTATCAGAACACAAGATTTTATCCTCGCAATGGGAAAAGATTAAAGTATCAACATTTCAGTTCCCAGAATCAGAACGCCTCACTGGTCTCTGTCTCCCGTCCCTCCCTAAATCCCCCGATTTGCCAGGGAAGACATCGTTTGCAGAATCCTGGCTCACCTGAACTACTTCACCTTTTGAAAGCACGAGTATAAAGGCTAAATCTTATCTCAAAAAGGGATATCGTTTCCTCCATTGAGCAACTAGAAGTCTGAGGATCCGGATCACAAACCACTTGCTACCGGTGCACACAACCTATTATAAGAAAGCAGGACATGCCTGTGTGTGGATATGTGGATAGACGGGGGGACGGGGCGGAGGGGGAAGGGTCAGCATCAAACAACCAAGCACTGCAGAGCTAGCCTTACCAGCTGAATACTAATCAAAGAAACAAGCTCCCATCATCTCAACATTTGCAAACTCTAGAACATCCTCGACATAAAAGGAGGAAAGCTCTGGGAAATCACTCAGCAAAAGATTACTGAGGCCGGGAAATTTCCTCCGTAGCATCAGTGCCGGACTCCGAGATCAAACAAGACAGCCGCTTTGGTTTGGCAGAAAGGACTGAGGCAGTCGGGACTTAGCGCTGCCTGTATTTTGCAGGTCCGTGGTCCTCCCTTCCCCCACCCCACCTCCCTGCTTGTCTCCCAGACTTCTCCAAAGAGTCAGAGAGATGCTATTGTTCTCTTATTTTTCAGAAGGTGCGCACACGCGTGCAGCACTAGTGCTCTTACTTCCCACGGTTTCCCTGCCACGCCTGGTGCCGGTGCCCCCGCCGCCGGCCGCAGCCGCGCCGCCCGGGCCGCCCCGCCGGCCCCTTCCCCGCCGCCCCCGAGCACGGGGGGAGCGAAACTTACCGCGCCGCCCTGCTGACTCCGCAGAGCCGCAGCCCCGCTGCCGAGCGGGAGCGGTGGAGGGACAAGGAGGGAGGAAGAAGAACCGCGCACAGCCCTTTCCCGCAACTACTCCCATCTCCCTCTGCCTACACGGGAGGGGAAGGGGGAGAGGAGAGCGAGGGAGGGCTCAGGTGCAGCCGCCACTTACCTGCTCCCCCTCTCCCTGGGCTGCCCAGCGCAGTGAGTATTTTAATCCCAAGGGCCGACGGTGCCTCCGCGGCGAAGTGCTGGCGGGATGCTCCCAGGCGTGGGCCGGGCTGCGGGCGGCGGGGCGCCTGCCTGGCATGGGGGCTGCGCGCCCGCCCGCGCACTCGCCCGCACCCGCGGAGGTAGGAGCGCCGCCGCTCCGCTCCTCCTCCTCTTCCTCCGCGGCGTGGCACGGCACGGCCAGCCGCTGGGCACACGGAGAGAGAAGTGGGTGCCGGTGCCGAGCCCAGCTCCGACTGGGTGCGGATCGTGGCTGCGGGAGGAGGAGGAGGAAGAAGAGGAGGGAGGGAGGGAAGGAGGGAGGGAAGAAGGCAGAGGAGGTGGGGATGCTGCTCTGGGCAGGGGATATCACCGCTCGGCGGCGGGAGCCGGCTGCCAGCTCCGTCCGAGGGCGCGCGGAGGAGGCACCGGGACTCTGTACCTTCCGAAGACCCAGCGGTGGCGATTGGAAAGGGATCCAGGGAGCAAACAGCCTGACCCTCCCCCCCCCGCCTCTCCTCCTCCTCCTTGACAGGATATACAGATGGAGTCCTTTGGATAAAAATCAGGAGCCGGGCTAGGGGGTGGGGCGGGAGCCAATCTATCTCCCGATTTGCATTTGAAACGCGGAGCTGAAGGAGAGAGTTTAAGAATATTTTTTTTACCACCCCCCCACCCCACCCCCAAACTTGTCCTAGAAGCCGCGATCAACTGAGCTCCCGAGGCGTGAAGGCAAAGTCGCAAAACTAATCCGAACTTGCGGGGTCCCTGCTATACAGTTTTGCCCTTTCACTCTCCCCAGCCTGCCCTGATTCCACTTGCAAAATCCACAGCTCCTTCCCCGGCCCGCTGGCCCGGCCGGCGCTGGGGAAGCTGGGGGCCGTGGGGCAGTGAGCGGCCCGGGCCGGGGTCCCCTCTCCGGGTCCTGGGGTTGCAGGACGCGGCGCGGGTCTCAAGGCACAGAACTGCCACCGACCTGCTCAAGGGACCTAAAACACCGCACCCCTGCTGCCCTCCGCCTCCCCACTCCCTCCTACCCGGCTCCTGTTTAAACCGGGGGGGGGGGGAAGGCTTAAAATAAATAAATAAATACATGGAATAAATAAACCAGGTGCTTTCACAGAATAAACAGCGGGGAGAGGCGACGGTGCCCGCGCTGGAGCTCTGCGCAGCGGCAGGAGGAGAAGGCGCAGTGTCACTGGTGCCCGGCAGCGTCCACGCCCGGCCCCGCAAGCCCGGAGCTGCGCGGGGAAGCCGCTGTGGGAAATGAATACCTGCTTTGCTTGGACTTGGTCCGGCGGGGAAAGCGGCAGCACAAACTTTCCGCCTCAGTTCAGCGCCGCTGAAGCCTTTTTTGGGGTCTGCAGAATGAAACAGGTCTACAACTGAAACGTGATCGCCCGGGAGTCAGGACGCCTCCTGCAAAAAAAAAAGGCAGAAGTTCCAAGTGTTGGCGGAGCTGCTGAACTGACATTTTCCGCGGACAAAAATATTTTTAACACCTACTGTTTTTAGAACAATGGATGGTACCAAGGGCAACTGTAAGAAATGAGCCTTGGCCAATGTCTTTTGATTTATAGCTTTACCAGAAAAGCATCCTCAACATACGATGAACAAACTAATAATGTGCATTTATAATTAATTTTCATTCCTATTATACATTATACTATGAAGTGTGGTGTCAAAAATAATAAAGTAATGTGAGGATAAAGACACCTCTTAAAGAAAAACCCAACAAAATAATTAGTTTAGATCACGAAGGATTTTTTTTTTTTTAATCATTTTAATTTCTGGATTTGTTTGTAGCCTTTGAAAACACAAGTGCAAACATGCGCGAGTATTTTAACAAATGCAATATGTAACTGCTATGTGATCTTTGTCTTTTAGCTTTATTTTCAGACATGTGATTTCCAATGTCACCCTTCTAATCAGAGAGAGGCAATTCAGCATTATGGCATTTGCGAGCTGAAGGAGTAGTTAAAGAGGACAACTGGAAGCAATCTTCATTCTCCAAGTTATGGAGCGTCTGAGTGCATGGTTACAATGTAATAAGATGTATTCAGGCAAGAAAATCCTGAAACATGATTGCACACAGTTGCTTAAGATTGTAATTAAGGATTCTTCTTTCCTTTGTCCTCCTTCCCCCAATCCCTAATTCATCTTTCACAAATTAATCAAAATAAGACTGCACTGATCCTTAGAGGACAAGGTTCAAGGACAGATTATCTTTTCTTCATCACTAAATATCAGAAACACCTCTGCCTTATCTTCTTTCAAATTCGTTCTGAGATGTAACCGGTACTTGGAAACCTTATCTTTTCCTTAATTCAGTATCTATGACTTCAATGGTGAAAATAGAACAGTTTAAAAAGAGAAAAGAAAAAAAATTGTCGTTTGGGGATGAGATGATAAAAAAAAAAAATCTACAAGGGGTCACAAGCTTCACAAACTTTACCTATCATCTTCAAACCTACTGTTTGCTCTTCAGGTTCAAAATAGGGACTAAATAGTTTTACAATCACTGAAAATCTCTATAAAGGAAGGGTTCTTTCTCATTAATTTTGATTCTGATCCAGATATCACTAATGGAGAATTGGACTAGCCAATTATCACCCAATTAAATAGCTTTCATCTGTAGACCTTCACAGGGTATTTAATGATGTTCCTACTAACTTAACAGACTTCTCTCAAGGATGTGCTTTACGTTCCAAAAATCTATATTCTCTCAAGCAAAACCTTTCATTAAACTGTATGTCTGTGAAAACATTTGAACTTATTTTTACTGTGTTGAAAATAGGATAGATATTTTTGTCTGATTATTTTTCTAAATGCTTATGCTGTCATATCAAAATAAAATGTATTAAACCCTTTGACTTTCATGGGAGCAAAACAGCCCAGTGACTCCAAGCGAAAAGTGTGACTAAGCAGACCAATTTAATTTCATTGCACAGGCAGAATGAAATATAAAGAAGCAATTATTCTTAGTCACTTTTGGCAATCTACCATTTTTAGTAACATAAGCAAATGTATATTTTTTTAATACAATTTGTTCTTGACTGTCTTGGTGGTGGGTTTTTGCCAATGAGTCAGTCCATTCCAATACATTGACTGGAACATTTTGGCTGTAATCCATACTTACAGTGCCATTGTATTTCCTTCTAACACGTTTTGTAGTGCATTTAGTCATCTTGAGAGGTATGGATGTACCGTTTCCAGAGGAAAGACTGCAGTTTATAAAAACAAACATTGGACCATGACAGACTGTCTTTTAGGTAGGCCCTGCAAAGACTGACTGCAGGCACCAAAGAGTGCATCGCTACTGGCACCTTTCCCATCTTTTGACTTCTGAAAGTGTCAAGGATGCCTCTTCACAGTACGGGTTGTGATGCTGTTCTGTATAGTGGATCCATAGGCAGATTTAGGACCACAAAACCTGCTCTGAAACATGCTCTCAAATGCTTCTTAGACAATGAGAGCTTTGGGGGCTACTGTTTAGGGAGGATTTTGACCTGAAGCAGAAAAAAGAAAGTTGTTGTCCTAATTGCTTGAGCCACTGACACTCTCTGAACATTAACATTTCTACCTGTACGCTCAAAGCACACATCCTGAAAAAAGCAATGTCTGGTAACTGCTACCTGGGTGCTGGTAACTCATTGACTGTGTGGGCAGAAATAACTTCCACTATGCACTCAGCAACAGCTTGCACTATTCCTTCAATATGAGAATGTATTACGCTCAGAAGCAAAATGCTAACTTTTCCTTACTTTTCCTGAAAATTTATATGGCTATTAGGCCTTCATGAAGCAAGTAGGAGAGCTTTGTTAAAGAAAAACATTTCTCACCACCATGAGCACATGCTTGCCCTGTACAAGTACTAATGCCTCTATAAATGACTCTTAGGTCTCTTACTTCTGCTGTACAGGGATATTATTTACAGGTGGCGATAATTCTGATGTGCATTTCTCACCTTCTGTATCACGTGGGAAGTCACTGTCCATTGTTGTGCTTGCACTAGCTCCGATTCAAATCTAGAACTGAGCATTGCTTGTCTTCAGTCTTCTTTTGTTCTCATTTCTACAAATAGCAGAAGGAAAAACAAAAGGCCTGTTGAAATTTAAGACACTCACTGCCTTTAACAAGATACTCAACACAGGAATGTCTCTGCCTTTCTGTGTCCTCCCAGTTATGGTTTAATTCCCCATTTAAATTGATTTTTGGAGGCAATTCCATTGTTATCTATATTCCAGGAGTTTTTACCATCCTCTGTGGAGCCATAGTAATTATGGGGACCTACCTAATAACCCCCAACCTGTTCTTTAGAAGATATTTTGCAGAATATCTTCCAAAGATTTGGTATTACAAAAGACATAATAATATGAAATAAACTGTAGCAAATAATGATAGAGGTGATTCAACTGATGAATTTATGAGGTCTATTTATGTATCCACAACCACCCATTCCACTTCGGAAGTGTTACCTTATCAATTCAACATTACCATCATGGCTCCACCTGTTACTCCTTGGTTCCTCTGTATTTTCTCTTGAGTTTCCTGTCTTTTCATGACATATTTGGCCCACATATATGGACAAATCTGGATAACTGATATATTTGCAAGAAAGATATTCTTCTTCAGAAGTAAGTCTAGTTAATCATCTAAGGTGATGTAACTGTAAAAGTAATATGAAGTTACTGCTGGCTAAGGTAATAAATGTGAATGCAGATAAAAATGGAGTTCATGTTGTCAGGAAGAACAGAGAAAAGCAACAGAGGGAATTGTAGGAAAGGAACCTGTGAGGTTAAGAAACTGTAGATAGAAAACACGCTCATTTCATCATAAGGAGGCTGCAAAATTAAAAGAAAAAGCTTCTGCCATTGAGGGTAATTTATTAGTCACACAGCAGTAAGAACAGCACAAGGAGAAATCAATTGAAAAACAACTGCATGGAAAGAATTTTAAAAATCTCACAAGAAGATGATGGCAAATGGCAGGTAGGCTGTCAGAAGACTGAAAAGAGAAATGGAGAATTTCATAATGGCCACACAGGAATGGGCTATTTGTACAAGCAAGGATAGATGGCTTTAAAAAGCCCTAAGATCAGAATGTAGGCTGTGTGGCTAGGCTCCAGATGCTATTCATCATATTATAAGTGGATCTACCAAGCTGGCCAGCACTGAGATAGAATACAGCGGGACAAAGCTGGCAGTGTTGTGCACTGAGCACTCTACAAGAAGTATGTATTACTGATGGGGGGGTGGGAGGGTGGAGGGAGAGAAATAAAAATCAGCAGCAGCCAAAGAAAAGTTGCTGAGAATAAAATCATTTAAATTATTTTTAAAAAATAGAATTAAAAACAAAACAAAACAAAAAAATAAAAACAAAACCAAAAAAACCCCACAACAAAACAGCAACAAAAACCACCTAGGAATAAAAGCTAGGAAATGAGATATTACAAGACAATCAAAAGCAAAGAAGAATGCTTTAAAAAGCTTTTTTTCTGTTTCATAAAAAATAAAATACTAGGAAAGGCACAGTCAGGGCAGAAACAGAAGAAAATCCAGCTTTTGAGAAGTACAAGCGAAGTGTCAACTACTTGTGTATCGTTGGACCTGCACTAATGTTGTAGTGGTACTGAGTAAGTTAAACAGTAGCTCTGTAACAGACCTCACATAGCTACATTTATGAGCATCTCTTGATGAACACGATAGTTCAAATTGTAAATAAATAAATCCACAAACAGTTGGGTCTCAGATTAATGCTTCATGTCAGCAGGATCCTGCTGATGGAGAAGCAGCATCGCTATTTTTATAATCAGCTCTCCTCTCCTTTCTGATACATGCAGAAAAAAATCAGGTTAGATAAGTTTCTGCTGGATATTAAGCTCAATTCTGCAGGGCATTCACACTGTGGCACAACTAAGGTCAATTTTTCAGAGGAATTGCAATCTAGACTGAAAACATTTGTCTGATCCTATGAAAAGTTATACACAGGAAGTCCAATTGACTTCAGGGAGTTTTGCACGCTTCAGGGGGCTGCTACTGTGTAGCAGTCATCTGAAAATCTGCAGCTAAGTTGCTTGTGAAAAATGCCAATATATACACAAATAAACCAGTAACTGCCCATACACAGCGGGATGTATCACTTCAGGTCAGAGTCTATACTCTGTACCAACTATACAAAATTAGTGTGAATAACTCCTCCACTGATCTCTAAACCCAAACCAGTTTTCAGTGTTCTGGTGTAATTTATCAATACGAGCTTGAATACTTCCGTGAACCAAATCAGAGATTACAGCTGCAATTTTAGAAGACTTTTCTGGATAATTGTCCCAAATTATGTTTACTCCTGTATCACAACTGGTATTTAAGATGCTCATAATCTTTCCTGTGTGAATATATTAGCTAAGTAAGCAAATTTTATTTATTTGTATGTTTTTCCCCTGACCACAGCAATAATTGGACAAGCTCGCTCTCTCTTTCAAAGAAAACCCAACAACAACAACAACAACAACAAAACCAACAACCAAACCCCAAAACCAAAGAGGAAAACAAGCTCCCAAAAAAACCCAAAAAACAAACCAAACCCAAAACACTAAACATCTACAAAATGTACAATCTGAGCATTATAGCTCAAGAAAAACTACAAGCAAGGAGCATGCTGGTGACCCTTCTTTTTCACCTTCAGGCAATCGAACTTTTCATGTCTGAATGTTAACCTAAATGCTAAAGTCCTATACCTGAATATTTATGGAGAAAGAATTCTAAAATGCCATGTAAGCAGTTGTATAGGAAGCAGACAGAAATATCTTCTACGTGAGCTAGAGAAAAAATGACTGTCTTCATCACCTTGAACTGTCCACTCTCACAATTACTTGGTGGGACTGCCGAAGGAGACATAATTTGATACATCAATTTTCCACCCAGCTAATGTATCCATCATTTTTTTTTTATTCCATATGAATGACAACTCAGACATTACTTTTATACTTAAAATGTTGAAAACATTATAAATCCCTTAATCCTATCCAGCTTCTACCTCTTCTTGGGATAGATTCTGCATTCATTAAAATGAGGGGAAAGCCATCTTTTGATTGAATGAGAGAAAAAGAAGTTTTATGAAAGTTCTGAGTCGTTGTTGGTTAGAAAATCAGCTCAAATCACAGGGCACTGCACTTTGTCCCACTCCCACAGAAGGTGGTGGAAATCTTTGCCCATTGCTATGAAGATGCAGGTCCCAAGGTGTTAAAGCAATGGCTGTGCTGCAAGAATAAAACCAGAGGTTGATCAATTCCTATTTCCTCCTGTTTCTGCCCATGCCCGTATGTGTAAGGGGAAAAAAAAGGGCTGTGGGCAGGTGAAAGAAAACAGCAGTTCTCTGGAACCTGCTTCCTCCCACACTTAGCAGGTTAATATTATAGTGCCCTAGCATCAGAAGTAAGACCCATTCAATCCCCTTAAGTCTGTTAGCGTATTTCCTCCAGTCTGGCCTTTGGAGACATCAGCACTGGTCACTAGGAGGCTGTGTCTAATCATTCAGCAACACTGACCTTAGTGTTACCAGTCCTACATGCCTTGTTTTTTTGACAGAAGTACTGCTTTTGTTTTTCTTCGAGTCACTGAAGTTTGTCATACATATTGCTGTTGTGAACTTCTGAGACAGGGGTTTTTTAGGTCAATCGTGAGATACAGACAGAACACAAGCAGCCCAGTCTCGGTGTGAAGTACCACCAGACAGATAAATATTAGCAATTTACTACACGCATGCATACAATATACACATAAGTCAGCTACTTTAAGTCCTCTCTTGTCATGGAGCTTGTGTTCATCCATAAATACTCATATTGCTCTGAACTTAATGACCACAGCCTGATTAACCAAAATTTGGTAAAACTGGAGGCACCACAAGATTTCTTCTTGAGGATTCCAGCACTATCTTCTGTGTCTAAAAATTTGTACTTATATAAAGCTTTATTGCTAATCTATGTAATTGAATAAGTCTATTAGACTTCTTATGAGTAGCTTTTATTTAATCTACTGTGATTGTCTTCAAAATAGTGGAAGATTGATAAGAATGGCTTCACGTATGGGATGCAATATACATCCTCAGTCTCAAGGCCAACAAAAGAATAGGTGCCTTTTGAGCAGCAGATGCCTGCAGGAGGATAATATACCCACCAGTTACTCAGCTGCTTCATCTGTCATTTTTATGAAGGCATGTCATGGTTGGACAGAGCAAAATTGCCTGCGAAAAGCTCTGTGAGGAAAAAAGGGAGAGAGAAACAGGTAAATGCCTCTTCCTAAGTGCTGGATGAAATTAATGTTTATGGTGGGGGGGAGAGCACACAGGAAAACAAACATAACAAATAACTTTACAAAATATATCTTCATACAGTATCAGTCATCGCAATAGTGTTAAAATGCTGCAGTTGCTCCACTGCTATTACTAGTTGCTTTTAAAGATAAATTAATGTGGAAATTAGAAAGTAACAGATGTGAAACAATCTTAAGCATAAATTCCTTCACACTTCTTATTAAGTGTGGTTAAGATTTTGGTTGTCAAACACCCTTTGATTCAGTGAATAAAAGCAAACAAGGGAAAATTTAACTGTGCTCCAGAGTTGTAAGCCCACTGAGCTCTATAATTTGCTGAAGATTTGTTTTCTGACACTTTCACCAGAAAAGGGAGAGAAAGTGGGGGGGGAAAGTGTTTCTCCAAAAGCATTCTGACCCATAAAAAGAGCCAACTGTGTGTGTTGGGAAACATGTCCAAAGGCTTCTCTATTTAAGGCTTTTTTCTCTTTCAATAAAATGTCAGTACCTCTTTGAATAGATATTGTCCTTGGCCAAGACCCTAGTGAAAGGCAACAGATGTTGCTAAGATTGTACCCAGGCTATCCTCTATCCTGTTTCATTTCTGAAAGGGAAAAAGAGAGAAAGAGAGAAGAAAACTTGCTTTAAATCACTGGACCATTTTGTACTTCAGCAAATCTGTTTGCACATGCTCGACTGGCCTCGCAGAAAAGGCTGAGCCTTTTGCATTCAGCCTGAGGTCAGTCCTAATGCTCTGTTCAGTGGTCCACACTCCTTTCACATGGAGCAGCTGCCTCTGATTGCTAGAACAAATTGAGGTGATTCAGGCCACCAGCAGGGCCAGGGTACAAGTGCTTTTCACCAGAAAGGGAGGGAAAACCTTAGAACAGGACCAACTGGGGCTGCCCACAATAAACCGTAGGATTAGATTTGATACACTCAATATTAAGACATGCTCTTGCTGAAAAGTAGGACATAGTGACATAAACTACAAGACGGTTGGACTGAAAGAAGAGGGGAGAAAATGGTGTTCAAACATTTATTAAGTTACACCTAATTATTTAATTGGGGAACATTTAAAATAGCAACAGTGGCAGCTCAGGCTCAGGAACATCTTGCTGTTTAACCCTTGGCAGACTATTCTTGATTTAAGTGTGATTCAAGATCATTTGTGTTCCCTGCCCCCAATATTGCTTGAAAAATTGTCTGCAAGTTCTCTAAATTGAGATCAATTTACAAAGAGGAATAATTACCAGCACCATTTCCTGCCATATTATCAACCTGTTTCAGTGACTGGAAGCTGCTATATAGCTGTTAGCCAATAGGGGAAAAAAAAGGAAATTAAAAGGAAAAAAGGAAAGAAAAAAAAAAAAAAATTGAAGGTTTGGTATTTACCTCTTTTTAAATTCTTTTTAATCTACCAAATGAGATAAGAGCACACAGCAGGCATTAGCAGGGAGAGATGAAGGCATAACCCTCCCCCTTTCCCTGGCGCAGCCAAGCTCCTGCAATTACTTGGTTCAGTCCCAGATATCAGATCAGAGTATTTTCTGCCGTGTGAAGGATCAGACCAACAGCTCTCTGAGGCTGAGGCCAAACAAAACAACACAGTACTGCATTAAGCCACAATACCAAGCACTTACCACTTCAAAAGGAAGCACTCTTTGATGCTTCTGAAAGGAGAGCAAAATCTCTACGGATATATAGGTAATTTTACCAGACTGGTCAAAAAATAGATGTTTATGTTAATTCATAAAACCGTGGATTTAAGATCAGGGGAAATTAGGAATTACAGCATTTACTCTGGCTCTGCATTTAGATGGAATGGCTGGGTATAACATGTGGCCTTTGAAGTACAGTTATCCGTGAGGTAGCTTAGTAAGCTGGAGAAGAAAGGAAAAAGATCTTACTATGTGCTCAATTAGCAGGTATAGAAAAGGAAGCTAAGGGGGAAGATACGTAAAAATCTGCCTGTTGACTCAGAAACATTGAGATGTAGAAAAGGAAGTGTCCAAATGGTATACTAGAGTCTCTGATACATGATTTCACAAAAAAAAAAAAAATTCTTTTGAATCCTTGAATTACAGACACAAAACAGGTATTTGTTGATCTTTCTTTATCAGTATTTCATTCTATTACCTGCTACTGTTTTCACACAAAAAATAGAAAAAAAATGTTGTACATTTAAAGAAAAGTTTTAAGACAAAAAACCAGGAAGAGTTTATATCTTCAACAGAAAATTCACTTCTCTTCTCCATTAAATAAATAAATAAATAAATATGTATATCATGAAATCTCCTTCATAGTGCTTCTTGAAGCTTTCTTTTCTTTAAGGCACTGGATATACTAAGTGTATGAGTTCTGAAAAGCTGCATCTGAAAACTCACTCCCGTTTGTAAGATGTGTGGTTTTCAGCTAGGCAAGGGGCAGAATCGTGTGTTTTGGTGTCACTGGCAACAAAGCCAGCTGAGACATTCCTCTTCTTCCTTCCTACCCCTGGGCTGCCACTCACTGTCCCATCAGCTGGGGTGACATCATGTGTATGAGGCTACATTGTGAAATAGATCAGTTCAATGATTCAAGTTAAATCAAGAAAAAAAAAAAAGGAACTTTCCAATTTATTTTGTTTAACTTAGATTGTTTCCCTACTCAACTTTACAGCACAAGTCCATATGTAACTATGCAGAACAAAAAATAGGGCCGAGAGGGGCAGAAGCAAGCAAATTAAACTTACACTTCAAGTTTCCTTCAGAAGCTTTATACATAGTTCTTTGGGAAGCTCAGTATGAAAGGTATTTGAGCACATCTGCTAGTATATTTTCTGGTTTTTATCTCATTCTGCTAGAGGGGTATATGTTCTTGCTGGTCTTTTCCCAAGTCTGCCAAGTCATAGTTTCCCAAAGTATAGGTCATAGAAAATCATAGAATCATCTAGGTTGGAAGGGACCTTTAAGATCATCGAGTTCAACCATCAACCTAACACTGCCAAAACCACCACTAAACCATGTCCCTAAGCACCACATCTACCTGTCTTTTAAAAACCTCCAGGGATGGTGACTCAACCACTTCCCTGGGCAGTCTGTTCCAATGTTTGATAACCCTTTTGGTGAAGAAATTTTTCCTAATACCCAATCTAAACCTCCCCTGGCATAACTTGAAACCTTGTCCTAGATGTTGAATGAGAAAGGGGAAGGAATTCGACCTTACCAAGTTCTTCACTGGCAAGTTCTGGAGATGGAAACCAGGCCTTCTGGGATTAATCTGACAAGAAAGATCAGAGTCACTTCAGCATGCTTGTGCCTACACTTGCCAGATTTGTACAGCATGTAAGCAGGAGTGTGTGACTGACAGTGTCAAACGCTACTGAAGAGACCAGTAGAAAGGGTATGGACATTTGCCAGTTGTCAGTCTGAGGTGATATGCACTTTAATAAGCTAGGCACCGGGGAACAGAAATGGACTGAATTCATGCTTTGAAGGAAGCAAGTTCTGGTTTGGGCTTCTACACAGTTTCTTCTTGTGCATAAAAAAATAAAATAATACTGAGTGTGCAAAACCTTGTGCCTGTCCCTTCTGGGTATCAAATCCTATTTAAAAAACTAATATCAGTTCCCATATATTCGTTTTGATGGTACAAGTCTTAATATTCAGATGTGCACAGCACAAATTTTTTGGTGATATCTAAAAAAAAGTCGTATACATATATACATATATATGCCTCGGCAGAATGTAGCCTGAAACCCAAATACTCAAGCCCTTAAAATTTTAGCAGGTAGACTACTGAAGAAAAGAAATTTTAAAAACCTCACCATTAAAAAAGAATTCATGGATGGTTATTGCTGTGCCATGTTTTAATGAAGATACTAACCATATCACCTTAACTGTACTCCAGGCACTTTCAGTACTGATAGGAGCAGGCAAGAACTGTACGGAGCTAAGTCTAATCTCCTGAATGGGTATGACTCCTAATTGGTATCACTGACCAAAGGTCCGTAAGAATCTCTGATGAGCACATGAAAAGGAAAAAAATTTCAAAGCTTATTGTTACAGAGAATTTTACATTATTAAAGGGTTAGTACTACTTGGGATAGTTAACAAAATACATAATAGAAGCAGGCAATATAACTGATTTAGGATTTCAAGAGCCTTTTGAAAAATTTCTTCTTTTGAGGATATTAAGCAATGAGAGAGGATGATGCACAGTCATGCTATGGATTAAAAACTAATTAGGAGACAGAAAACAGAGTAGGAATGTATTCCAGATCACAACCCAGAAGTCAGCGTCTTTACACAGCAGTGCCAGAGCAAGCCTATTTGCACCAAACTGCATTCATTGCTCTCCAGTATCCTTACAAATTAAAGGAAAAACAAATCAAAACACTATTTTAAATCCTTCTTCTTTCCTTCTTCACTGGGTCTGGGTATACAGCAATGTTCTCGTTCGAAGGATACAGTGTGTTACAGTTTTGTCCTTGATTATTTACCTGGAAGAAAGAATTTATAAGGAAATTACCACCTTTGCATAGTCTTTCTTTTCCTACCTGAAGCAAGCTGATGGAAAACGAAGGGGAGTGTTCAGCTCTGAAGTGGCTTCTTATTCTGCAAAAGCCACAGTTTTCACCAGCTGTAGTTGCCATGCAGGATGATCACTGGCCTAATTTAGTGTTTATGTGAGGTGCCTACATTTGGTAGGTTGGCAATCTCAGGCAAATCAAGGACCTTCAAGAAGACTGAACAGCAGTTCAGAGATTTAGCCCACTATGGATCCATGGGAACCCTTCGGGGCAAACTGTGCTCATTCCATCCATTCCTAGCCCTTCATGGGGCTTCCTTCAGTAATGATTATTTGCTAACCAGAACCTCTGGTACCCATTTGCATATGGCCATGCTGAAGGGATGGGTGATCCTCATAACACTGGTCTGGCTGGAGAGCACACCCCCGTGAGATCTCATTACCTCAGTTTAGTTCACAAGTCTCACTCTGTTGGGCCCTTGAGGCCACCCACTGCAGTTAGTCTCCTAATGAAGTTAGGAGCCTAAGGTAATTTATTTCTCTACAAAGTAAAAAGCCTTTTACTCCACGGGAATCTACTGTCCTCCATCTTTTTTAAATTGAACAAAGCCTGATAAGAGACACAATGAATATAGACTGAAATGTCAACAAATTAGGAACATAATCAAGGTTTTAGTATCAACTCCAGTCATATTTTCACAGAGAAGGAGCTCCGCTCGTTCCCACTTGTGCAGTATTCTTTCAGTCTTTGGACAGTATCTATAAGATCTATCAAAAAATTGTCTAAATGAAATACAAACCAAAAGATTATGGAGGTTTTTTGATTTTGGTTTAATTTTAAGCCAAGAATAAAGAAATGTTTTATGAGTGAGAGGATTAGCATATACAGGAAGTTAAACTGCACTATAATCCCCAGATAGTGCAACAAAACGTCAGAGAAGTCAAATCAGAACACAGATGCAAATTAGTTGACTGAAAATGAGATGATGGACAATGGAGGTGATGATGGTTTTAGGGAATGAAAAGCAGCTAAGGGTTGGAGTTTGTTTGCACACACTGTTATTCCTTGAGCATCCCACAGGTGATTATGAGAGTTACGGCAGCCCACTGGTTCACTCACTTGCCTCTGTGTACAACTGCCAAAACTTTTTCTTCATCCACCTCTACCTGGAGAACTTAGCTTTTTTGCGTATGATATCAAGGACTAGATTTTTGTATGGTGAGACATATTGAAGTACTTCATGCTTGGGGGTTGAATCTCTGCTTGCAACCAAAAAATGCCAAAAGTGGGGACAGACTGCATGATATGGAATGTCTATGGAGACGGCTCCAGGGCTGTAACCAGCCACTTTCTCAGAGAGAGTCTCTGCTCAGCATAGGCTTTCGATCTGAATCAGTATTGTAATTCTGTGTAATAATAGAATAAGGCAGTCCTACAACTAGTAACTTTGCAGGAACACTTCTAAGTGTATATAACGTGAACATAGCGTCACTCCTTTAACTTTCTAGAACAATCCAATGCTGAGCTCTTTCACACAAGTTTTGCCCAAGAAGGAAAGCTGTATCAATTACTGAAGAGTTTAAAATGATATACTGTGAAAGTGGGAAATAGCTAGAGGAGTTGCATGGTATTGTGGTAAAAATATGTCTCCTTCTATGCAACAGTGTGCTTTCTCAAAGCACTTTATAAGCATGAACTAAATTAACACTTACTCAACAGAGTATACATTAACACTATTTTTCATCTGTAAATTACCCTTAACTCTTTTACTTGAAAAATCAAGAAAAGCCAATGCTAAAAATTCCTTACAAAACCTTATTTAATTTGTTTAGCTTCCTTTTTGATGGAATAATATCATCAACATCTTGAAATAAAAGGATTTCACTGTTGTTGAATTTAAATGTAGTTCTTACCTGGCAGCTTAAATGGTACTCTCACCAGTTCTAAAATCTGACATTCATATTCTTTTTATTTTTTTCTTTATCCTCCTTCTTTTTAATTTATCATATTTTGAGATTTGCTTATTCCATATTTGTATGTGTATATTTATGCATCTGTGTGTGCATGTGCATATACATGTATTTAAGTGAATAGTTCCCTTACTAGTTATTCAGGCAAAACTCTCAATGAAGACAAGAAGAATTGTACTAGGCATAAAGTGAAGATTTAGGATACAGATGTCTCTCCAAGATAAAGCATTCCATAAAGTAATATTCCCCAACTCCTCCAGGCTACTTAAGCTTGAAAATATGCTACTAGGTTGAGTATCACAAAAAAACCAAGAACAAGTTCCATTCCAGTCCAGAAGTTTCCATCACTATATTAATTTACATTCAGTGTATTTTGACTTCCCTCCATACCATACCTGGTACTTCTTTTCGCGTTATTCAAGATAAAAATAAATACGGGGGGAGAAAAAAAAAAACAAACAAGCTGTAGGATAACTTAAGATTCCCACAAAAAACTACAATACAAGGTATATGAAATATGGTATTAATGTATCAGCTGGTCTGATGTAACAAAATACATTTTATAAAGTTTTTTGCTTTGTAGAATAACCGAGGGATATACAAGTTACCCGACCTTCTCATCAGTAAGAACACGTACACAACTACTGCAGAAGAACTCTGCTATAGATTCACATCCAAAAGTGCTTGGTCCTTAGCAGTCCAATTATTTGGTCCAACAGCAGCCCTCATCTTTTGAAAAAAAGAGTACAGCAGAAATTAAGTGAAGAGTACATCATAATGTAGCAGGAGAACACCTATCAAAAAGGAACCAGAATAAGCCACAGTTTAAGCATACTATAATCATTTAAAAGTCTTAAAATGTAAAACACAAACTAAGAAAGCTTGTATATCCAATTAAATACATTTAAAATAACTTTCAGGTTTCTTTTCTTGAAATTTAATTCTGAATTTGGTTTTGGTCACCCAAGAAATGTTTATGAGCATCCTAAAGTCTTCTGTATGGAAAGAGATTAAGATTTCTTTGTATGAAGCAGAGGAACAGGTAAAATGTTTCTAGAGTTTTTTTAACTTCAATTGTTATTTTCCAGTTATCAATTTTTATTGATAAAAAAGTTAGCCTTTAACAACCTAAACAGTATTTTTTCTAGTTGTTTTATGTTCAGTAAATACCGCAATCTTAACACAGAAATGGTCCCAAATAGCACACAAACTAAATTTATTCTTCAAAAATATCATGAATACACAGGGTTGCTTTGTCCCAAGCATGATCTCTAATTAGAGAGATTATGGCAAAGGGCATTCCACTACTGCTTGCTACAAGCTCCTTCAAAAGAAAATACGTTTTAAAAGAGTATTTCTTCTCAAATGAAAAGAAGAAAGAGACTACAAAACTGTTGTCTGGTGAGGTTACTACATTCCTAGAGACATGAAGGAATTGTACTGGATATCAAATGCCCTCTATACTTCTGAAATTCATAGTCATTTATCAGACACTGAAATCTATAAAGAGCAATTCAATGCACTCATCTATTTTGCTGTAATGTGGAATGAAGAAACCATGAGTAAAAATGCATAGTAATACATTTCAGAGATAAAAGAATATTTTAATGGAGTATAGAAATAGCCAACAGAAACCTGTGTTTGCAAGAAGAAAAAAAACACTGATTTAAAAAAAAAAAAAGAAGAAGAAGAAGAAATAAAAGAGAATCTGAGGGAATGCTTCTCTATTTATTATGTAGAAATAAAACCCCTTAATATCTATTATGAATTTTTAATTCCCCGGGTATAAGTAATAATCAGTGTAAACCGGGAAGACACCACACCTTTCAGCTTCATGGCTGGCTGGAAAGAGCATTACAGCACGCACCTGAAATTGTGTGCAATGATCATCATTATTAAAAATCATTTTAACTACGTGGAACACTGGGCTGATTTGTTAAACTTGAACATATACTCTGTCCCTAGCAAAGTCATCCATACTCAGATGAGCTAGCTGACAGTAAACGCCAATACTGTAAGATTAGCAGGTTTGTAAAGATGCAGATGGTACTGTATCTATAAAAATAAGATACCTTGAACATTTTTAAAGTAGACTCAATGTGTCTGGGAGATATATCATGAACGTTGCTACCAAAACCTAGACTGTAAATATGCACTGAAAATAAGGAGTGCAAGAATATGACAAATTCAGTTAGTCGCTTGGTTCATCTAATATTGAGCAATAGTTCTGAGATGTAATCAGATACCCAAATGTAAATTCACTTTTCAAGTCAATTCACTTAGTTTGAGGAAAAAAATGAATCAAACTGATCTGTTGGGACATTACAAGTTAAATCAATAAAACCACACTATTTAGAATTACTGTAGATGCTGAATCAACACGAGCCCTATGAAGACGAGTGTTAAAGGGTTAAACTAGAATATATTATATATAACACTAATCTCCACATATAGCTTCTCAAATGAATGAGTGATCTGCAATTTGTATATTGAAACAACTGCAAATAAAGCAAGTTCTCTGAAATCATACTATTTTTAATTGTAGAGCATCTAAACTTAGACACTGAATGTTTTACATTTTGTTGTATTTTAGTACATTAACCTCTCTTTCTTGTCTGGAGAGATCCTCTACTTCACTCTGAATAGTTGTCTTTCTAACTGATGAACAATCTCTCAAAACATAAAATGTTCTGCTGGGCAGAGATCCCAGGTAAGGAAACAACAACTGAAGGATCCAATGACTGATGGAACTGTGTTTCAAGTCATCCATGGGGTCAGTTGTCTGTGGCACAACAGCGAAGATTGATATGAAGAAAATGTATTCTCCACTCAGCTCTCATTTGCTTGAGCCCGAGAATCAGGATTGCAGCTCCATAAATTTATTACATCTCCTCTTTAAAAAGGATTGCATAAGCTGCATTTAACCTGGCCTTGGTTTCCTTTAGCGATTGCTCAATAGCTGATTTGCCCTCCACTTTTGTTTTGACCTCTATTTTTGTGTTGATTTGGGGGCATTCTGCTGACAAATTCACAGTGACACTTTTTTTGCAGCAGCATGTGCTGTATCTGAACTCCGCGGAGAGATTGCAAAACGTACAGGTCCAGGGCTGATATCCTTGCTCTGTTTAAGTGCATGTAATCTGTTTTGAAATAGATTTAAAGCCCTTCTTATAATTTCTTGGGTGCCTTAACCAGGACCACCCTTGTTTATGGGAAATATCGGTGGTCAGGCAACAAAAATTTCCCAAGAAATATTACCTTAGTCAGAATGTTATTTGCCTTAGTTTCCCCCACACCATCAAAAAAGATTCCACGGGAACAAGTGGCATTACATCATTGGCAGGGAAGGCCCACTTGTGTTTCAATAGTTATTTTTGTGTTCGTGATGTTCCTCTGGCTTGTGACGTCATTAAACCAGTTTGGGTGCCCACTAGGCCTCATTCTTTTGGAAAGTTTTACCAAAGGCACGTTGTAGGAAATTATATCTAAAGAAGCTTGAGCACCTTTCTCCACATCATCAAAATCAAATCAGTTTTACTGGGTGGGTCTAGCAATGAGATACTGATGCAGAGTTGTTGGTCCCAGAGAAAGCATTTCAAACTATAAACGACATTTGTCAAAAGCTTGTATCTTAGCAGCTTTGTTTAAAATCAAGCATGTACCTGAGGGTTGTCTTATCCCAGATGTCAAATATGTTGTGACATTTCTTCCTTAAAAATCTTTTCCTTTGAATATGTGATTAACCCCAGAAAACTTCATGCAGTGACTCTCTAAGTCATATCAATAGTAAAAGGATGGCCTTTTTTCCACAAGTGTTGTTTTTCAAATACAATACAGATGGCTACAGGCTTGTCAGAAGGGACCATCTTTAACAGTGATCTCCAGTCATTTAACAACATACTCGAAATCTGTACTGCTTAAAAAAAACCTAATAAGTTTTGCTTAATATTAATTGTGAGTATTAGCATGATTTCATTCAGTAATTGCTCCCACATAAATAGAATTCATTTAGTTGTACTTGAAGCACATAAATTCTACAACAGAAATTACCTGCTTGTCTTAAATAGGACCATGTGAACTATTCTGCCTCAGAGAATTGCTTTTCACAAGCTTGCTCTGAGCTGCAGATTCATTTATAGACTTCAGAAAACAAAAAGACACTTTCCACTTGTGTGAAACCTTCCATCTGAGGCTCAAAAAGTGCTTCCTGACACTTTTATTAAATTTCACAATCTTCGTGATACAGAATAGTACCATTATGATCTTACAGATAGGGAAAATTAGGAAAAAACCTCAGATAACTTGTATGATAATAGAAGTTCTTAACAGAAATATAAACTGAAGAACAGAGTAGATTATTAATATGCATGTAAGCTAGGGGACCATGCAAGCAGATTTCCATGTAGTTATTAATAAAAATTAAAGGTTTTTTACATTTGTTGGGAAAATTCAAACATATCTTTGAGGACACAAAAAAATACCTGTTTGATACATTCTGGACCAAGTGTTAGAGCTAATGCTACACATTTCTCTCTCCATCTTCCCAGACAGAGGCACAGCAGACAGGGCAGGGTCCCAGGAGGACAGTGGACATCTACTGGGACTTCAGCCCACTAACTTTAGATCCAGGAAGAGGCCAGATAGTGTATTGATGCTTAGTTGTTGTACCTTGTCAAACAACAGTAACCTTGTTGTTTAGAGCATGTTGTGGTCAAGTTTTTCTGAACTTCAGTAAGAAACTGGAGGGAGAAAAAATATCTCAAGCTGTGTTTTCACTGATTGTGTTCACAGTGTTCAGACGATTGCATGATGAGGCATAACAGATCAGTCAGAGCAGGCTAACACATGAGGCATAATCCAGATAATTTATCTAGTTGCACAGTTTTAAGTGTAAGTTTGGACATTATTTTGAAATCTATGTGTCCTAGATCGATGGATTAAGAGATTGTGAAATGTTTTTTTATTTCATCTCAAGAAAGAAAAATATTGCAGTGAAGACACTCCAAAGGAGGGAACTTTGGGCTAGCATTAGATTTCAGATGTGATGGTGTCTATACAGGAAAATTCCAGTGAAGTCAATAACCTTATTCTGCTTTCATATAGTCTAATTAAGTCCAATAGTATTGTTGAATTTCTCTATTTTCACCCCAAACAAAAGAAAGTTGAAAATATTTGACAGTATTCTGTAAGAGAAAAACATTTCAATATATTTTTCCTACTACAGAAAAGATTAATTCGCATGCAATGCACCAACACACTGTATTTTACATGCGCACTCAGAAATATCCACATGTACTCACTCTCACAAGAGTATACAGTAGCTACAGTCAGATTTATGTCTCTGTGGAGCAATTTGAAAGAGTGTGATCCAGAAACTAAGCTGAACATTAAGCCTGGAGGAGCTGTTAAGCAACAAGGCTTTGCTGATTAAAACATGAACTTTATTTTAGTTTATTTAATTCATTTTGCATTTGGCTGTTTTATGTTAATTAACTCTTATGCAATTTTTATTACATTTACTTTAGGCACTAAATGAATATTTCAAGTTGCTATTGACAATTGTTTATTGACTATCGAACCCACATTGAATGTATTGCCATATTTAATTCCCAACACAATTATGAAAAAAAGGAATTTCTCAGCGGTCGAAGACAAGGATGGGAAGTCAGGAGGTATAAATCCGAAAGGAAGTCTGCAGTGTACTCCCTGTGTAGGCTGGAAAGCTACAACTACTTTAGATGGGGGTCACGACTGATTTTTGGAAGAAGCAACTCACAAACTTCCAATGCTTGGAAGAAGATACCTTGGAAGACCTAGTTAGAGTATGCTCAAGCCAATACTAGGCCCCAAAACTGAATTAATTTGAAAGACTCTGCTTTGAACTATAGTGGCGGATAGAGAGAGTTACCTGAAGGAAAGTCCCAAAGTTGTATTTCAATCTCCTCATTTGTATATGGCCATGGTTTCCTACATATTTGAAATGCTTCAGATTTTATAATGCCTTAAGAAACAGATTCAGCTCTGGTATAAGCAGATACGGTTTGACTGGCAGTTGTACTACAACACTGGGTAATCTTTTAAGTAATAAGTACTATCAGTAATGACATTATTAAAAACCATTATTATCTTAGCTTTTCAGTGCAAGACAGAGTGGAAAGATGATCTTGTTGTTACAGGACAGAAGTTATGAGTTCGATATCCGATGTCCAGCTCTATTACATGCTTCTTTGGTGAGCCAGGGGTAGTGTCTCCATATTTCAGTCATCCTCCTTTCTGTAAGACTACATACACTCTTGAGATTAACTTTTTCTGTTTCTATGTTTAGCACCACCACAACAGGACAATTAAAAGGTATTCTAAGACATCAGCAGGGTGGTTTTTTTTGTTTACTGCACTGTTATCTTCTGAAACATTCTATGTAGTCCAAGCAATGTTATCTGCGACTGTGCTTGTTTTTCCTTACTTTAGATTTCAATATTTTGAAAAATGCAAAGCTGGCAACAATGGAGAATGAAGTTCATTTATCCACAGGCTAGGAGCATTAAGAAAGTGACATGCATTAGACCATTTCACATCTGGAAATTTCTGCAAGGTAGTTCAGCTCTCCGGTGTCTTCTCTTTTAAAGCCACTAACAGATAGCAACATCTGTTCTAATGACTTTTGCTGATTGGTATGCCTGATGAACAGGAAATGAGCTGAAATCAGCAGTTCGTTTTGTAGGCTGAGCACTGTAAGTAGAAATATGTCCAGGTGGTCAGTTCCTCTAAAAACAGTGAGATGAAAGAGTCCTCTCTAGGGGTAGAAGGACTCGCAGCATTGGCAGATGGCTGCTTCAGTCACAGGAAGTAACTCTGATCGGGGTGTTTGTAGAAAGAGAGCTAGTTGTGAGGTCAATGAAAAATGATGCCAGTCATGGAGTTAAATGACTGAGGAAATACAAGGGCTTTTATTATCTTGCTTTAGTCTTTTTGCTGAAAATATGATATGGTGTTCTTTTCTCCCTCCAGAAAATGATAACTGTATTAAAGCAGTCCTGTCCACTGACTCTATGACAGAAGTGATAATAGTTAGTGAGTTCATAAATGTGAGAGGTCTTCTAGAGTTATGGATGGATACAGTCATGAAGATATAGGAAGATGAAAAGGAAAAAAAAGCCCATGTATTTTTAAGGCCTTCTCTAAAGAGAAAGGGCAATACTCTATCTTGGATTTAGTGTTTGGACAACCATATGCAGATCAGTTCCTTTGGCTAATTTAGAAAGTGACAGTTGTGTTATAAAGATGATGGTGTTTCTTTCGGTTATTTGTTTGTTTTCTGATCACTCTTCAGGATTAAGTCTGGGAAAAATTGTCAGAAGTGTCTGCAATACTTCTTCCCTTCTTCCCTATGTCCTCCTTTTGAAGGACTGGCTGAAATCAGGCCAACAGTTTTCCTTCTCACAGAAAAATATGAAAAGAAAAGCAGTTCTACGGGAAGAAATATCATCAAGGACCTCAAGCAGAGCAATCAAATTATGGCAGAAAACAGACTGCAGGTCTGAGTATGGGTGAAATGATATACAAGAAGAAGTTCAAGCACAGGCTGAATTTTTTCACTCAGCTACCGGCTTCTCTCCTATGTTTCTGATACACTGGCTTAATATGGATGAGGGATAATCTGAGGTCCATGCTCTCATTAACGTTGCTAACTACAAGAGGAAAAAAATGCTATTTTGCACTAAAATCATGTTAATCATGAAAAACATGTCAATTTTCTTTTAGGATCTCAAGCTATTGAACCGAGAAATAGGGCAAATGCAATTTGTTAAAACATTACACTCAATAAAAATAGTGATAAAGTTAAATTTCTGCTTAATATAATGATCTGGTAAGGCTTTCGTCATCTGACTGTGCTGCACAAAGGCCAAAGATAAACAACATGTTTTTTAGATGCTTGCAGTCTCTGGAAGAAAGGTTCTTTGCCATTCTGCAGTGGGGGTTTAAGTGTTTATTTTATGTGTGAGTATAAATCCCCCCGGGAAAAGCACTGGGGATGATGGAAGATTATAGGGTGTGATTTATTCACATCCGTATCCTGAGAGACAAGATGCCTTGAAATGGTCCCCCGTGTAATCTGATGTACGTTATTATGGAAGTAATAAAAGTAATGAAGAATGTCTACTGTTTCATATGTAGAAACTGTTCTTTCACATATTTGAGAATCTCCTGGCCACCCTGAAGAGTCATGCTTTTGATTCCCCTGTTGTTTCCGACAAATCATCCACGTTTTTTTTGTTGTGGTTGTTGTTTTGTTTTGTTTTGTTTTTAAAATGATGTGCACTTTTGCCCCACCCAGTGGCCATTACCTAAATTGCCAGCTCTGCTTGTTTTTTAGAGGAGTTTTCCCCTCTCCACCGCAGTCTGCAGGGTGGATCTGCCACTGAAAACTGAACAAAAGCAGCATCTGTCCCCTGTTGCTACCATGAGTATATTAGGCTATCATTATCTGCAATGACACTACCATCTGTAATGTGCTCTGGGGCAAACACAGGCACTGCCAGTAGCTTCGGCACCACAGGCAGATGCTTCATCACGCAAGAAGACGCATGAAGCCAAAATATGCTATACATGAATCCAAGTACTTGAGAAGAGAGAGAGAGAGAAGGAGAGAAGGAGAGGGCAGCCAGGAAATAAATGCTGTTTATGTGTCTCATCAACAAAGATGGAAACAAGGAAGCATAGGCTAGGTCAGGTGCATTACTCAAACTGAAGGAATAACAGGTATAAAAAAGACACTCATAGGAAATCTGAGAGTCTATAACTTTTTATGGACTTGTATATCTTCCCTTTTTTCACAAGGAACTTACAAAAATTGGTTTCAAATTAAAGTAATAAATAGAAGTTGTTTTTCTCAAAATTCCTGCCTTCACTTATTTGTAACAGAAAACAAACACCACCACCACCACCACCACCACCCCTCCACACACACACAGATGGGAAATAAAGACAGAGAAAGAACTTTTTTTTTCCTCCTAATGATTTTCTTCTCTCTAAATCCCAGAACTTTTATGTAGAAATCTACTTTCCTCTCCCTGAACCAATTTCTCTGTCATTAAGGAAACAGACCTCTCTTCCTGGACCTCATTGTCACATGCGAAGGCACAAGTGCAAAATAGAGAAAAATAGATCTTTTCAGAAACCACAAGCATTCTGGCCAATACTTTTTTTTTTTTTTTGGTTG